>VWYO01002817.1:914710-967989 GCA_013400275.1 Rhadina sibilatrix | reverse complement strand
TTCTTTGTCTCGTAATGTGCGACGACGTACAGTTGACACGGAGCAGTTTTGACGGAGGGAGGGTGTTATCTGGACGCCCGGGGCCGGCAGAAGCCCATCGCCCCCGGGCACCCCGACTCTCACCTCCCCGCCGGGGTCTTCCCCCGCCCCCGGCCCGGCCTTTCCTGGGCGCACCGGCCCCGCGCCGCGCTCCCTCCCTCTTGCACTTGGGACGCGAACTGCTCCGGCAACGAGAAGAAAACAAAATTGGGGCGGGGGGAGGCTTTAAATCCTGCCCTTTCCAGTGCTTATTACAAGAACCCTCGGAATAAAGGGAAGGGGTGGGGGTGGAGGGCAGTGAGCGAGAGGGGAAAGTTGGTAATGAAGGATACACGAATCATAAAATGTAAGCTATGTGTGATTAATGATCTGCACTAATTTGTATAGCAGGCGTGTTAAAGGTCATTGACAATTGTTGCTGCTTTCAGCATGAATGCCTGAGTGGGATGTATTTGGGACAATCAAATTTAATTTTAATTTACAGGGAAAAAAATAACTAGACGCGCATAGCAGCTGGTCAAAATATAGAGAGGACGCACTTTAAAAAATGCACGTCCTCTTCTTCAAAAGCAGCTTTGTTACATTAATGGGAGGTGTCTTTAGATGCCTCAATAGTAAATAACACATTTGGAATGTCTGGATTTTGTCCCTTATGCCTCAGCATCTTTTCTGCACACTTTTTCAATTGCAGGCCAAATTGGGTTCCCAGTTACTCCAGAAGTGCAGCATTTTGTGGGAGTTCTGAGTTTACTGGTGCCAGATTTACCTGTGAGTGGACCAGAGCAGATGTCACCCCTCTGATTCAGAAGAATCCACCCCAGGCACACGCCTACAGCACAAGCATGTAGATTCTCTAATCACAGTTTATATAGTACTTTAGCATTTCTTTACACAAAGAGAAAGAAATCCATTATAAATCAGCATTCCTGGGCAGTATTTAGAACTACAGTATTAAGCTAACAATTTCCATATGGCGAAAATTGACAAGTCAGAGCAATGAAAGGTGCATGAGACTTCTCAACTCCTCTACCTAAAAATGTGATTTTTATGACCTACTCCTTTTCTCTCAGAGTCTGTGCAGATTCCTTTCCTTAGACAGTAAAACATGAGAATACACAACACAGTGCTTGCTCTATTACTTGACAGAGTAATGCTTAAAATGCTTGATATTTTCCATATTTGCTTCCATAGGGCCCGGTCTTATACTCCTTGTTCCTGTAAGAAAATAGGAGACTACAGGGATGAAAGGACTGGAGAACCCATCTCAAGCTTAGTACGTGAGGGGTATTCCACTTTAATGGAAAGGCAATTAAAAATTCAGAAGATGCAGAGAACTTAAAAACAATCAAGCGGTATATTAATTTCACGGAAAGTCACCAGCAGAGTTCCCCTGTCCATGTAATTTTAAATAGGAGATTTTCTCACATTTCTTCTGCTGAGCCCAGCACTTCTGGGTTTTAAAAGCAAACCTGAAACAGTGAAAGAATTTATAGATTCAAAAGATATGCAGGATATATTTGCATAGTATCATCGATGTCATGAGAAATTTCAGGTGGAGATGATGTTCTTAATTTTCAATTTGCTAGTAATGTACATTTCCATGGGTGACTAATTTGTTTGCAGACAGTTTACTCATTTTATCTTTCCCAGAAATCTTCCAGGAGATGTCCTCCAGTTTCAAATTCTTTAAATTACAGTATTTTGTATGAGAATGTCAGCGATATTAATGGGCTCAATACATGTTTTACTATTTATAGACTTGCATGTATAATAATTCTGGCTAATGAAATACTTGGAGCAGGAAAGCATTTATTTACTTTTGCTATGGTCTAATAAATTATTTGTTCAGCGTTTGGGACCAGGCTTTCTCAAGTTAGGGAAAATGGCAGTTTGATGAAATTCTGTGCGATGACTTGTCTGCATAACTTAGCCTTAGGAGTGATTGGTGGAAGTTTAGATAAGAAAAGGTTCCTGAGAAACACTGTGGTAGTGAGGAAAAAGGCCATCTCTGTAAAAGCAAGGCTGAAAGCATAGATAAATATGTCAAGACAGGCAAACAAGTGAAGTTTGGATTACATTTCATATATATGTGTGTGCATATGTGTGTGTGTACGTGTCACATACACAAATACAGTCTGTGAAATGTAATCTAGGGGAGTCAGTCTCTTTTTCTGTGTGATTGCTCAGAGTTACTCAGGTTTTGCACCAATTAATATTTTCAGTTATTACAAATCTATCTGAAATTCTATTTAAATCTAAGAGATTTTGCTCTCAAACTGTGCTTGGTCAGAAAAAAGAGCACACAAACTGATAGCAAATAATCTTTAACTCTTTACATTCTAAACCAGACTTTTTCTTGGTGTATCTGGACGTACAAAAAGCATGTGAAGAAGTTACCAACTGGAAGGTGCAGGCAGCTCTAAATACCCATCTATGTCTGCAGATCACCACACAGAAGCATCCCCAGTAATGCTTTTTAAAAAGAAACTCACATTTCTGACTCCAGTTAAAATACGCCATCCTAACATTGCGTTTCTGTGGGTGGCACAAATTTCACTCTGAAATAAAATGGCTTCAATTAATAACAAGCTTATACACTTGGATTAAATACATTGACTTCTGATGTGTACCACAACAATCTTTCTCTCCTCTCTAATCATGCCTCAATAGCTGGGCGGTGTCAAGCTGCTTCCAGAGTTTGTACAAAGAAAACACACCCCCACCCATCAAAGTTTTGCACACCAGCATACTCCAAGTCTGCATGGATTGAGGCGAAGCTCTTGCACCCTGTTAATTTAGTCAGGCATAAATTTAGTGAACGGATTTGAAAATATTTTTCCATTTGGAGAGGTGCACATATTTCATGATCTGACGTGTCTATTAATGTGTAACAGCAATAAGCAACTTGGTCATATCTGTTGACAAATTGTATCAGGTGTCAGGATGTGGTCATAACCTCTTTAGTTTCTACTCATGCAAGTTGTCCCCTTGCTATCAATGTAATTGCATCAATGATAAAAGATGACTGGTGTTTGTTTCCATCATCTCATTTATGGCATGTAATGAGGTTTTCCTTATGGCAGAAATGATCTGGAGACCTTTCTTGAAGAATCAACATTTTTAACTCTAATGTCTTTCATATTTGCCCCTACCGCCAACACAGTTGCTAGGATATAGCCTGATTTTGATTTTTTGTGCTTTGATCCTCTCAAACCCACACTTTTTTAACTGAATTATGCAATATTGCTTTTACAATGACACTGAGGAAGAGAGCAGAAAAAGTTAATATTGCAAATAAGTACAGCCTCAGCGTACACAGCTGTTTTAGGTTCATGCTAAATGTACCAACTTTTCCAGCCCTGGCAGTCAGATTTTCTCACTCATATGTAATTTTATAAACTACATCACGGCTTCACAGCAGGTAGGGAGCCCACAAACCTGTTCTTAATTTCAGCTTAACTGAAAGAATCTCAGCAGCAGCTGGTTTCGGAATAGTTGATCAGACTTCCACAGATGTGGCCCATAATAGGTTCAAAAATAAGAAAGAACTAGGCCACAAAGTAAAATTAATTTCAAGGAAGACAAATTCAATAAGGATGCGACTTTTAAGATTTTTTTTTCTTTTTTGTCCTTTGAGACAGAGATCATTGGGAGGGCATATTTCTGTGGCTTAGGATTTTCCATTCTGTCTGCCGATAGTAATACTGCAGTACACTGCTTTTCTGGCAGGCTGGACCTGGCTGTTAGCGGGCTGTGCTCTCCCAAAGCAGAAAAACGGGATATTTCTGAGTTTGTGTCGCCTCCTCTCCCCTCCCCCTCGCCCTTCTTATGTTCCTCCAAGCATAACTGATAGTACTGGAGTGCTTGTGCGCCTTTCTAACTGGACCAGACAAAGACGTACAATAGCTAAAAATGACCAGCGATGTTACGGCGAACACGCCGCTTGGTAAAACTGGGGAAATTGGTTGCCAGCTCTAAACAATGGGTTATCTGGGGCTGTTACACAAACTTCAAATAAAGGACTACAGAAAAAAAAAATATAGTTTTGCAAATGTTCATTTCTGGAGTTTAGCGAGGAGAGGAATTTAAATGATTTATGGAACGGCATGGCAAATACATCATTGTACTATCTTCTGCTGAGTAGAAAATACCTCAAAAGTAAAAGTGGAACAAAACAGTCACTTGTCCTCACTAACAAAATTTCCCTTGACATTCTGTGCAGTGGTATACAGTGGTTGAATAATCTTAGTTTATATGGTCTTTCAGCTCAGGCATGCGAGGAAAAAGGAACTTTAAAAAGAGAATATTTTACCTGACATGTACTATTTTAAGGCTTCAGTAATTAGAGACGTGCAAAGGTCAAAATAGCCATCAATATCACAAGCAACAGAGTAGAAGTAACATGTTTGAGAGGAAGTTGGTTGGCTGTAACATTATATGCCATAAGTACTCGGATGTGGATCTGCAATCACGAGAGCAGAAGAAACAGTAAAAGTTAACCAGCATCAGATATTTACTTGGCTGAAAGGACACAGGAACTTGCAGATGAGAAATAGAGATGCTTTATAGTCTAAATCCCAGAGTTTATTGCCTCTCTGCAGAGATGCTGCAACTTACACCGAGGTCCATCCACACACATCCATTCACAGGCTGGAGTAAAAGTTTGCCAGAGCCTTCTAACCTTTCAGTGAGCCAGACAAAAACTCGGCATTCAGAAGCTCCCAAACCTTTTTTCTACCTTCTGGATCTCATTCAAATCAGAAAGGTGTGTCATTAGCCTAGTTTTAGCATACTACTGCCCACATCCTAAAGTAAAATCAGGAAATACTAGATTGGGGTGGGTAGTTAAGATGTTGCTGTGTGTCTGCTACTCCTGGAACTGTATGTACCAGCCTGTATTTCTGAACTGGCATAAATTAAAATGAGTAAAATACAATGATTACATCTGAAGCTGCAGTAGTTTGCAATAGTATAAGTTATAATAAATACACAGAATTTTGTGGAAAATTATTTTGAGAACAGGAACTCTTCCAAAAACTTTCCATGATTTCTTTCATTGATGATAGACCATTTTTATTCCCCGCACAATTTTATGCCAAATTGGCTATTTTTCTAATTTCTCCATAAATCACACAAAATTTGTGATTGCTTTTATCACATTTGGATCCACAAATCAACCAACTGAATTTGTTCTAGTGAGAGAAAGAGGCTGAAACAAACACTGAGGATCATTAGCATAAAATTATCAGCATAAAATTATCCTGACCTCTAACAACAAGTTGCAGGCAGCTTCTCATTTGTTGCTTTCATAGCGTTTGAAAGACAGAAGTGAGTTAGAGGAGTTGGGCCACTACAGATTTTGTGAGGCATTTGCCTTTTTTCCCCCACTAAACTCCAAAGCTAATAAACCCGGGGCATTCAGTAACAAGCAAGGCACTCATGTCAACAAAGACCTTACTTAGAGACGGCAAGGTTTTGAGAAACTTCTGTAGTGAGGATTTGAAGATATTTTAGTCATATGCAGTGCACTTTTGCTTCTCTGTTTCCTACAGTATAATCCCCTTTGCTTTCCCCCCTCTGTGTTTTAAAACGAGCACAGAAAAGGCTGAGTGTTAAACTACACTATTCAATTGTCTGGTAAGTACACAAATTCTGTTCAAATCAGAATAAACTTTCAAGTAGACAGAAAGGGGTATTTGGATTTCTATTTGGATTTCTATTTTATCCTGGAAACCCTGCTGAACACCAGTGTGAGGGGGAATATAGCCATATCAGACCAACAAAAGGCTCCTAATGTAGTGAAGACCTCCTCCCCCCTCCTCTCCAAGGAAGCCGGCTGGCAGAGCTTTTGCTATCGGAATTGTTTGCAGAATAACCAAACTAAAGCAACTCCCTATGTGGGTGCCTCATTCAGGAATAAGCAGTACTTTTATTCTAAAACACTTATCTAGCTTCCTGAAGAGAACAGGCTATTTAGAAGATACTTCTTTGTTTTGAATGTTCTTGTGGAGCAATACCTTATCTGGTTTGGGGTTTTTTTTGGTTGGTTTTTTTCCCCCTTCTATTTACATTTTCATTTGCTTCTCTGACAAAAGCAGAGGTGTACTCACTCAATAAAGCAGTTATCACATACACCAGCAACTCTTAGATTCCTTCTGCTGTTCAAAAGATTCCCAAGAACTGTTTTTACTGCAAAGGATCCCATTAATATCAATGGTGCAAACATCCTGTTTGCTCCTAGGGGCTTTATGGAATAAAAGGGTTATGCTTTTTAAAGTCAAATGCAATAGATCTGCTTTTCACATCACTAGTATGACAATGTTCTTGCAATGCAAGATATACCACTAGTCATACTTTTATTGCTGTGAAGTATGTTGCAGTGTATAATTCCACATATTTTTCCCTAAGACATAAGAACATTTCATGCCAAATCCCTCTATCATCTGAGGAGTCCAGGATCCTATTTATTTTGATGAAAGTTGGGGTAATAAAAATAATAGATTGCAAAATAACTGTGGTAACAATGCTGCCAAAAATGCTCACAGAATGATGCTGTTAGTATTGTCCAAGCCAATGTTTTGTCTCTCCAGAGAAGAAGGATGCATGTGAGTGTGTGCTGTCAGCTCCATTTGGTGTCAGTCACTAAGGCTAAAGTGTGTGTTGGTTTGTTTGTTTTTACTTGTGTTACAGAAGTGAAGAGAGTTGGGTTCACCATTTGGTGCTTAACTCCGTGAAGGCTCTAGCAGGTAGAGGTGACACAACACAAGCACCTACATCTGTAGTCCACAGGAGAGACACCATGAGTGGGAAAAAGGGGTCAATGGGCTGTCAAGAGAAGCCAGGAGCCCTCTGGAATTTTTTTTGGTTGGTTTTACCCCAAAGAATGTTGTGGTGGTTCCAGTGCCAAGTCTGTGAGAGGCCAGCAGCTAGAAGATGGTGTGAACAGCTGAACATGAACTTCTGCCCTATGCTGCAGGAACTAAAAAGGGGTGGCTATTGAGGTCACAGCCAAGAGCTCTGCTCTGGGACCTGGGACAAAGCTGGTGGTTTTGGCTACCCACTGCCTGGTTCTGCATTTGCTCCTGGAGCCTCCTGTGTTCCCACCTTTGCTTTTTTTGGAGAATGCTACTTGGCAGAGCATTAACGCTAACTCTGCACACTCCCGACTTCATTCACAAGTGCTTCTGCAAGGAATATATAACTACATTAAGTTTATGTTCAAGAGTTTTCTACTAAGTTCATACCGTTCTGCTGTAGGGCAGGCATAGTATCCATAATCTGGTTATTTAAAAAGTGCTGGTGAATGGGATATTTGCATGAATGACCTCATTTTTCACTTGCTCACTAGAACATTTTTAAAAGGAAGTATTTGCTTGGTTAGTAGCCAAGTGTTTTCTCCTTGACTACCAAATGTGTTTAGTCCATATTAAGGGTAAAATTCTCTCCAAAGTTCACTGGTAATTTCCAGACCCTGCAAGATTTGCACGCAAGAGACTGACAGGAACATTCTTATTTAATCATTTCCCACCATATTTCAAAAAATGTGGTTTTCCAGATGCTCCTGACTTCCAAATGCAAAGTGGAAAATGTCCAAAAAAGGCATTACTTCATCTAATGTCATTTATTTAGCACACATACAATCCTTCTGTCCTTCTTCTGTTCTATCAAAAGCAAGGGGATGTGTGACTAGTTTGTATAACTTAAATTTCTTATCTGGACTTGCATAAGTGCATTCAGCAGCTTCCTCAGATGTGCAGTTAATGGGAAATTCCATGAGTTTTACACTTAAACTTAATCAGAGATATGAAAGGAAGAATGTAACCATCAAAGCTATTGCAGAGTTCTTCACTCCCTGACCTTAGGGCCCATAAACCCATGAATAAGTTACATTCATCCATGTACTAATGCCTTTTTTTTCATCACTAATGCAAAACGGGTTTAGAACTCCAGCTTTTAATCCAAGTTGAATTTCACTCAAACTGCTCACGAGTGGATGCTTTCTCCTTACCAAGGATTGGTAGGACTCATCCTCTCTTCACCTCATGCAGCACAGGTAAGTGAGGAGAGGGGAAGGACTGCATCACTGAGCAGAGTTGATGTGGCTGATCTCAATCCCAGGCAATTACTGGCTGCCCGTGGCTGCATCTGTACCTCCCTGTCAGCTGGGTGATGTGTGCCATGGTCCAGGGTATCACTGAAGCTGCTGCAGCAGGGGATGCAGGGGTAACATGTCTCTGCCCTGCTCCCAAAGCCCCATGCTGGGTCTGATCCCCATTACAGCCATATATCCTGGCTTTGGGAAGGACACCCCATTCACTGCATAAGTTTTTCTTCTCCCTGAGCCTCGTTTTCTTGTAGCTGCAGAATGGGCCAGTACTTTCAGAGAGCTGCGCTCACTTCTGCTGTAATGAAATACCCTGAGACCTTTGCTGACCCTGGCAGAGCAAACTGTGACACAGGTAATGCCTGGTACCTGTGCTTGGAGTTGTGTTTTGGCATTTGCACCTCACACAGCAAGGGTTATATCCATTCAGCAATCACTGCCGAAAGCGGTTTTGCACCTTCTTTGAGTTGGCTGTGTAACCAGAGTCAGTCATCCAGCTAAAAGAGAATAAATATACTTTGAATAGAACAGAGACTCTGTCTCAAACCTGCACCAGAGGGAAAAAAAAAAAAAAAAACAAGAAAAAAAAAAAAAAAACAAGGTCTGCACAGCCAGTGCAGGTTTTCTTCCTCCAAGACAGTAGATCAGGAAAGTGTGAGAAGGAAGAGCCCACTCATATAAAGACCTCTAAGATAAAAATATCTCCATCAACATGAACTGAATATTAACAAAAAGATTCAATGGACTCATTGAATTATATTTAGAGGATTTTTCAGTGAAAAGTTAAATGTTTGTTTGTGTTCACATTTGGGAAGTGAATAGAAAAAAATATCAATATCAATAAAATAATATGATTTTTAAAAATAGTTCTTATCCCAGCTCTGGTTGATAAAATTTAATATTTTTTTTCTGTTTTTTTAAAAAGAATACCATCCAGACACACCTGTGAGCCAAGTTTTGACCTGATGCAATTTGATACAGGTGAGATATTAAACCCTGAAGACCAAGTTAACAATGGAAACAGTGACAGACAGTTAACAGCAGACAAGGGTAGTAGCTGCCATTATACTTGCAAGTTCCACGCTTTTCACAGAGAGGGGCAGCTGATAAACCCTGAACCTGTCTTGCTGCCTTTAGTTTGCCTGTAGTTTATTTCCAGGAATGACCTTGTGTTTACTGATTAATGCTGCAACTCACTTCATGGGGAGTTAGAACAACTAGAAAATTTTTAGTATCAAGAGCATTTTGCCTCATTTCTTCATTGTCTTTGTAATTTAAATATCCTGGTCTGTAAGCCTGAAGGCAGGAAGTGAGCTGTACAAACCCTTACAATAACAGTATTAGGTTGCAGATAAGCCCGTGTGCTCAGTGGTGTTGGGTATTTATTTTTTTTTTTTTTTTTCTCCAAGGTATTATAAGTTCTGCCAGTACTGGAAGAAATGCTAGAATGCTTTAACACATTTAAATTTTTCAAAATTATCTTCATCTTTGCACACACACACACACACACAAAAAAAAAATACTCTCCCAATAACAAGAAATTACTTTGGTCCATTATGCCAGGCTTTAATTATTTATCTCTGCTCTGTATTTGTGTTTCTGCCATGAAACCCAAACCTTTTCAGCAGGCAGAGAGATGATGGTGGGTAGGTGCCTACCTGTCCTCCCTTCCATTCTTTTCCCTCCAACTCAGCACTGTTTTAATGCAAATCAAACCCTTGGTGCGTACATAGCCAGCACAGATATCCTTACACTTCATGCACCTGGCAGTCAGCTTTCCTGCCGAGGCTGCTGCTGAACTGCTGAACTGGATTGTTTCCTCTTGTGGTGATTACACTTGGCTCTCTGCAATAAAAGACAACAAGAACTTCTTACAGATTATAAACGCAAAGCTTTCTTTTTTAATATATACCTGGATTTATAGGCCTGAGGGAGAAAATTCTGTTAATGGTAAAATTTAGAATTTTGCAAATGAATCGAATCATTTTTGCAAGCCAGACACCCAACGAGCATTTCAAACCGTGTGCAAGCCATGTAACCTACCAGAGCTGCATTTAACAAAAGTAGGACATGATTTCTGCATCTATTCTCCTTTAATAAGATTATGATCCTGACTGTCCTGTTCTGACTGCAGTCGGAGGTAGCGTTGTTGCTGAGTGGCTCACGAGCAGAAGGCTTGTGTGCTTGCATAACTGATCCCGAATTACACACGGCGGCTATCTATAGGTGCTAATCTTGAACATGACAAAACATTTGATCTCTCTGGGTATATTTGCACAAGCACATTTCCAGCCGCGTGCAAATACACACACATCCACACCGTATCAAACGCATGGCATTGTGTGTAATGAGATTATTACACGTTTGTGTAGGTGCACTGTGAAAAGGAAAAATTGCCTCACGCTCTGCCTTTATAAGCCTGTCTTCACAGACACCTATATTTTATCAGTTTAGCCATTTCTGCTGTCATTTTGTGCAGCAGCTAATTTAGGCCCAAATGCTAATGACAATTTCAGCCAAAACTGTTTAGCTGTTTTTGAAACAGAAAGCAGGTTGTTTTGCTTATCAATAAACAGTCTGGATTTTCTCTGGGAATTGTTCTAGCACCTTCACAATTTGAAGCCAGAGTCTGAAAAATCTGAAGTCTCCCTATGCTACGGCTTTGCTTTTTGCTATTCTCGTTACACATTTGGCTGTGTTATAAGTCTGTGAAAAATCACAGTTTGCACATGCTCCATCACTACCTCTTCAACTGGAGTTGCTAAATTCTAAGATTCTGCTGTAATTGAGGATGCTCAGGTTTCTCACAGCTGGTAGCGCCGACTGAACCACATATGCCACGTCCTCAGTTATAGACTACAGTGTCCCACTATTCCATGCTCGAATATATTATTCTAGGGTAGATTACATGGGCAAAAATTCACTATACTATGAACTCAAAGCAGTAACTTCGGGATGAGTTCCAACAGCAACTGCCAAGAGGGAGATAAATTAATTTATGCTCATGAGGCGTTCAAATACTGCAGAACTGGCCACCACAGAAAAGCTCACAAAAAATTTAATTTTTTTTTTTGAGAGAAGCATTTGAATAAAGTTATTATGTGGCTGCGCAGTTAAAGATGATACCATAAAGCACACATACAAGGGGCCAAGTAAAGAGACTGAGTATTGGAATCCTCACTATTGGAACTTTCTACATTAGTTTGTCTACATGACTTAAGAACACAGTAAAGAGCCTAGTTCCTTTAATTTATACATTCACACATCCACATGTCTATAAGTAGCTTGCCTCCAGTCCAAAATAATAAAATAATGGTGGACAAGGGGTTAATAGTTAATTGCATTTAACAATAAAAAAAAGGCAGGAATAGTTTATTTGAAGTTATTGGAGACAGTAATTTACTAGACATTATGGACAACCCACAGCATAGAGCTTTCAGCTATCCTCCCTGGGATATTAAAATCTGTGATATCAGTGAAGTACAGAGTAAGGGGCTTTCTGGAGTTTCCATTCATGTCTCAGCAGGCTTTTAACAGAACAACCAGGGAGAACTGTCTACAATAAACTTCTCTTTGTCTTCACCTCTTCCAGCTTCAGTATGCAAGGAGCTCCATTTTCAGCTATGGAAATGAACCATTTCATTTTTATGAGATCTAATTTCAGTAGCCTACTTTGAATAATAAACAACAATTAACTTTCAGAGCACAGGGGAAGATGTATAATTTTTAAGGCACATCCTGTTTCAAGGGCTTCAGGATATAAACTACCTAAGAGCAAGAAATTGTGGAAATAAATGAGAGGAAACAAAGTTGTTCCCAGTACAGTGAGGCTGTCAGTCTTTCTGTACTCCTGCCCTTGTAATTGTATGCGTTGGGCCTGATTCCCTGACTGCATTTGAGACCCCTTGGGAGAAAACCAAAGTAACATACTGTGGGATCGTGTTCTTCTCCCAACATTTGTTTTTTGGAGGGCCAGTCGAGTGTGGTGCTTAAAAGCTTCACATGCACAGAGCTTACATGATTTCTTATGGTTTTCTGAAAGGGTGAGTATGGTAGAGTTTGTGCATCGTTATTTCCTGAGAGCCTATTTAAGCAGGTTTTAGTGTTAACTTCAACTTCTTAACAAGCTTAAATACAGCATCACATTTGATTTGGTTTTGCAAATGTCTGGAACTTTTCATGTGGAATTAGCTGATCTCAGTCTTCAAGCCTAATGAACTCAGATAAAACTCAGCAGGATGTCCTGTTGGAAACTAATTTTTTTGTACGAAGACAGCTCTTTGGTCCTCTTTTCTTGCCTTGCGTTTGTTGACTTGTCTCAGAAGCTCGTAAGCTATCAGCTCTCTTATTGATCTACTCTAGAGTCACTTGAAAACATAATTTTGAAAGCAGCATTTCAGCACCTCTCCTTATTTGATCTCGTTGCTGTGTGGCACAGTTTCTCAAGCACTAGGCTGAAAATCAATGCTGGGGGTTATTTTATGCTTAATAATGCATATTTTTTTAAATCTTTACATCTGTCTAATTTTTATTTAAAATGCCTCTCTACATGTTAAATTTTCTGCTTTATTAAAATCTGTCTGAGAGTTCACATCCCTTCATTTTAATTTAGCTACAAATTGATTCTTAAAGTATCACATCTAATAGCCTTTGAGGTTTGATGCGCAAACTATTCTGACGTCTATTCATAGACCTTTATAATGGGACCCACTCCAGTTTATCCCTTGAACTGTCAGGCTCTTTGGGAAATAATAGCTCCTGACAGTTGTAGAGTTAAAATATAGGATTAATGATCAGCTTTTAATGTGCAAATGCAGTATTCAGCTTTCCTCTTACCCATCCTATTTAATGCAAATTCACTGTTGAAACAGGTAGCATGAATTTCTTCTCTCACTAAACATAGATTAATCTATCAGGGTAAGTCCCCGAATCAAAATAGAAATTTAGATACATACCGCAAAGTAAATACAGGGCACTGCATTTGTGCTGATTTATAAGCAAGTATTTTTCTTCTGCCAAGTCCATCATTTATTTTTAAGGTTTCAAAACCTCACTTTCACACAAAAATAAAAATAGCTGTGCATTGCAGCAACCAATTTAACCAGCAGCAAGGACTCTGCCTTCCTCTATTAAGTACAGCTGTAGAAAGTCCCATGGAGTTTGATTTAATTGTTTCCATTAGTCCAAAACAATCAGCTACCTGCATTTAGTAAAAAGTAAAAAAGAAAAAAGACAGGGATTTCTACAGTGGAGCATGGAGGAAATCAGATGTTTTCATTAGGAGATTAATGACATGTTTGTGATTCTTGGCCTTAGGAACTGCATGGTAATTGTCAATTGGGGCATCCTATTAAAAAGCTGCCTATCTATACAAAATTAGACTATTTGTTTAGAAAATGTTATATACTCATGTAATTGGAAAATGCATTTTAAACAGAATAAGAATAAGAAGCATTTGTCCATTATGTTCTGCAGTGATAAGGCAGCACTGTGTCCAAGGAGCAGAGCACGGGGAAGAGATGTTGGGTTAAGATGACACCTAAAGAACCTTGCACCTGAGAGTATCTGGGGGGAAAAGGTTTTCAGGGTAACTTAAGTGTAAGTCCGAACATGAAAAGATAATCACTGAGTCATTCCAAAACATCTTTCATATTTAAGGCAGTCACACACCTGCCCATATATCTCTGATAACCACTAGCTTTCCCAAGCACATGAAACAGAAAGGTGTCCCTCAAGATACAAGACTTAATCCTTGCAGTGCTTGAAAGCCTTAAGCTGCCAATAAAGCAGAGTGAAGTCTGTTGTCTGCAATTATTCCTTTGAAAGGAGCCACATCAGAGCAGCACACATATGTAAGTACCTTGAGAAGCAAAGGAAGAGGGAGAAGAGCAAGAAAAACGCGCAGCACATCGCTTGCACGCAACTTCTGTGTATTCTCTTATTATTGCTGTTGCCTTTGCATACATGCTTTAATACACTAACAGGCAAGAATACCATTAAGGTTATTTTGGAAGTCTGGTTTTAACGGCATCTAAATGGCCTCCAGGGATTTCTTTTGTTGTTTTGATAACAGTGTCAATTTACATGGATACTCTCCCCCTGCACCCCCACCCCCATTTCTAAGAATGCAAAGTAATCTATCATTAATGGCTCTTGAGAAACATAAGCTAAATTTAAATTAACCTCACAGACACTGTTTATAACATCCTTAGCTACTCTGCTGGTAATTGTTTGCTGCCTGCTACCTTGTATTCACAGCTGTGCTGAGCAAGTCAAAGCAGCAGTCAGGCAGCCGTGTTCTGCAGACAGGCTGCATTCACATTGCTTTGGTGCAAGTTAGGGACAATTCAGCAGAAAATAAGTGGTTGCAGACATTCAGGTGAATATATAGGTATAACAGCCATAGCAGGCTGTGGTCACCAGATGGACTAAAGGTGTTACCTAGCCCTCAATGAGCTGGAGGATGTTTTAGCTACCTTATGCAATTTCTGACCCTTGCCAGCAACTTCTGCCTCCTGTGTCCATCCTGCACTATTTTCCTGGTTGTGTAGGAGGCTGGATGATGGTTCCCTGGTTCCCTGGAAACAAAACACATCCAGGAAAGGTAAAATAGACAAAAAAAAATAGAAAATACAAGAATAAATTATGATTTTCTCAGGGATTTAGCTCTCTCACCCGTTTCACTGTAAGGCAGGACAGATCAGTAAGGGCCAAGGCCAAGATGATTTAATGATGCTTAATAATGCATATGAGGTTGCTGGAAGCCTTCCTGAAAAGTTTTTCATCAAATTACACCAGGACAAACCAGAGTATTCTAATTCTTAACCAGGAATCTCCTCTCTGTAAGAGACTACAGCCAAACTCCAGCTTTTTCATGCCTTGCTGCAGCTGGCATGCTGCAGCTATGTTCCCTGGACAGAAAGGGAGTGATGTACCCTACACAAGGTATTGTATGTGCTGCAATAGGTACACAGGGAGGCAGTTTGTACTTGGGCTTGGAGCCTTAATTTTGAATATCTTGATGGTTTTGGTTTACAGTGGTTCTAAAACGCCTTCAAGCTTGCAAAATGGTTGTCATGCCTTGTTGAAGTTAAACCCACAGGTTCTAAATTATGTGGCTGTTTTCTGTCTTCTGAGAGAATTTTCTCTGGAGACACATTTTTATATAGAGAGATGGGAGTTTTTTTTAGACTTTCTGCAAAATCCTTTCAGAATACTTAAATGAATAAACTTAAATTAAAAAAAATTAAATTAAAAAGTAGTTGTTGCATTTAACAAGTTTCACTGATAAAATGGTTGATTTGATTTCACAGTCACAGACAGGAAACCTTAATATTTCCTTTTTGACTTGCTCATTGGACACTTAAAATTGGAGATCAGAAAAAGTGCAGCTCACAAGAAGACAAAAAAGTTTTTACTAATCCAGTGAGCAGAGATTAAATGAGCTTAGAATTCAGCTAATGAAGGGGAAAAAACACTAAAAACCAGGAGCTACAATGTATGTCAGAGGGCCAGTTTGGGGGGCAGTGGGGAAAAGAGGGCTCCAAGGAATGAGGAGCTGCTGATGGCTCTAAAGATTTATTAATTTGAAGCATCGCAGAAAACAAATCCAGCAAAGCTGGGAGTCACAACTGTCTCCCAGGCACCACCAGAATTCATAGTGCACAAAACTCAAAAAAAACCCCCTATTAAACAGAGGACAGTTAATATTTCTCTACATTCTCAACACTGTTGTTGTGGCTCATGTTTGGGGAACAAAAGGGATGGGCCCTTGATATTGGGACACCTGTCTGCTAGCACAGGCAGCAGAAATGACTAATGTGAACACTGAATCCCAGCCTGTCCTCCTGTTTTTCCCCAGAGCAGCAGATTAAAAAAAAAAAAAAAAAATTTAACACACCCACCTAGTTCAATGAAGCATTTTATTTTAACCCCAGCTATTAGCCTAAAATGACATCAGGATTCAAAACACTTAAAAAACTGGAATCCAAATTTCTGTGGTTAAGGGGATGACCCCCACCTCATCCCCGTGCAACTCACCACTGCCCTGATTTCATGTGGCTAAGTGGGCATAATTGAAGGGAATGGACTCTCCTAGCTCACAGTTTTGTCCTGCAGCCATTCAATTGCCCCTCTTTTGTTTTGGCTTGTTTTGTTTGTATTTTCTAACCTTGCATAACTTTAAAATGGCCATGCATAATTTTTTGGACAGTTTCCATTTGGGGCAGAAACCCTTCTTGACAGGTTCAGCAAAAGCTGCAATTTAATGGATGCATTTCAAATTCTCTAAAAGCAGGGTTCGAAGTGCTCAGACACCAGTTTCAGCATTTCTGGAATCACAACACAGCAGAGGAGGTGCAAGCGTGTGTTATTTATGTTTGTCTGCAGCTTTACTGCTGTTTGGACATAAACAGGGGATCAGATTCAATCCCAGTCAGTCCTATCTCATGATGATACAAACCCCCAGAGGGGGTCTCCGAGGTGGGAAATCTGTAGGTAGAAAAATTTGCCATAACTGAAACCAACCATAACCCCCCTGTGTGCGAGCGGGACCTCCTGGGGATGGCAGCAGCCCCCGAGGTGGGTTCTGCTGGACAGGGGGGTACAGGGTGTGCTGGCCCCCACAGCCTCTGCTCACAGCCATAAACCAAAGCACAAGTCTGAAGGGGGAGGAGGACCTAGTGAGAACTTGATCTTCCTTAGGGAGTGTATCCCACCGTGGCACAGGGGACTGGGTAACACAGGAGGGGACGTGCTGGGTGTGCTGGGCACTGCCCACTCTGCTCCCCTGCATGGGGCTCACAGGCCAGTGAAAGCCCGTTAGTTGCTCCAGCTGACAGCAAAAGCATAGCACCAGGACAAATATGCATAAAAATGATGATAAACAGGGGGAAAAAAGGGGGAAAACAAATCTAATAAAATCAGATGGGAGAGTTCATAGGGCAATTGGATATTTACATTGTCCCAGGAAAGTGCAGTACTGTGGAGCTGGAGGAGTTTGTATTCCCATTTTTTCCTAAAAACCCACGATATAACACTAGCAACCTAAAGGAATGCTGGGGAAACAAACAAACAAACAAACAAACGCCTCTGAGGCTTCTCACTACACCCATCCCTTCTCTTGTATTCTTTAAATCAGGGAATGGGGCAAAGGGGCAAAAGAGCAATCCTTGTATTTACCAGCCAGTAAATCTGACTTCAATCCCTAGTGAAACAATGGGACAACCAGTTAAGGGGGGAGGAAAATGGGACAGAAAATAATGGCCTCATGAGCAATTAAATGGTTTGGCCAAATCTGACCTTTGTTTTAAAGTAATTTTGAATCAGCAGAGTTATATCTCGGTTAAATTTAACTGTCTGGTTTTCTGAATTTTCTTAAAAAGAAATAATGCCAGAGAAACTCAGTTCATCTGGTGGAATCAAAAGATGTAGTGGGAAAAATATGTTTTCTTCTTGCTTGCAACAGCTGTTAAAATTGAGCATGCAAAATCATATAGGAGGAAAAAACCTTTCCTTAAAATTCCGGTATCACCCTCAGTTCATCTAAACTGTGAAAAAGCTCATAATATAATCCCAGCTCCTCCCTCAAAAGCTTCCAACCTCCTCATCCACAAGCAGGAGAAAACTAGCCTTGGCATTCTTGGTATTGCCAAGACTAAATGAGGATGTTTAGATTTCCTGTTCCCTCCTCTTATAAATCAACACATTTTCCAGATTAATTTATACTCTGTGTATCTGTGTGTGCATATGTATTTATAAAAGAAAGGTCAAGAGTCCCATGCTTTTAAAGGAAGGAAGCCTTTTTACATTATGTTTTAAAATTAGCCAGGACTAAACATTGCAATGCAAAAATGCTCCTCTTTCTATTACACAGCCCCTGGCAAGATATCCAGGGAGCTGTTTCAAGACAGTTTAAATTGATCAAGCTAGTGAGGGTCCTCCCTTTTCCCTGGACTATGCCACATGTTGCTGATGCATGGAAGTGCAGTAGCACTGCTGCTTATCTGACCCCTTATTGAGCCAATTTTTAAAAATAGCCTTTTTTTTTCTCTCTCTCTTTTTCCTTTTTTTCCTGTGTTACTTTTCAGTTGATTTCAGACTTTAAATTGAGTCACAGGGAGGTCAGGGGAGCACCAGGGCCAGCAAAAGGGCAAGGTCTGGAAATACGTCACCAAGTTCAAGGTGAGGATGGCACGATGCCACTGACAGAGACGAGGGTCCTGGCTCCCCATCAGCAAGCATCATTTCCTGTACCAGCCAGCCTCACTTTTCCCACTCTCGTGGTTTATTTTTTAAAATTTCACCTCAATCAAGAAATTAATCCAGCTAAAGATTATCCAAAACAGGCTATTTTTCAGCTAGTTCTCTTCCCAGTCCAGCTCACTGGGAACTCGTGCTACCACAGGAGAGACTTGAAGAGTGGGCAACCAAGGAGACAGATGTGCTGCCCTGAAAAATACACTGCGTGGAAACTGGGGCTGTTTTGTGAGGAAACAGTATCACTGCTCCAGAATTTCTGTTGAAAATTGTCTGTATTGTAAAAACAAGTCAATTTTAAAATCTGGTCAGTTTGTTTCAGACATGTTCGCTAATGAACTCGTAACCAAAGCTCTGGGTTTCAGCTCGCTCCCCTCTGCCACCACTCACTGCTGTGTGTTCTCAGCAGACAGTAATTATCAGCCCTAAAGCCTACAAGAATGATGTCATTTTTAATTCATCAAATACCAGGTATCCCAGGGGGATCCTTCGCCAGAAACGTAGCAGTTCTGAAACAGTTTGGGATTTTGGCTTTGGTGGAAGGGTGGTAACTTTGGGACTAATAGCTTTTGAAAATCTGAGAAGTCACCACAGAATAATGACTTTTTTGACTGTCTCAGCAATAATAGGTTACCACCATGAATTACAGCTGACATTTCAGACTCTGAGTGACCCCTGGATGTTTTCTAGGTCCTTCTTTTCCCCCTAACTGGCAAATTTGAATAGGTATGAGATAGAACAAGGTAAAGTATGCTGAGAGCATCAGGTTACCTATATGCCCAAAGATGTCATTTTAACCAGATCATTTTGCATGCAGACTGCTTTTGTGTGAGGATGCCTGTTGCACAATGTTGTTTTTAAGTGAGAGAGCAAAATAAATGAGCTCTCAATATGATGCAGAGAGCACGTTATTTTTTGCATAGTCTTACTGGATTTATTCTGAGAAGTTATTGAGGCTTCCTGCAAAGATTGTTTAATATCTTTGGTGGAAATAGTCAAGCTTTTATAATAATAGTGATGAAAAAATCATGACTTTCCATATCCAACCAAAGCCTGATTACACTCATTGAAATACAAATGTCAATATTTATTAGCTAATACTAAAATTACTGCCATCTCATTTTTGCAGTTAGTCAGAAAATCATTATGTATCCCTTTTCAAAAATCATTGACTTTTTCTTAGCACAGAAAACTCTATTATCAGTCTTTATAAAATATTTATGGCTTTCCTTGACATTCTTATAATATCCCTAGGAGAACAATCAGCATTCTTTCTGCTGAAAATAAGAAAAAACTCTTCTCAGTAAAAAATAATTAATTAACAAAAGGTAAATGAAATCAAATCAAAAAAAGTGAGAAACTACAGCTTGTTCATCTATTTCTTCCTCTTACATTAGGAAAAATCAAAGGCATCTCTGTTTTAGCTACTTCATTACAATTATTTTGGGCTAAAAGTGGCCTTGATTTGTCACTGAAGGACGAATTACTATTAATTTCACATGTAAGCATATAGAGAGAATTACTAGGCAAAATGGAGGGGCTTTTCACTGATTCATTGATTTTTCTGTGCCCTTGATTGCTTGTGCCACTGTTTCCAAGTTAACAATATGGCCCCTCTCCGAGGTCCAGGGCAGGGTTATTTTCAGTGAAGAAGTGCTAAATCACCCATATTTTCATTGGAGGCTGCTGGAGCTCCCCATGATCTGAAGGAAACATCACACTTCTCTGTTGCTGGTCCTACTTGACGCCAATATCCCTTCCTGTGACTGTTCTGGAAATCCTGATATGTCTTGTCTCCCCATTTGTGTTTTCACTTTGCTTGGTAATGAGACGTGATAAAAAGGATTCTCTCCCACCACTAATACCCCTTCAGGAGCAATGTATCAGCAATGCCCCTTGTTTAGTTAGCAATTCTGTCTTTGTGCAAACTTTTTTACATGCAGTTGGCTTGTTTCATTTTTCTGTATACTTAGCTGTATTGCCATGGCAATAGGAAAAACATGATGATACAGATTTGGAGAGAAAGGAAGGGAAAAAAAGAGATAAACCATCACTGTAATCTCATGGCTAGATGAGGTCAGAATTGGCTAATTTATGAAGTTAAGAGACATGTAATTTGAAAGATCACAGAGGTTAAAAGGAGTCCTGAAGTGTAAAATTTCCAAATAATATATGTGTGAAGATGGGGATCTGTATTTCCTTAAATTGGGTCAAATAAGTCAGCCTGCACTCAGATAGGACACATGATCAAAATCTTTGAGTAGGGAGTAGGAGATTCGACTAATGCCTTTTAAAGCAGACATACCATAGAAATCAAGTTTAAGGTTTTGTTTTTGTATTTACACAATGTAAAATTATATATTTATGTATGCAGATATAAATTTTACATTTTTCAAACATTATTTTAATATAAATTGGCTAAATACCCTATTGCCTTTTTTTTTTTTCCAAATTTCCAAGTGTTTCTGTCTTGTTTAAAATTATTTTGGCTTAAGTGTAATTTCCCCCATCATATTTACAATTTCAGCATCCCAATGTGTTTCTATTTGAATTCAAGCATCTAGAGATATGGTGAGTTGCCTCAAATGGACAGAAGAGTACAAGAGCTTCACCAGAGAGCCCAAGGTCTAATCTTGCAGGCATTTGCTGGTGAATACTTTGAAGCTCAAAAACATTACTCTGGTGACAGTGTTACTCTTACAGAAATTGTATCTTTCAAATGCTTGCACATGTGAATAATTTTATGCATCTGAGCAGTTGTCTTCTGTGAAACTACTGCCTTGTGTCAAGCTAACCATGTGTGGATGTGCTTCCAGGGATGAGGAAGTTCCCAGATGATGATCCTGGGGGTTTATAGGAATAAGCTTTATTGACCACTGTATGGATAGAGCATTGTACACGAGATCATGCCATTAGCAGTATGCAAAAATTCCACAAGCAGTATTATGAAATTTAAACCCAAATTTTGAAGAAAATGCAGATTTGATTTTTAACAGGGGGTTTTAACATGAAAACGTCTCTTTAAAAATTCACTGCAGCAAGATCAGTAAATATAAATAAAACATGTGAAGAATATTAATCTTAGTAAAATTGAAGAAGCAAGCTGTCAATGGCTGTCAGACACAATATGAACTGACAGTTGCATGGCTTACAGTCTGACATCGGGATCGTTACCTGTCTGTTTCTCTATCAAAATACCTACAGGGAATAAGAGTTTGCAGATTGCAGGCATGGGTGGGAGTGGGTAAAGGGGAAGAGCAGTTAAAATGGAAGCTTAATGACAGCCGTGAAACATACGTATGCAACATATTCATTAGGATTAATCATCAGTCCGAAGGAATGGCTTACATCATTCATTATCATCAGTACTGGAGAAAAGCTTTAAAGCAGCATCTACAGCTTTCAGATCCCACTCCTCCCTCAAATCAAACTCAAAGCTGACACACAACCTTTTTCTGGCTGCCACATGTACAAAACCTATAAATGAAGCATTGTTTTCCCTTATTAAGACAATTTACAGGAATGGGTCAGATATTAGCAACAGATCCTCATGTGGTAGGATGCTGCAGGCCCTTCCACCCTCCTTTCTCACTCAGGCTCCCCTGGCCAGTCACCCACCCTCCGCGGACAGCACAGAAATCCCCTGGGTCCACCTGGAATGACAGGCAGGAGAAATGACTCACAGGCAGCTACCTCTGTGACTGTGGTCTGCACTCCCAGGAGTCCATCCAGGGAAGAGCCATCTTGGTAAAAGCTGATTTTTCATGGAAGCTATAGTGTGAAAGGGTCACAGAGGGCACCAATCACCTTCCTTCTGGGCTCCCAGGACGGTTAAGGTTTGCATGGCCATTTATGTGATATGGAAAGAACCACTGGGGAAATTTCTTTTCATGGGAGTCCCTTTCTACAAGTTTTAACACCAAACACCCTCACCCACACCTGCAGGACCCTGCTGAGGTTTGAACTCAGTACCTTGAGTGCTGTGTCCAGCTCTGGGCCCCTCAATTCAGGAAGGACGTTGAGACGCTTGAGCGCATCCAGAGGAGGCAACGAGGCTGGTGAGGGGCTTGGAGCACAAATCCTGTGAGGAATGGCTGAGGGAGCTGGGGTTGTTTAGCCTGGAGAAAAGGAGACTCAGGGGTGACCTTATCACTCTCTAACCCTCCTTGAAAGGAAGGTGGTTGTAGTCAGGTGGGGGTTGGTTTCTTTCTCCAGGCAGCATCTGACAGAACGAGAGGACACAGCCTTAAGCTGAGCCAAGGGAAATATAGGTTGGATATTAGGAAAAAGTTTTTTGCAGAAAGGGTGATAAAGCACTGGAATGACCAGCCTGGGGAGGGGGTGGAGTCACCATACCTGGATGTGTTTAAAAAAAGACTGGATGTGGCACTCAGTGCCATGGTTTAGTTGACGTGTTAGGACTAGGTTGGACTCAGTGATCTTGGAGGTCTCTTCCAATCTTGTGATTCTGTTTGTATTCTGTTCTGTGTGTGTCTAAGTCTGACTGCACAGAATCACCAGAAAAGCTCGAAGAAGTGTAAAGCTCAGAGGAACCAGCAGAGAGGGTGGGTCAGGCCCATGTTCACAGAATCACTGACCCACCTTTCTGCACTCATTTGTGGCAAATGTGTGCACAATGCCACTGCAAGCATCCCCCATGACAGCAGTTGGCTGGAGGGCCTGGGGTCAGGGTGGCACACCTGGAGGCTGCCCAATGCCACCATGCTGACCGCCTGATGTTTTAAAGAAAGCAGCACTGCATGCAAGAAATGCACTGCAGTTTGTTTAACCCCTAAAGGACAACGATAAATCAGGATTGGAAGCAAGCTGGGAACCTGTTAGCTTAAGATGTTAGAAAGTGTTCCAGAGAAAAGTCAGAAAAATTCAGTTTTTCCTCTTCAGATCTGAAACTGTACCTTCATATGCTCTGAGGAGAGCATCCCAGAGCCCGCAGAATTCCCGTCTTCTCAGCCTGGGTGGCTGGGCCGAAGGCCACCGAAGTCACAGGAACCTTGTCTGTGGGCTTTTCTCAGGCTCCTTGAGTAGCTTTGTCTGCACAAATGCTGACTAAAACAAAACACAGTTGGGTGAACAACACAAACTTTTTCTATTAAATTTTGCTCAGTATTAAAATATGTATCCATTTCACCCGTGCTGAAAGCCGTGGCATCCTCTTGTCATAAACATTCATGCAAGAAAATAGTACTAGTATATCTTTATGGAAAATTTTATGCACATATATACTGATGACTTCCATTTTGAAATGTATTTCTTGTGAGGCTTCAGACAAGGATCCTGATGAAGGTTGCATTCATTCACTCTAGGAGCAGAAATGATGCCACATGACAAATCACCATCAAAAATGCAGCTCTGGTGACTAGTATTTAATATCAGCTAGAGAGTGAAAAACAGCTCACAGGTAGAATCTTTGCAACATTTATCAAGAATTTTAATAACAAATGCATAAAAAATAATGCAATCTCCTAGCAGTAGCTTGTTAAAACTTGACTGAATCTCAGAATTTCAGCAGAACATTACATTAAAATTTCAACTGCTGAAGAAAAATAAACCACATTGTTAATGTGTTCCACGACCTTAACTATTAGAAAAAGTCCCACTTACAAAGCATATTCCTACAAACTCCTTCTGTTATATCACTGACAGTGAAGAGAATGGATGGAGCAACAGGAAGAATACTCACTGACCTCATGCAGCTTGTTTTTTGTTGTGTTGGGTTTTTTTATGTAAGAAATACAAAATTGAAGTCTCTCACACTCAATAATTTCCCTAAAAATTCCCAGGAAAGTGTAAATGAAGATACATCTATTTACTTTCTCTGGTAAGAAAAATGTTATTAAAATATTTATATTCATTAAACAATATATAACTATTTAATATTAATACAGTCCAGATCATAAAGTATTCATTTTCAGACCTTCCTGTGATTTGGTATATTGTGTAACAAAGGTGATTTCCAAAGGCTTACTAGCTCCCACAAACCCAAGAAATTGCAGAAATTACTCAATCCATTATTAGACACCTCTTCAAACTGTGGATGAAGTGGATTTCAGTGTGAGTTAGCAGACAGGGACTGAGTACCCATCATGATTCATAACATCATCACCCTGTCCTGAGAAGATGTTAGAGGATATGAACTTGCTGTTGCTCTGTGTGCAGGTGGAACTCTAGCATGAAAAAAAATTCCCAGCATTCCCACTTTCATGTCATTGTAACATATGTACTGAATTCTTAGGATATTAAAAAATACATGTGCTTAATTCCTATTTATTTAACAAAATACCTAGCCCTTTGGGACAACAAATGCAAAACTTTCTCAAGGTTATAGCCATAATTTATATGGAGATTTCTTCTGCAGTGACCGGCAGAGGCCATAGATTTTTCCTGTCTCTCTCTCCACCTCCTTTTCTGGTGTCCATCATGATGTACACCATGAAAATCTATCTGTCAGTGCCAGGGATTTGACCTGGGGACTGCAAACAGGTCTTAGTAAAGGTCACTTAAAAAGGTATATCTAGGAAATGGAAGAATTTTTTTTTTTTTGGCTGTTTTTCTAGTACATCGTTCAAGTAGCTTTAGGTACAAGTCTGTTTTCACTTTCTGTCACACTCTTTGGCTTGGATTTTTTTTAAATTAAAAAGAGAGTTTAAATCTCAAATCTTAGTAAGCCTTAATGACACCTCTCTCTTAACTCTTTTCCTTCCCCTTGCTTTGATTACTGCACTAGTTCTTTATCATTAAGAGGAGACTAGACATTGAGAAGCTCATGTGGAGGAAAAGCCTGCCCATGCTGAAATGAGGTGCCATGCTTTTCAGTAAAGGGAAGTCCAAGGGTAAAGGTCACTCAAAATATTCCACCTGCCTTCCCTGGCATTGAGCCATGTGTGGCAGGGAAGGGCATTTGTGGTGTTCACTGAGTGCCCATGTAAGTCAGGAGACAGAAGGACAGGCTCTGGTGGGTGTCTCAGTGCTTAACTCCTACTCTCCTAACAGGTATAAGCACCCTGCTCTTAAATCCAGTGCGCAGAGTAAAAGACAAGCAAGGAGTGGGCAGGCAACAAGCATCCCTAAGAACATATGATGCTGAATGAAGTATTTAGGCAGATAAAGTGAATTCTCCCTTCTAAGAACCTGATTCTCAAGGGAAAGACACCAGGATTTGTTAGCTTGCGATCAAGGCTTTATAAACTCCCTTGATAACCATGAAAGTGTGCTCTCATTACAGCAGAAATCACCTCTTTTACCCAGCAAAAATCTGCTTTTGCACGAGGCTCATTATCCTCGTCCTCGACACACTAAAGCTCAGCCTCTGCTGCTGACACAGCCCTCCAGCATCTACTTGGTGCCATGGGCTGCTGCAGGGTGTGATGTACCAGCTTCTCCCCAAAGCTGTAAGAGACACCACAGTGCTCCTTCAATTGTCTTGCAGGCCTTGCTAACACAGCTCTGCTCAGCATGCTGAATGCTCCCCTCCTAAACCAGCTTTTGGACATCCAAATAGAGTTAGCCTGCATCGACCTCGCTGCCTTGAGTTAAAGTAACAGAAGCGTTTTCTTTCAGGGCCAAAATACAGGTTTTGGCATCTAAGGTTTAAAAATTCTCTCTGAGATCTGAAAACGCCTTTCTCAGTGTGGCACATTCTAGATGTGTAAGCTAAGTTAAAAATACACCTAGTTCATATTCCTGACTTTTAAATTAACATATGTCACTCTAATGATTTGTCAATTAAATTAATGTGGAGACAAGCATTGTCTTCAAGATTGTCTGAAACAATGGAAATGAACTGTGACTAGATGGATAGGACTGAATAAAAAGTGTTTCTTAGGTGCATGGACATACATTTTTAAATTCAGGATAGAAGGAGAAGGGTCCTTTCCATCTGGAGATATTCTATGATATTTCTATCAAAAGGAAAGGGAGACTTAGAGACAAAAAAATAACTGAGACCTTGGTTTAGCCATTGTTATTTACATGAAAGCAGATCTTGACTTATGTACAATAAAGACTTAGAAGTAATGATATTCTTCCTCATCTGAGATTGCTGGAAATACCAAATATTAATTTCCTCTTACTGTGGTCCTCAAATGGATGAAGAGGCAGCTCTGGACCCTACATAGGAAAAGGTAGGAAATAAGTCATTGAGTTCCTAGGAAATGAACCCTAGACACTTCACTCACAAGGGCTGCATGCCATATTCAAGACCATAATCTTTGTGTATGAGCAAGGAAAGCTTGATAAAAACACATGCCCACACATTCTTCTCCGCTTCCTTATTTACACATTTTGTATGTGAACCAATAAACCACACATTTTTCATCCACACTATTCATATTGAGCAGAGTCATGACAGATTACTGCAGACTAGTAAAAGCTTTCTGTGGAAAATTTTAATCCATCTGGAGTGTTGAAGATCACCTGATTGTTTCAAGATATTTTTAGTAAGAATGATAGTTGGTCTTTAAATTAAAAATTAAAAATCTCCATCCTTTGCCAGATGCTTTTACTAACTTGTCAAGAACTTCACATTTTTCCCTGTTGGTGATAATCGGATGGTTTGAGGCTTAAGTGTTTACTGGAAGACAAAATATGGTTTATTCTGTGCCTGATAGCCAGTTTACATATAATTCTCCATCTTGATGATAGCTCTATAAACCATATAATTTGGTAGAATAGGAACAATAATCTGATTTAGGCTGTAGCAAAACATAATATTGTTTCATTCTGGAGAAAATTATGGGGTCAGTATATCAAATTTTTTTTTATTATTTTTATATTCTCATCAATTATTGCTGATTTTACCTGCAAGGAAAGTATCCTGTAGGCAAGGATCTGCACCTAATTAACATGAACCAGTACACAAGTTAAAAACTATACAAAAATGTACCGTGAAACCCAAACCTACTCCATTTTTTAATGGGCCATGCCAGCATGAATTTTTTCATATTGGTTTCCCATTGTTGTTGTAAATGAGATTTCAACACCATCAGTGTCTGACCTGAAGTGTCTCACCTGCATTTCACCTGCTGAAAGTAATGGTAAATCATCAGCAAGATGATGAGGCACTTGTGGTTTTCTTCAGGTAGGTGCCTTCCACAAGGATGTACCTTATTTCCAACAGTGAATCCATGATAATAGCGTATGGATAAAGCCATCCTGAAAGGATTACACTTTGCAAGATGTGAGGTGTGGTTTTCATTTCCTGTTCCCATCTCTACTGACTCCTTTTTTCTCAGTTCCTTTCCGTTCCTCTTTTATGGTTTTCCTTCTTTAGCTCAGTTTGAATCTAAATTTCCCATTAATTCATCTTATCTATTTAATATTCCAGGTGTCCTATTCCTGCCTTGCTTGCTAGTCCTGTTCTACCAGTTCATTGAACACTGTTAAGTGTTCAAGAGAAGACTTGGCACCAATAAAACTTAGTACTTCTGTACTGTGACCTTCAGGCACCTCTAATACATAGTCAAATATCAGAAATGCTCATTAAACAGTTAAGAAAAATATCTGAGATTGAAAAACTACTAATTTGGGCCAGAAGGTGAATTACAGGCAGAGCTGGGAGCACCCCAGGCTTCTGTGCCTTGCCTTCCCTTCAATGACTTTTGGTCCTTATGTCTGCAGTGACTTTCATCTGGAAAACTCAATACACATCCAAGTAAGGTCCAAGCCTCTAAGAAGTTGAAAGCACTGCATTTATCTCTACCTCTGCTGCACACATACAGGAAGGTTTATAACTTGGATATATTACTAGGGCATATTCAGAGTCAATAGTTGGCAGATCTTTTGGTCAGAGATGTCATGATGCTTCAGAGTACCTTGGTTTGTTTCTTCATCATAGCCTTGAAATTCAGACTAGATTCATAAAAAGGTTCCCTCAAATTCAACTAAGCCAATGCATATTTACACTGATATAACGCGTGATGTGTGATAATTTCCTTCTCAGAGCAAAACTGAGACTATAACCCAACTTCACCAAAAATAAACCTTGTTTTGCTTTGATTTTTAGAGAAACATCCAAAGCTTCCAACACACCCACAACAGGTATTCAAAGTAAAAGCCAACAGCAACTGTTTGCACACATCTTTGCTGAATAAAACCGCAGTCATTATGCAGTTCTTTTTCTGTTTCTTGCATTACCCTTTACAGTATATTGCCTTCTTGATTCTCTGTTACCAGCTGTACACATTCTTTGAGATCCAAGGCTTATATACTTAATCCAGAGGGTATGAATACTAAATCTACACCATCATAATGTCTGCAGCAATAATTAGAAATTAATCAACTATTTTTAGCCTAGCTTTAGTATCAATATTAAAACAGAAGAAATTTTTAAAAAAAATAAGCTCCCAGAAAACAAATCTTCTGCAGAAAATTACTGTAAAAACTCTAAAGGAAGCAATGAAAAATTAAACCCTTTCTCTAATGTTTTAACTGATGTCTGGAGAAAACATGATCTTTTGTAAAGTTGTATTTAAGTTCATTATTACACTTCCCAGTTAGTTTTAAAATGCTATAGAATGTCTTGTATTTTCTATTATATCTTGCATGATGATACAATATCTCTTACTAAGACAATTAGCAATCTTTGCATATCAAAATGCATATCTGAAGGAATTTTTATCTGATATGCAGGTGTCACACAGATTGTGGAAACAGTAAGAAAGTAGGTACATTTTTTATTTCTATAGGAGTAGATATTCTGCTGTCCCATATCTGCAAAGCTAAAAGGATATTCTTTATCTTTTCAAGCATTAAAGAAGTGTTGAATAATTCATTTCCAGAAGTATTAACTCTACAAAAAATATGAACAAAAAAAAATCTCTTATTAGTTTCCCAGTTTGAAGACATTTCAAATCTCTCTTAGATACTAATTTTACAAATGTAATGTCCTTGAGAAATGAAACTCAATGCCTGCTTCTCTAATCAGACTTGACTCACTGTTTACTTTATGTGTTTCTGCCTATTCTGTCATTGAGATAAATAGATGAAATTCCTGAATGGTAGCAGAATGGTAATTATTAGTGGCTATTATAGGAATTTAAATCACTACTCAATTCTTGGATTAACTTTATAGTTAATCCTTGGATAGGAGGAGTGAGAGATGGGAAAGAGAGACAATGGGGCATTAATCTATTTTTTCTTCAATACTAAAATTTAAAGGTATTTAAAAAATGAAAAGGTGGAGGGGGGAATCTAGTTTTTGCTGCTTTTCCAGCTAGTCTGCATCTTGGCAGGTATAGATTCATCACTAAGAAGAGACTGAAAAGTTTTACCTTTGCTCTCCTTTTGTGATGTATCTCTTCAAAAGACTGTGTCACTTTAGGAAATGAAAAATCATCTTTGTTGAACTGGATAACAATTGTGATTTATTTCTCAGATATTCTGAGCAACTTCTTTGACATACTCAGCATGCTGGGCTTTGAGGTGAGATTAGGGTACTTGCCACTAACCAGGCCTGAGACCTCAACCTGGTGTGAGGTGAATATACTTTCTTTATTCCAAAGCCCTGGGGAGAAAAAAAAAATAAAAAAGGACACCTCAAAATGTGTTGGAAGAAGAATCACATAAGGAATTTTAACAGATACAAGGCTACTCTTACTTAAAATAAACTACTGCAATGATCAGATTGAGCTCTTCATTCCTGTGGAGTTTCTCCTGCAGATAGAAGTATTTCTCTGCATGTTTTAGGCTTGCCACTTTAGAGAGCGATGTCCCCAAGGCACGGACTGCCCCAGTGGGGCTCAGGGGAGTGCCTGCCTATCCCAGTGAGGGCCTGCTCCCAGCTGGTCTGCAGGCACCAGAGCACCCTCTGAACCACCACCACCTCTGCCCACAGCCCTCCTGATGAAGCCTAAAAGCTTTAAGTTCAGTAGAGGGAAAGATGGCAGGATGAAGTGAAGCAAAGAAAAAGAACCGTGCACGAGACAAAACCTAGATAAGTTTAGTGGCAGAAGAAAAGATGTTAATTCATACTCTATTGATTGCTTTAAATAAACAGTGTGTCAGTAGATCAGAACAATATAGAGAAAAAGTGTAAGACTGGGAAGAAAATAGAGGGCAGGGTAGGAGAGGGACATCACAGTGCCCAGGACACAGTTCTCACATTAGGAAGGGAATAAATTATGCATCATCATCAGATAATGCTACATTAGAAGATCTGTCAGTAAAAGATACTGAAAGTCTGTAGCTGCAAACAACTCCTGTCTGGCCAGAAAACAGTGTAGCAAAGAGAGCAGTGTGGTGGCAGCTCTATTCCATCTCCTCATCTTGCTGGGAGATTAAGATTTACTTTGGGTGGGAATTTTATTGTCTGTACCCAGAGCTTAGTTTCTCTGCTTGAATAACCCCAGGGTGCCACTTCAACTGGTCCTGGAACTACAAGAAACTGGATTGCAACAAGCAGCCCTTTTGATAAAGACCACTGAACATGGGTTGAATGGTAATACTACATTTTTTTCAGTAGCTAAAAACCTGAATTTGATTAAAGTCAGTAACTTAGAGGGAAAAGGTACCATATCCTGTTACCAGTCCTCTGAGCCAGGTCCCCATCTGCTTTTATCTTAATGGCTGCTCTGCAGATTAGTAACTGGTGCCCCTCCATCCCTCCTTTTTCATTTTCTGCTTTAGAAACAAGAGGAAGTTCCCTGTCTATACTCATGTCCCATGGGAAGCTGCAAATAAGAAGCTCATTTTACTGTTTACACTAAATTATATCATGCAGTTATTGCTCTATTTATTTCCCTTCTTCATCTTCATCAGTTTTATAAAGTGAAAATATATTGGCAGGGAATAATTCTAGTCTTGACATCTGACTTGTGCAATGTGTTAACAAAGGAATTATGAATTGTTCTTCTCTTTGAAATAGGTACTGGAATAGGTATTCAAAATTCAACCCACAGGACTCAGGACTACTTTCTGTATTGGAGAAGCACAGAAAAAACATATGTGGTTATTATATTTTACTGTGAGGTCAAATATATGTATATAGATGGAAGAACATCTAAAGATAGCAATATGCAATTAGTTACCTGGAAGTATTATTATTATGAGTATTTTGTTACCTTTTTATCATGAGAATTATTATTAGGGAATTTATGAGAATTTTGAGAATCATTATGATTTTTTTCCTGGTTTATCATGGTATCAAACAGCCCAGTATTATGATTTTACTTTTCAATATTGCTAAAAGGAATAAATAGTGATTGCAATAAGTTCTTATTGGAGGGGCTCCCTGTCCATTTTAAAGGCATACATCATTAAAAGGCAAATATATATATATATACATGCAGATCATTCCTGCTGTATTCTGTAAAGCTCTTTTGAAAATGGCCAGTCTTTACTACCAGAGTATATTTTACTCCGAAAGTATCTCCATCTGAAGCCAAGAACACTGGGGAACAGATTTTTAAACCACATTTCAGGTTAGAAGTCTTGTCTTTAAGCTGACTAATGAACTCTGTGTGATGTCTGATGCTGGTTGGCAGCAGCAACATGGTGGGGGCTGCACTGTGCTATTCTGAGAGCACTATCCACAAGAGCTGGGCTAAGGCTGGAATTCCTGCTCTACCTTTTACCCCAAGGAATGCAAAATACTTACAGCTAGTAGGCTCCAGGTAAGTGGATTGAGGCAATTATCTGCAGATTTGAACAGAAGACATCTACTGCATGTGCTTTGTTGCTGTGTGCCTGTGTAATGGTTGGCTGTCAGGCTCACAGTGCTCCTCCCGTGCTGCCCACTTGGAATTACTGAAATGCAGTTACCTCTAGGACAGTCACATGAAAAAGCCAAACTCATAGAATCACTTTGGTTGAAAAGGACCTTTAAAGTGTGTACCTGCTGTTGCAGATGAGGGAAATTTTTTAAATAGACACCAAAACAATATTCACTACTAAAATACTTCTATGGATTATTTCTGCATCTGTGGAAAGCAGGTTTTTGAGATTCCAGCTAAGTTTCCACAGCTTTTTGTACAGAGAAACAACCTTATTTACTTGTACCAGTTTCTGCCTAATTTTGTGCCTGGAGAATGGTCACTCTGAGAGCCCTGGGGAGATCTACTGTTGTTCCACAGATTTATGAACTCCTTATTGTGAGAGAGGGAGGAGTTATGTTCCTTCCTCTCAGAGGGGATGAACGGCTACTAAAATCTCAAGATTTAAATCCTCTGAGATATGTGACCTGTGTTTTGGAAATGAGTGGAGGTTAGGAGCTGCAGAGGAGGAGTGAAGTCCCTCAAAGGCTTTTCAACCACAGGGATTTTCTCTGGACCATGGCAAAGCAGAGACTAAATCTAGATGCTCTCATTCTCTGCCTTAGCCAGTAGGACATCATCTGTTTTTAACAGTAAAGAGGGATAAATTGGATCATGCAGGTTATAAACCAGTATTACAACTTCAGGCTAAGTTGTAGGTCAACTTGGCAATCAGTTCGAGGCTACAATTTTACTTAGCACCTTCCTCATGTGTCTGGAACAGAGAATGGAAGATAAAAACACAAAGTTATGCAGGATTTTTTTAGTTTTTGTTAAAATTATTCGACTTGGTTTATCAATTCTAGTGATTATGACTGTACTGCTGAATTAAAAAAAAATATCAATGGATTTATTGAAAAGGAAACTGTAGTTAGAGACTGGCTTAGTCAACTGTGTTCTGGGTCAATTTTTATCCTTATTCTAGTAAGCTTCACAGTGACTGGAGGCATATGGCATTTTGTCAAACCAAGGACAGTAGAAATAATGTTAACCTATTTTTACTCCTGAAAGTACAAGACTTTGGGTCACTTTGTCCATAGACTTTGCTAGAAGCAAAGTAATTATGTCATTTTTGTATTTAAAGATACATCCAAGCCACATATCTTTGTAAATGCTGCCTGGAGGATGATGCTTTCTCTTTAGGGAAGGAAATTGCAAGAAACAGACAATGCCACGTGCAAAAAGAGGCATCTACAAAACCCAAATACCTCTGCATTATGGAATAAAAATCACTTCCACTTACTTCTGTTAACTGTGCTAATTGCTGGTCTAGCCACTAATCTTTCAGACAAGCTTCATGAATTAAAAAAAAAAAAAATTGTTTTTTGTTATACCTCATTGTTTCAGCTCAGAGCTCAGATCATAGAATTATTTAGGTTGGAAAAGATCTCTAAGATAATCAGGTGCAACCATTAACCCAGCACTGCAAAGTCCACCACTAAACCATGTCCCCAAGTTCTACATCCTCTAAACACCTCCAGGGATGGTGGCTCCATCACTTCTCTGGCAGCCTGTTACAGTGACAACCCTTTCACTGGAGAAGTTTTTCCTAATATCCAATCTAAACCTCCCATGGTGCAACTTGAGGCCATTTCCTCCTTTCAGGCAGTTGTAGAAAGCAATAAGGTCTCTCTTGAGCCTCCTTTTCTCCCTCAGCTCCTTCCCATAACTTGTCCAGACCCTTCACCACTAATGCAGCTTTATAGCTAAATATTTATACTTACATGCTAATGTGATGATAAAATTTCTTATTGTCCTTAATTCTTCTGAGGTGCTGCATTCCCAGAGTCAGTATGGCAACATCAACAGCAGCTCCTGAATGAAAGGAAGCTGCAGAGCTGCAGAAGGAAGGCTCAACAAGCACTGAGCTTTGGGAAACCTGGAAACCCTGGTACTGACTCTTATAGACTAAGTTAATTATTTGGACTCTTCTGCCAGTGCCCAGAGCCTCTAAACCCAAGCTTGTCTGAAGACAGTTTTCACATGTTAGCAACCTATATGCATCCAGTTGGCTCAGAATTAAGGATGAAAGATTGCTGATGATGAGATGTCATACAGGAGGTCATACAGGAATGATTCAGTCTGAACACTTCATGAATGAACTTCAGCTAATTCTCCTATCTCCTAGGCAGATTTGGAGTCTCATTCTGAGGACTCTTGTTCAGTGAGGCCAAAGAGGATCCTGCTCTTAGTACTAGCCTTTAGTCCTAAGCTATGTATTTCCACATTCTGGGGATAAGGCTGAATGAGATAGTGCAAGAAGCCTTTTGTGAACCACCTATGCTACTGCACTCACACTTTCAACTCAGACCCATCCTCAGGCTCCCAGAGAGACATGGACAGCTGGGACTTCTCTTCTGGTCACACAGGTCTTCCCTGTCCTAGGAATGAGGGCATTAGGCACAGGCTGCACTTCACTGTCTGCAGGAAAGTCACCTCCCATTCATCCTCCAGAGATGAGGTCAGTGGATAGGTCCACCTTAGGCATAGGTGGGATTTTGGAGCATTTTGATTGACTCAGGACAAGCTGGTGCACACTGACAAGTGTTAACAATAGTCATGAGATATTTACAAAACACTTCCACATAACTGTGCTTCTTGTAGTGTGTCTCTGATGAGACCATGAAGTGAAACACATTGCCCAGGTTTCCCTCTGTAGGTGTTGTAGTGTGGCATAGTGGATTCTAAGGTGTCTTAAGGCTGTTCAGTCAGAGGGCAGAAGACATTTTGGGCCTGAAGAATTTCAAGCCTTTTCCTCTTTCTTCTTGAGCCAAAGGAAGAGAAGGCTTCAAATTATGCAGGGACGAAGAAAGTTCCTGAGCAGCCTAAGAATGCAAAGGAAAAGAGAAGGTGGCTTAAGCAACTCTCATTCAGCCCCTTTCAGCTGCATTAAGCATACCTGTAAGTTTGTGACTATTAGTAATTATCTTGGCCACTTTCATGTGATATTGGCTGATAATAACAGAGGTGCCATGAGAACAAATTATCTTGTGATAGACGCTGATTTTGAGGATATATATTCTCTGCAGTATTAGATAGGAAAAATAGATACCAAAGTCAGCATTACCTGATGTGCTATTGAATTAGACTTTTTTACTGTACCAGATGCTAAATCAGCTGAGAGATTTTGCTTACCAAAGCAAGCTGACAAAACAATGTTTTAGAAAACACTTAGAACTGTATACCTTGGCAAAAGTTTCTGTAATGGAAGACGACCAAGTCTGACTTCCTTCTTTCATAGATTGCCAGGTGGCACCTCCCACACGTTCAGTCTGGTCACATTACTTGAAAATATTTTTGAACAGAAGAAAGATATTTTTTCCTTTCTTTTAATATCTTTATTAAATATTGTCAAACAGCCCGATTTTTGCTAACAAAATACAATAAGGGTTACTTTTTAAAATTAATAATACAAGGGGATTAATTTCAGGATTCCATTAAATCCCAGCTAAGCAAGATAATTTATACTGCCCAGAAAAGACTCGGTTAGTATAAGGCTACATTTTTTCCCTGTACTGAATGAACTGCTGGGGGTAATTAGATAAAGCAAACAAAACTGAGCCAATCCACAGGTATCTGCCTACCCCTGGAAGGACAGACTTTATGCAGCAACCTGCAGTGGGGAAGAAGATGAGGCTGACAGAGCCTGTACAGAGTCAATGTCTTTGCCTGTGGCTGAAGTACTATCCACCACAGCAACCCCAGGCCTTTCCCTTCACCCAGAGCCAGCTCAGGCATGGAGCTGTTCTCAAGCCTGGTGCTTGCTGGGCATGAACCACGTGCACCACGTCAGATATCAGCCCAGCCCTGGCACTTCTCTGGGTTCCTTTGGCATAACTGAGGTCAGGACTTGTGGCAGGAGGGCTGACTAGGAGGTGAATGAGGGCCCCAGGGAAGTTGTAGCTGGCCGAAGTGGGCATTGCTGACTGCTGGGATGATGCTATTACATGGCAACCCAGGAAATTTCTGCTGTGAGGATATTGTGCACAATCATCAGTACACCACTAACAGTAACCCATGTTTTTATTTATGCACAATAAATCATCCTCAGGACTCCTGCTTTCCAGAGTGTAGGGGGGAACAGGGAGAGTTGATGGAACTCTGCATTTACCAAGTCACAATGGAAATGGTAAATACATAAACCTAATTTTATCCTGTTGGATGGGAAGATCCATGGGTGCAGTTATTGACTATGCAGGCGGTGAAACTGAATTATGTACAGGCAATGGGATGAGCCAAAAATGCTTTCCAGGGATGACTGGACAGGAAGTCTAACTCCATATGTGGGCCAACTGTTTCATATATCCCACACATAACTCATCAGGGTCAAACTGCCACCCTTGTGGCAAATACAAAGCAAATATACCATGGCCTGGGAAAACTAGGTTTCAACCCTAAATACTGAGTGAAGATAAAAATCAAATCAAAATAATTTGTGCTTTCCAATACCTGAGTCAAATGGAAGAGCAGATGCAAACTCAGCCGAGGACAGAGTACCTGTCACTTTCTGTGGCTGTGCTGCAGGGAAGTCCCCTGATTGTCAGGGACAGCATGCTTGCTGCTTCCCTCTCTGTCAGCCATCTCTCTCCTGTTCTCTGCTTTGGTGTGGCTCCTTGCTGCAGTACTTTCTTAACAGTTTCCCACTTCAGATAAATTGCTGGAAAGATGCAAGGGTGTAATACCACATGAGCTTTCCAGCTTGGGGTGCACCACAGAGCATGTTAATTCTGATCAATCAGGGACAGAGGAGGAGGAAGCCATAGTGAAGGACCTGCACATCCTCCCCCACTGGCAAAGCTGGGATTACTGTAAGGTCTTGAAAACACCATTCATAAAGGGCCACTTTTTGTCAGCCTGGACAAAGGGTCCAAATCTGGGAACAGCCATACAGAGTTTTTGTCTATACTTATAAGTAATTTCCAATAGTTCCTTCCTAGAGTGATTTTTCCATGACCTTTCTCTTTTTGCCTGCCCTCAGTCATAGATTTGGACACTGTGCTGTGACCATCTTTTCTATGTCTCCTTGGCATCCCATTTAGCATCTCGTGTCAGGAGCACTACCTGTTCCTCTTCTCTCACCAGATTGTGCCTAAGGTTCTCCATCCACTTGCTGTGCTTTAGCCACAGACATGAACACGAAGAAGGAAGCTGGGATTTTCTTTCTTTATGCTGCATTAAGGCAACTGCTTACTGGAACTCACTATCTTTTACTGTCATTTCATGCCAATACAAACATGGCACATGGAGTAGGGCTTTACCCACTTAAAAATAAGCATCTGAGATGCAAAAAAAAAAAAGGAGGAGTATGGCCAAAACATTTAATCTCTGCTTGTTTGCTGCTTAGGAGGGGCAAGTGAGGTGACCTTTTAGAGGTGACAATTACAAGCCAGAAACTTGGTAGGCTTTCTTAGTGAACACGCTGATCTTGCTTTGAATATCCAGCCCTAGGACAATTCTTTAGCCTGCTGATACTCTATAGGCAAACTTAATATTCATAAACTTTCAAGTTTTTGGTACTTGCACTTATAATAAAAGGAAGTAAAGACTGATGTGTATGGAATATTCATCATGGTTTTTCATTCTTCCCTTCATTCTTCCTCTTTCCTACTATTGTTTATTGTGATCCTTTTCTATGCTAAGCCTGGGTTATGCTGCAAGATCTTTTAGTTACCTAAGATGCATGCTTTGTGAGGTATATAAATATATGGAGACAGAGCCTGTACATCAATAGTGGGTGCTGTCCCAGTGTGATGGAAAAGAGTAATTTGATGTGGAAGAACACAAGCTCAGAGGACTGGAAGCAGTAAGCCTACCTTCCCTGGGATTACAGCACTTCTCATAGAGGTACCCACAGCTCTGTGACGTTGGATAAGAGTGCTATTCCTGCAGCAAATGAGAGCACAGCAGAGTTAGGGAGAGTTGGGAGAGTCCCCTGTACTCAGCACTGGTGAAGCTGCCCCTTGAAACCATTGTTCAGTTTTGGCCCCTGGAGAAGGGCAATGAAGCTGGTCAAGGCCGGGAGCACAAGTCTCATGAGAAGCAGATGGTGGATCTGAGGCTCTTTAGCCTGGAGAGAAGAAGGCTTAAGGGAGACCCTATTGTTCCCTAAAACTACATGAAAGGAGGGTGTAGCCAGGTGGGGATTGGGTTGTTCTGCCAGGTGACAAGAGACAAGAGAAAATGGCCTCAAGTTACACCAGGGGAGGTTTGGATTTGATATTAGAAAATAATTTTTCATGAAAAGAGTGGTCAGGCATTGGAACAGGCGGCCCAGTCAAGAGGTTGAGCTACCATCCATGAAGGTATTTAAAAGATGTGCAGGAGGGGCACTTATGGACATGGTTTAGTGGTGAACTCAGCAGTGCTGGGTTAATGGTTGGACTCAATGGTCTTAGAGGCCTCTTCCAACCTTAATGCTTCTCTGAGTTTCTTTCTCCAATTAATATTTATCTTCCAGGTCTCTGTGGAAGATCTAGTTATCCAACTGATTATAGCACTACAGCTACAGGATGCTATTCTTCATTGCTCTGGACTAAATTTGTCTGGGTTCAGTGGAGTTTTTTTATTTTCACTGCCAAAGAAGTGCCACTTTGTCTCTTTCCTACTCATCAGTTCAGCACTCTGGATTATTATGGACTCATGCTTCCCATCAAAGTCTAGCAAGAGCCTAAGGTTTGTTTTTTTTAAAGCATGTCCCATCCACTCCCAGCAGAAATTCCCAATCCTTTCATACAGCTTATTGGGAAGAGCCAGACTCAAGAGGCTTCTGTGCTGTTATAAAGCAATATTTTTAGAGACAGTTGTAACTTAATGTACCCATTTGGCTGCCTGTCAGTGTTTCCCATGTTGAGATCATCTTGAGATCCACAAACCCACTTCAGTGCTAGAGCTGCTGGTAGATGGGAATAAAAGGAGTTTTGTTTTCTTTCTCTTTTCTCAGATGTGTTAACCTGTTGGTTTTAGATCCCTGTTATTGACAGGGTAAATTGTAATTTAATATGGTTTAGCTGGCTCACTCCTAGGACTCATGTACACTTCATAAGACGTATTAAAACATTACTTGCTAAGCCTGTACCAGAATATATAATATAGTAGTTAAAATGAGTTAGCTAACACATTTTTGAGAAAAATGCCACTTTACTCAAGCCAAGACATTCTGTTAATGAGTTGAATATTCCTTCTAGCTCTTTCTGCAGCAAAGGGAAAATAGTTTTTACATTGTCCAGACCTCTGGCGTGGGCTCACACAATAGGAGAGGCAAGAAGGCTCCTGGGACTGTGTGAGGAGGTGGAGTGCACCCCTGCCCTGCAGGGCTGTGTGCTGGGCTATGAGTGAGTGCTTGACAGCAGCTGAGCCTCACAGGAGGATGGAAACAGGGCCAGGTGCCTATGGCTGGAGCCCTGCCAGACACTGGGACCATGCTGGCTGCAAGGCAACCACCTCTCCCGCTGATCAGGCTGACCCTTTGACTGGAACACCAAGAGAAGATGAGGCACAGCACTGTAAAAGCACCTCAAGAGGAGAGTGATGGCCAGGCAATATTAGAGTTGTGGGTCCTCCATAAAATGAGTGAAACATGACAGGTCTGGTTGTCAAACCTGATGACAGTGCTTGATCTGATATATGCTGAAATTACTAGAAAGATGCCATGACCTGCCTTGGTGAAAGTGGCAGTGATTGTGAGGAACCTGGTTTGGATGCCTTCTGTCAGACCTGTTCCCCCAACAGCCCCCACTCATGAAAGCTTGATTTCTGGAAACCCTGAACTATGAAACCACACCTCATTATCTTCTGCCATTTCTACTGCTCACCAACATCTTTAGACCTCCCAGCCCAAACCCCTAAGTCTACAGCACTCTGGATTGCTTGAGCTCCCCTCAATAAAATGTGTTTGTTTGTAGGTTTTTAAATATGGTGAAAGGGCCCTTGGTATTTTCATCACTTTGTACTATTTTACTTCAGGGTTGGTCTGTTTTTTTGGCTATATTTACAAATTCCAGTAAGCTATCCTTAAGAGAAAGGTGCTTTTTACAAGTCTCCCATTCAGCATTCATGGCACAAATCATGGAAATTCCTTTAGGCTATGCTGGTGCCAGACTCTGTGCCTCCCACTTTTATGTATGCTTAATGAAATGGATCTATTTTCTTATGACCAAACTATCTTGGTTTCAGTCATATCAGGGATGAAATACAATTGCATTAGTAATCCCATATGTGCAGTGCTTGATCTGTTTCTCTCTGTTTTTTTAGGATCTTTTCCTGCCTTGATGAGTAACTTTTTTCTTTTCTCTTCAGCTGCTCTTTTCTCCCTTTTAAGACTTTTTCCTGCTGCTTCTCCCTCCTTCTTTTCCCCTCCCCCGTTTACACTTAACCTTCTGTTTCTCCTAGTGTCCTGGCAGGAAGGATATAATGCAATCGCTGCTATACAGTGACAAAAGTAAATATGTAGCTCTGAGTAAGTGCAACAGGGTCGAACAGCCTTTTTGCAATATGATACCGCATAATCTGCTTCCCTTCTAGAGATAGTTGCTTGAATGTTAAAGAGTTGTAGCTCCACTGCTTTTACAACTCAATAGTTTTTAACTATTACTTTCCTTTTGCTTTGCATAAAGCAGCTCTTTTACTGGGACTGGTTCTGAAGCTATCTCCCAGACTAAATCTGAAGTGGGAATAAAAGGCAGGGGTTTGTGTTTCGGATGGTTTGCTTGTCCTTTGAATATCCGTATGTTTTTCTGCACGTAGGAGGAAAAAGGAAAGCTGGATAATTTATGTGTGGTAAAGCCACACGCGCACAGAGACACAGGAAGGCTTCTAATGCTAAATCCTTATGACTAAGCACCCAACACAGTAAGCATTCTCTCTAAACAACTGCTGGTGGCATGTGGGCTTTTTAAACTTTCCCGAAGAAAATAGTAAAGGGTAAAAATTTTTGAAAGAGCCTACATGACTTGGGGGTCTACATTCCTTTGAAAATAAATGGGAATTCTGCATCTCAAATTCCATGTCGCTTGTGAAAAATTAGCAATACTGAGTGGTGCCACTGAAATGTATTTTATGTGTCTTCTACAAAGGAGTACCTTTAATGTGCAACCAGAAGTTTAAATGATGAGTTAGCTATTTTACATAACCAGTTAAATAGGACTAGTTTAATTAACTGTTTTACAGAAACAGATGCTTTTTAATACCAGTGAATTGCATGCATTAAAGGTACATGATGACTGGTTCAAATTCAGCTGGGCCAGGGGAGAGGGTGTGGGTCTGGGTACATTTTCTTTGGCTGTAAACTGCTTTCCAAGATCATCTCCTGTACACTCGTGCGTCCCCCATGCCATTCACTGTCACCCTGAATTGTGCTGATACAACTGTCTGGGAGGCTGCACTGTAAACTCATCATTAAAAATTAGTCTCTAAAACCCTCATGTTCTCTCGTTTCCTTGACCATTTTACAGCACAGTCTCACAGTTTTATTGGCACATATCAGAAAGAGATAAAAAAAGATAAATTCAAGAGCATGAGCTTATGGGAAAACTGAGACTGGCAATATCTTTAGTCTCCTTCCCAGTCAAATAAAATGTAAACCATGGAACCAGACACTGAAGTCACAACTGCATCGTTACTCTTCCAGCAGCAGTATTGGAGAGGCCCTCATCATAGGTTTTAATTACTGTCTCTCTGCTGCTCTTTCAGCCAGGCTGTGTGGTCACAGAGATCAACCAGCTCATTCAGGTTACAAATGTATAAATAAAGAAACTATATATTTTATGCATTAATAAGCAAAACAAAATAAACCAAGAAAAATGGGTGAATGAAATACAAGTAAATGATAGCAATCAAAATATAAATAGTTATGCAGATTTTACCTACTCCCACTGTTTTGTTTTTTTCTCCCTCAGATGCAGTAAATGATAGGGAAGGGGAAACAGGAGTGGCTAAGCCAGCATTACTAGTAAAACATAAGTCTTCATGAAAGTCACTGATGACAATTCATATTGATTTTAATGGTACAGGTTGATTTCCTGCATTTTGCAACCTTTGCAATATATTCCTGGGAACAGTGGCAGAAGGAAGAGTTGTGGGCTAGGGGAGCTAGAATAGCTGAAGGGGAAGGAAGCAGAACCCTGAGATTTCCTAAGAGACTGCACTGGGTTTTATCTTTAAAGCGAATGTCCTTTCTGAAATACAACCATCTAAACTACTTCTGCTATTCCGAAAGCATCTGAATTTACATGACAAGGAGTGAGGTAATGTCTTAAAGCTAAACAAATGTAAAGCAGCTTAGAGTTTCAGCAATTTCTTTCTCTGAAGATGACACTACACACTGAAGTGTATCAAGTGCTGAGGAAGACAAACTTTTAGTCCATGTTGATTTGCACAGATCTAACAGCTGCAGCAGTGTACCACATCTACACAGGGTCACACATACCAGAGAATAAAACAAAAAATTATAATCCCACCAGGAAGCAGAATAGATTCAAATTCTGCACTAATGAAAGTGACACCAAATAACTCTCACCTAGTAAGCTAAAGAAGAAACCTTATAGCCGAGAACCTAATTTATGGGCTAAGAGTGTCTCCTCAAAGCTCATATTTCTGTGACACTGCTTTTGTGAAACACAAGACCTCCGTTGTGTAAGTAGGATTAGACCCAGAGCCTTATTTCAGCAGATTCATAGTTCTAAGTAATATGGAGCTATTTCAAAGTTCAGGCCTGTAAGAAGTCCTGCAGAAGATGTAATCAGATGCAGATGCTAAAATTTTCAAAGTTAAATCCTTTGTTACCAACTCTGGGAGGAGCCTTAAGTATTACAAACAAGCATGATAAAATAATAAAAGCTGCAGCTCTTGAATTCACGTGGCACTGTGAAGCTCTCATTTGGCAATAAAGGCATTTGATATCCACCCTGGTTGTGAAGAAAAAAATCTTGAAAATGGAACTTTAAAGAGTACAGCATCAACAAACAAAACATATTATGGAAAAAAGAACTAGCTCTTGTTCAAGTTGGTTTTAATCTCAAAACTGTTAAGACAATCTCTATGTTTTGTTGATTCATGGATTTTGGACAGATGGAGTTGGAAATGCCTAGTCTGGCACCAAAATCTTGTTAAAAAAAAAAAATAAACACCAAAAAACCCCCAAAAAACACTACTAAGTGTTTGATCTGAGGATCTTCTAGATATCCACAAAATTGTAGAAATTGAGCTTTCTCTTTGGTATGCCACTTATTTAGATGCTAAAATATACATTTCAAGAACCAATGTAAGGCAACTAAAGTGCAAATACTGACTGTAGGCAGCATAACACAATAGGATGAGAAAGAATGGAAATTTTATACAGTCTTTTATTATATATATGTTTTATGAATCGGATGGCTATTTGATTTATTTTAGATATGTCCTCTTTCAAATACAGCCACAGAAGCCATGAGGTGTATTATGCAGTGAAATAGAGGTTGGAAAGAGAGAGGTGAATACAAAAATTATCTGGTGTGATAAAATAACAATTGGAATAGGAATAATGTGATATGGCAGGTTCTCTGAGGCTGGAACTTTTTCTGTGTCACAAACCCAGCATGTTGTGGCTGCTACCCAGGAACAAATGAGGGAAAAGCAGAAACAACCAAGTAGGGAGGAAAGACACTTCAGGCTTGCAAAGACTGTCACTGTACAAAACAAAGCAGCCATGGTTAGTGCAGTACTGGAGGAATGGATCAGAGCCAGGGCTGGGGCCAGCCCCAGGGAGCAAGAGCAGTGCTTGTTGCAATGGCATGGGAGACCTGGGAATGGGGATGTGTCCCAGCAGCAGCAGCAGGTGAAGAACCTCCTAAGTGCAGAGGAAACTTAAACGAAGTGAAAAATGGATGAGTGAAGATGGTGTTGGCACTTACAACAACAGAGACTTTCAGAGGTATAAAAGTAGTGTAAAGTGTACAGAGAAAAAAATATATGAGGGCTCTTATCTCTGTTTCTGGAACAACCAGAGCTGTCTGGATGTTGTGTTTCTAAAGTCTTCAAGTTTAGAAAAAAAAAAAAAAAAGGAAAAAAAAGAAATAAGGAGTTTTATCATGGATGAGAAGTGACTTTTATTTATTATTTATTTTTATTTTTAAGTGTTTGATTCCACTGCAGTGATTGCAGCTGTGGGCTTATGACCTGAATTATTTAAGCAAAGTAGCTTCATACTATAGTATTATTCTGTTCTGAAACATTGGAATCCTCAGCAATAATTCCATGGTTTTTAAGAAACAAGTAATTTTATAGGCAAGGTACCTTTTCAGAGGCAGAACAATGTGTGTGCATGTGGGTGTGTAAAGGTGCTCATCATCTAATCTCACAGCAGTCTTTTGCAAATGTAGCACACCTCAGTTATTGGATATGCAAACTTGAAAAGGACCACCTCCTTTTTTCACCATATGCTCAGGCAATGAGTAAGAGAAACACATATAAACAGGTGGAAGAAATGTCACTTAGAAATATCACCTGCCAGCAGACTACAGAAGGAAAGAGAAGGGGAAAGAAAGATAAGAAGTGAGAGACAGCATAAGCAAATAAAAAGGCTTATTTGCAAAATAAAGAGATGAAGAAAGGTACTAAATAAATCTACGTACTACAAGGCAAGTTAATGCAACTCCTGAGGAGCTTTATTTACATGATTGGCCTTACATGCCAGCTAATCCTTCTAGACACTGACCTTGTCAGCAGTGTTTGTGTACTTTGAATAAGAATACAGACTGTTCTTTCAACTAATATCTCCAGCATGGCTAGATGAGAGTTTTGCATGAGCATTGCACACGTAAATGGCCCAGGGCACATTCCCCTTCCCACAGAGGGGGTACCAGCCCCTTGTGTTCCTACTGCAATACAAACAAGCCCCCTCTGACTCTGCAGGGCTGCAGCACTGCAGCACAGCTTTCGGCTCCCAGGTCATTGTGCCAGGAGTATAGATACCAAAACAGGCTGCACAGCAAAGAACTTCTGTCTCAGGCAGCTGGAATAGAATTACACCTGGGAGTGTGCTACAGACATGTTTTCACAAAGTGTACTGCAAGTCAAATATTTCTGCGTGTTGGAGACAGCCAGGACAACTGCAGCACAAGCTCAAATCTGAACTCCCATGTGAGACAAGCCAAAGAAGGACCCATAATACCCTTTTCCTCCAACCTGATCAGGAGCAAAGGTCTGAGTTTGGCAGATCAATGTCAAAGCCCAAGCACTATAAAAACAAAAAAGCAAAGCAAACCAAACCCCCAACAAACCAGAAGAACTATTTATTACCAATTAAATATTTTTCAAACTAATTCTGGAGCAGAGATCCAGGCAGAAGAAAGAAGGACCTTTATGTTTGGGAAATTAAAGATGCTCTAGTGGGTAAGGAAGCATTGCACAAAATGCCTTATACAGACATTAATAAGTATTAGTCAAAAATGCCAATAAATTGACTTTCAGGGCTCTTAAAAATTCACTCTGACAGAACAATATCAACCAACAAAACATTGGTTTTTAACAAAACATTTTTTAATAAAAGATATTAAGCCACAGCACGTGGAATGTTTCAGGTATGAAGCTCCTTCTACTGTTCATGAAATAACATACAGAAATTCATGTAGTGTGAGTGCCTATCCACACACAGTCAGTGCTACTACTTGATCATAGTTTAATTTTATGTTTAAACAATCTGAGACCACCATGAGTTTAGCATATCCCAGGCAAAAGTGCAAAAAACACAGTTAAGATCTTCAACATGTTTTTGCCAAATATCAAAATGTGCAAGGGGTAGCTTCAGATCAATTATTACTTTCCCAGCAAATTATTTCCTCTGTGATAACTACTAGAAGTAGAAAGACTAATTTTAGCTGGGAAGTTCACAGAATCTTACCGTCACAGCCACAGTCACAGCTAATTTGAGGCAGAGAAAGCTAAAACACTGTCAAAATATAAATGCTTCCTTCAGCTGATTCATTAGTTTGCATATCATAACAAGGACTTTGTGTTCTTGGGTAAGGTTAGTGCCTCGAGGACATCCTGCAGATGTGTGCATTCCCAGTCTGAGTCTCTTTAATTTGTTATGCAAACACCAATTCTTTTTAAATACTGCAAAAAGGAGGACTTTTTATTACAGCTAAAAAACCATCAGCATTAAAAATAGCTGTTCCTGTGATGCTGCTTTTTAGGAGGAGGGAGGACACCATATTCTAAACAGATGTTTACTCATTAATGAATGGTTTATTTCTCATTAGGAGAGGTTTAATTGGCAGACAAACCCTGACACAGCTAGCAAGTGAACTTGGTAAGTCCTGCTCCAAGCCAGGAGGCCGGGCATTTTTTGACACATTAACTATTTTTCCCCTCAAGGAAACTGTGAACTTTGAAAACCCCAAAGAGTGTAAGAGCAGAAAAGTCTGAGGCTGGCTTATATTTTTACTTTTCCCCTCTTCCTTGTGCACATGCATTTGAAAGGTACGGAACAAGGAGGGAGCTAGCAGCAGAGGGCTGTATTTTGGCAGAGCTCAGAAAGGATGAAATTTGGGATTTTTTGCCTTAGAATGGCAGCTGTGGCAGCACCCCTGCAAGCAAGGCAGCACCCATCTGTGCTTTGGATTAAGCAAAATGATTTTGGTGGTCAGCTTGTCCGTGTTATTTTACCCAGGCTGTCCCACCGTGGGTTTTTGGTTTCCCTGAGGACAGGGGTGAGCAGACAGGCACCTGGGGGACTGCAGGAGACCCCTCAGGAGGCTCCCACCCCAGCCACCCTATTCCTTGGTCTCTCTCCCTTAAACCCAGCCACTGGCTTGCTGGGGTGACTCACATCTCCCCATCCACTTCAAGGCCCCCAGTAGGTGAGAGAGGCAGGAGAAAGAGAGGCGAGGATTTCTTTGGTGGCCCCTGGGGGTTGCTTCAAGCCAAATGCTCCTACTCTGCTTTGGGTGATGATAACGAGGGCTTTTTTTTTGGCTTTTTGTTGAGGCATATGAGATGTGGTCCCCACCTGGTATTTAGTTTCAGATCAGCAGGATGGACCAGGAGATGGAGCCCAGTTTGGTTTTTGGGGGCTTCCACATGGTTTTGGGAACACTAAGAGCCAACAGTCTGTGGGGTCCTGATCCCTTTTCCCAGCCCACATGAAGAAGAAAACGAAGTTTGGTTTTCTCTGGGATTAATATTGTGTCATTTGATGCTGAGCTCCTCAACCTGACTGAGGGACCCTGATTAAGTGCCCTGAGGGCAGGGCCTCATCCTCTAAGCTCTGACTTCAGCGCACCTCTGCCGCCTGCTCACACACCAGTGAAAACCAAAAAGACTCCTTCTTCTACCTGGCTGCTGTGAGCCATACTGTTCTTGTAGGCCTCTTCCAGATCATTTTCCAGGAAAAGAGAAAGAACCCACAGGAGCTGGCAGGTTTTCTGCTTCCGAGATAGCCAAGCCTGAAACACCAGGTGCTGGTTGTCCTGTTCTATCAGCTCTGCCAGATACAAGCACAATCAGCTGATGAGGGGGCAGTGAAGAAGGCAAAGAGTCCACACATCCAGCCCTGACCCCTGTAATCACTTCCCCTTTCTCCTTTTGTTCTGTGATCTTATGGACAATGGTACAACATTTCCTTCCAGAGGCAAGTGAAACAGTGATGCTGCAATAAGCAGATGCTGGAAGGGTCCTGATGAGAGTCTGTAGCATTAATGGCAGATCTGAAGAAGGAGGGTGGATGCAACAAGAACAGTATGGCAATGCTTTAGGAGGTCAGAGTGCATTGCTGGACTGGGCATATTCCTGCCTCAAGAGCCACAAGTGGAACAATCCTGTTATAGTACAACCCAACTTCCCACATGAAAATGAAAGATTTAATTTCACATATTATATAATTCATATAATTTAATTCATAATATAATTCATATTATTATTTAATTCATAATATAATTTCACATATTATATAATATAATTCATAAATGTCATTATATTTTAAGGGTAAATCTGTTAAATTTCGTTTAATACTCCTATTATATAACAGGGGCCTGCTGTGTTTCAGAAGTGTCAGATTCCAGAGACAGATAGCATTCTGCCACATATATGGCACCTTATAATGACTCCCTGATCAGTGAACACTGTCCTAGTGAGGACATCTATTTCATTTTGGAGTCAGTGAACAGGCAAAAGCATGCACTGAGCCAATCATACACCAATGAGCCCAGCTAAATCCTATATAAGTAACCCTCAGAGGACATTTTCATTTCAAGAATGATGAATTATTCACTGTTATCTTTTTGTCTTCCCTCCTGTTTCCTGGAAATGCAACTGCAGAAATACAGTGTTTTGCTCAAATTCCATGAGTGATGGAACTAGATGATCTTCAAGGCCCCTTTCCAACCCAAACCATTCTATGATTCAGTGGTCTGTGCTGTGCTCTGGGTGTGATGTGGCACTGGGCTGATCATCAATGCATGCAGCTCACACCGGCTGCAGTTGTTCTTCCAAAGCAGCTTCTGCAATTGGGAATAGCCGAAACACAAAAGCCATTTGGAAAGAGTCTTATCATCTCAGCTTTGTCCATTAAGTGCATATAGTGACCTGTGTACATATATATACACACACACTTGTAGTAGTGGTGCTACTGCCACTAAAACTTGCTGTATTTAGGAATTGACTTTCACTTCCCTTCTCATGAAAACTTTGAATAATTGCACCTCTTCTTATTAATTTCTTAGACAATTTTGGTTAACACAGGAGACAAATTTTTCATTAAGTCAAATTCAAATCTCAGTCACACAAAGGATTTGAAAGCTGGAATAATAAATAAGGGTAGAAGGCATGCTTAATATCATTAAATTGGTTGAGTGAAGAAACTTCTACATGAGGCTGGTTAGCTAGTTATTTTTTAAAAGTCTGAATTAGTCAGGACAGGCAGACAAAATTATATCCTTACCATAGCAATTGACCAAAATGTCTGTCTTCTAAAATTGTGTACCTAAACGCAAGAGAAGCAGAGTGTTGCAGCAGCCCTCTTGTTAGAGGGTAGTAATGAGCTGAGACACAGACTTCTTGTCTATCACAGCATGAAAAGGATCCTGGTTTATTCCTCTTTATGGCTCAGCCATCCTGACTCAAACTATTCACTGACTCTGGCTGCAGCAATCTCCTACTGTAGGTTTCCCTTGCAGCCTCTGACTGCTGGTTATTTCCTGCTAAATTATGACTGCATGTATTTGTTTGCAGACTCTGAATGAAGGCTTTTACCTAGCCAGACTATGGCTGCAGGTTCCAACAACAGGCTTTAACTGCAGACCCAGACTGACCTTACAGCAGTGATTCTCTCTCCCCAGGACCCTTCTTCTCCATGGGCTTAAAATCCATAGTCCTCCATGATGATCCTTTCACTAGCTAACCCACTCCCCTTTTATCACACTTATCTTTATTGGCTACAGCTGTGACTCATCAGAGGTGAGGCTGTATTTGGTAATTAACACAGCTGTTACCTATCTGGTATTACAAGGTCACCTGTATTTCCGTTCTCCTACAGTACAGTATCCTAATAAATATTTAGAAAGGACGATTTCCTATATTTCTTTTTCTAACACAAGCAGGTGCTCAAACAGCTATTCTAACAACTATGTGAGTAGTTAGTTATATTCTTACAGTGCTGTAAGAATCAAAAAAAAAAAAACAAAAAAACTAAGGATTCCCTGGACATAGCAGAGCAGATAGCATGCAGGCTTGCAGTTTGTAAGACTGGTCCTAATCTGATAAGGTATAAATAGGAATTTGGCCCTTACCAATGTCACCCAGCAGTACCCTTCATCTGTCACCATAAGGCTGGCGTGGCACAGACATACCAGCACTGGGATGCTCGCTCCCTTCTTCAGTGGTGGATCAGTGGTGGTCCACAGCACTGACCAGCTGCTTTCTCTGAAAAGCTTTTCTTTAGGGCCACAGGCACTCCCAAGGCACTGGCATAATCAGAATGACTCCAACTGCATCTTGAAAGATACCTTATCCTTCATATTCTTCTTCTGACAGTTGATAGTTGGTCTTTTAAAATGCAGAGTCGTTCTGCAGCCTGTGCCTTGGAGTGCCAAAGGGTCTCCTGGGCTGGGAGCTCCCATTGCTCCACTGCTGCTCCGTTGATGTGTCTCTGGGAATCGGCATGCTGGGCTCTTTCAAACTTGAGCTCCCAAACACATTTTCAGGAGAGAAGGGGAATACAGTGGCTGTCTTCCAGTGAAGATTAAATGCTTAGAGGAGGAGCATGTTATAAAAGCTGTAGACATATTAGGTATTTCACAGCAGACAGAGCTGGTTGGTTTTTTGTGGGAAGAATGCAGAGAAGGATCAGGCAACCTGGGATTTTTGGATGTCTCAGTTCCTAAATGGTATCTCAAAAAGAGGTAACAGTTGCTTCTCTCTGGTTGTTCTTTTTCTCTTCACCCATTCTCTCTCATTTCCTTCCCCCAAGATACAAAAATCCAAGAACATATTATATGCTACTGGAAATAACTTTAAAACACCAGGACAAGACAGCTGTGACTCAAAGTATTCAGTAAATGTTCTACAGAGCTGCAAGGCTGATTTAGAAATAAAACCCAATGTACAAGTTTGCTAGCCATATACTGGGATAGAAGCAGGGCTTTAAGATAATCACAGCTCGATACTTTTAGGCTCAGGATGGAAAAAACCTTTCTTCCTTTCCATAAAAACTATGTTCCCATTTTTTTTCTTCCCATGGGAAGTGAGTTACAATACTATATTGTAACAGGTTAGTGTTAAAGCCAGGTAATGACAGTGCAAAGGCAATTTTCCTCTAAGAAATACCATCCCCTGCATCTCTGTGAAACTACATTATCCAAGGGACACAAACTCTGATATTAATATACTGTCATTTAATTCAAGAAGGGTCTGATGGGCCTGACACAACCCCCATCATAGTCTTTCCTATTAATGCAAGATATTGCCTTGAGAAAAACACTTACTGCAGCATTTTGAACCCTGTCTGTATTATTTTAAGGCAAGACAGAGTATGATTGTCTTTCAGTTAACGATGTGGCAGGGGTTGGCTTTTTGCCAGGGTTAGGTTAGATTCCTTTTAAGTTGGAGCCTTTAAGATCCACCTGGACAAGCAGTAATTAAAGGGAATAGCAAATTAAGTGTATTAGGAAGGGGAAATGATTTACTAACCAAGGGGAGAAATAATTTATTAGAAAAGAAAACTTTTCCTTTAAGCCAAGAGAGTCAAATTACCTCTTTCACAAATCACTTGCTCTGTTGTTGGTAACTCAATTTTTAGCTTTTCCTGCTCCACAAAAATCCTCCTGACCCACATGTCTGCGGCTACTTCTTTCCCTGGGACACTGTTCCCGGCATACAGGGTCCATCCTGACACGTGGTTTCTGTTTCAGCTCAAGAAGACTTTCATTTTCCCTGCAAAACTATTTTGGGACAGGGTGGAGAGATGGAGAAGAAAGCTGGGGAAAGCATTTTTGGACAGAACCTACATGCTCTCTAATGACAGAGGTAGTGAAAGAAACCTAGGCAGAGCAGCCTGATGGAGAGTACTCCCCTGAGGCTTCTGTTCATGCAACAAGCCAAAAATATAGAGTTTAAGTCAACCGACTGAAACTGGAAAGCAAGAAGTCAGAAATCAAATGGGGGGAGGCTGTCGTACTTTTCTAGCAGATGGGCAAGCAAGAACAGTTTTTGAGTCATCCCAATCACTGTTTATTTCTCTTAAAACACTTTTTCTGTAATGTATTATTGGATCTCTGCAGCACAGTTGTGAGACCCCAACATCCATAACAATTAATAACCCCCACGTTTATTAAAATTCAGCCACAGTGGCACAACATAGCATGCAATTATAAACACAAAACAGATGCAACACCATCTTCTCTATAGTCAGCGAAGATTGTGATCTGCAAAACCATGGAAATTTGTGTCCTTGATTTAATGGTTTAAAATGCAGGAAAGCTGTTTACATTCACTGTCAAAATGTTTGCATTACATATGCTCACTGCCCCTGTAGTGGAAATATTTTTCCACTAACACTGCAGAATAAGCACAAAATGAAGATGCAGCGCTCTTACTAACAAAATGCTGGCATAATGCAGTTTCACCTCTGCTAAAACATTTGTTAGTGACTCATCACACTGTGTTATTTGTTCCCTTTACCTTGGATAGACTTCCTGAGAAATTTAGTGTTATGCACATATTTTCAACACTCCACTGATCAGGTAGCCTGCTGTACCATACTACAGACACTGTTTTCATATCCTAAAAGCATTAGTAATATGGATAATTTTTTAAGCCCTTGATTGCAAAGTTCAGATTACTCAACTAAATATGGAAAAGGTGTACACACCTTCCCTGACACACATTTAGGAGCAAGTAGGTAAGCTGGAAGTTTTAATTTCTACCTTCAATTACAAAATGATGATTTTCAAGTGTGTACTCTAAAATCAGTCTGTACTCTAAAATTTAGAAATGCAAATCCCAGTGAGAGTAAGTGGTATTTTTTAAAATCTCCAGCTAAGATATCAGTGGACACATTGAAGACATATAATATTCTGCTACCAGAAGGTCTTTTTAATGTCTAGCTGAACATATAGGCATAGTGTTGATAATGCTTATGTTAATACCTATGAAACCCAGAGTTTCTCATAAGTCTGCAAAAAATCATTTAATTTACATTGGCACTGTACAGACTTGTCTATCTTTTCTCATGTTTTCCTCAGTTTCTGTGGGACTATTTCCAAGATAAAGCCCATGGCCAAAATCAAGGTCACAGTGTTTTATACTAGCTGCAGAACATGATTCAGACACTATTATTATGTGTCAGATTGCAAATAATTTCTCTAATGAGGTAAGCAATTGGTGTACCAGTACAACAAAAAAGGCAGGTATATTCCATGCAAATCATACCAGATTAATTTATTTTTGTTAACTATCTTATAGCAGGATTTTCTGATATGTTTGATTCATCTTATGCAACTAAATAAAATGTATGAAATACATATCGATTATGAAATACTATGCAACAGTATTCCACTGTTGAACCTTATGGAGAAAATGACATTATTTAGTCAAATGCATGCTGTGAAGAAATCTCTTGCAGGTTTTTTTTTGCTTAGCTTTTT
>VWYO01002817.1:879999-909588 GCA_013400275.1 Rhadina sibilatrix | reverse complement strand
AAAAAAAAAAATTGTTTTTAAAAGTAAGTCTCAGTTTATGATGGTACCTATCCAGCCCCATTATAGTGCTCTCTGAACAAATCACACCTTTCAATGTGATAATCTTCATTACAGGTAAACATGGTTATTTTATAGAAACACCATCTTGCAGACACAAAAGTGAGATTTTTTTTTTTTTTAATTTATATTGCAGAATTTTGGAGGTCATCCTACTTATGCATCCACACTTAATTCTGAAGCCAGATAAAATCCTGAACTTCCGTTAGTCAGGTTAGACCAGTTCTTCCAACAATACAAGGTCACTGTATCACGCTTGTGCAGACACTCCTGTGCAGACATTACCTGCCCCTCTACAACCGGTTTTTCACCAAAAATACTACAATTACTCTCCTGCTTTTGTAGCATTTCACTGGTTGTACTTTCAAGCTTGAAGGTTTGGGATAGTCATGATCAGTTTGGCTCTGAAAGCCCCCGTGTGGTTTCCATCTTTGTGAGTTCAGAGGAATCATCCACGCACAGCAATTTGAACTTGAGTATTTGCCCAAATCAGTAAAATGAAAAAAAAACACACAAACCACCATCTAGATCATTAAAAATACATTGAAAAATGTCAAAGCAAACATGGAAGTAAGAGGAGGAACTACCACTGTGAATGTATTAGATGATGTTTTTCAAGCCCACGTGGTACTCAGGGTTTGAAATTCATGAGATTTTAAGGGAAGAAATGGAAATAAAGTGAATTATACCATCACTAAATAAACTAAGATGTTATCCAGCTTCTCAGAAGCAAGTTGAACTCCTTCAAAATACTATGAATAAAAGTTTGCAAAGGATGATGTACACCAGTCATTATACTTTGTAGACAGTTTCTTCTTCCTAGTATCTTCCAGGCTTCAGCATCTTATACTTTCTGCTAAGAATGATGGCATAAATTGTAAAATTGTCCTTTTCATGCATCACCATTGAATGATAAGGAGTACTGGGAGTAATTGCAATGATTAACAGGTGCAATTGCATCTGATCTCTGATGCAGATCAGAGCAATCAGGATTTTGCCATTTTTTAAAAATTAGTTTGTTGAAAAATGGACTTTCACTTTGCTGTGTAGACAAGGTGGGGGTTTTCCCCCTGAAAATTGAGAAATAAGAAGTGAGAGATAAAATGAACAAGAAGAAAATAAAGAACAGTTCTATGAAAATGCAGTTCCTCAGTAAGATTATTAAAAGTTCTTAACAGTAATTATTGGTCACATTCCAGGAAAGCATCTCCTGGTTTCCAGTTCTTTTCACTGCCATCATCCACACAGGACTTGGGGAGGTTTGGGCAAGTGCTTTTGTGCTTTTATTTCCTAAATCCTTCTTCTTCCACCCAATGGAATTTGTGTACTTTATAAACACTCATAAACTTTCTGTTAAACAACAATCATCAGTCATAAGCTTAAATATTTAGAGCTCACTTAACATCTAACCTAATCTTATAATTTCCATGATCTTTTTTGTCTGGCCACCACACTTGCTTCTACTGCCTCTCATCAGCACAGAGAATCACACTTCATCACAGCCCAGGTCCTTATGAGTCAGAAGTGAGAGCCTTTTGTACAGAGGTAGAGGCCTCAAGAGCAACAGTTAGCATTGCAACAGCATCTAAACATCTGTACACACTGACAAAGATAAAATGGGGGTTTTTTCTGACTTTTTAATAAGTCATGCAGCTTCCCAGATTAATGAGAGAAATACCCTAATGATTCATCAGTGCCATTTCTGTCCAGCTGCTCAAAAGGTGAAATGAAAAAGAAAAAATATCTAAGTATCTCCTAAATTCTTACCTCAGGACAATTCACTGAATCAGTCAGTGACTTTCAGTCCTTTCAGTTCCCTGAAGTAAAGCTGTCTTAAAGGTCTTGTGTGTCTCAGTGATGACAACTTTTTCTGTACTTTTTCCTCAGACCAAACAGATTGACAATGACTGAGAAGAGTTGCAACCTTCTTTCCTTCCTCACCTCACTGCCTCTGCCCTGGCACCTGAGACTTGTTGGGCTGTTTTTAGACAAGGAAGCTGGGCTGGGTCCAGTACCCGGTCCTGGGAATGCTGCTTTCCGCAGCTCAAAATCCCACCCATAGATGATGATCCTATACTTGCACCACAGATTGCATGGGGCTCTTCTCACCCAGCAAAGAGTGTGGTGCTCACCCAGCACCTCAGAAGGGCCTCTCAGTCCCATGCAGCTGGCACTGGATACCTGGAGCAGCCGCTGAATGCCAGATCCTGCCTGGACCATCCTCTTTTTGTCAGTGCCACAGGAGCAAGAGGAATGGCATCTCTGTCTCCAAAACCAAAAAGGTTCCACCATTCCTTTCCTGAGTAATGGTACAGTTTATGCTATGTAGGGTTTCAGATCTGCTTGAATGAGGAATCGGAATGAAATGATTTGTGGGACCTGACCCAAAGGCCCTGCAGCTCTTGAGAAGAGCAAGGTTTCCTCATGGTGCCAAAGAATACTTGCCAGAGCTCCCCATGGGAGCTCCATGCAGAGACAGTGGGAGGGGAAGGCTGCAGCACCTACCTGACATGCCAGAAGGATCACATGCACCCCAAAAAGGCAAAAGCCAAGCAAATCAACTACAAAGTTAAAAACTGAATAAAGTTTTGAGAAGAGACACAATCAGCAAGGCTATATGTAAATTCCAGTAGAGATCCAAGCCAACATTTTTAGGTCAGACACATCCTTGAACTACTGTTCCAATAGTGCTGAATCTCACAGGACTGTTGAGTGAAAAGACTTGTAAAGAATGAAAAACCTGGCAAAAAATAGGCATGAGGTTCACATTGCTGCATTCATCATGAAAAACAAATGATGGCAAATAAAGGCAATACATTTTTACAACGTAAAAGAATCTCCAAAATTTCTCTTGCATGAATTTTTGTGGTGATTTGAAGACATAATTGCCTTTCTTTCATGCTTAATTTTTTTTAACCCAAACCCACTTACATCCCTTGTAAGTTACTTGGGATAGAAATCATAATTATTTCCAGCTTAGGAAACTTGGGGCAACCTTTGGGTTCTGATCCTAAAGAACCGTCCAACACACAGCTAGCTTTATAAGCAGGAGTGGAAGTTCTTTTGGTTTGCAGGAGGTTTGAATAGAGGTTGCATAAGCATGTAGGTAATTTTATCCCTCTGTGAACTGAAAAGATCTGCTGCATCTTTTGAGGTTAGCCCACCCATCATAAAACTGAATCATAGTCATCTCTTGATCAGCTCTGCTGTTTAATGTCGTGCGTAGTGATCTCATGATAGAATATGAAAAACCTTTATTTCTGTAACACATTTGAACACAATATTCATTAAAAAGAGGTTAGTATGTAATTTTTTTCTCTAGTTTTCCATGGGTCTCTTACCAGACTGAAACCTACACCTTATTTTCCTCCATTGTCTGGATGCCAAGCTGAGCAAGGTTTATACTGGTATTGCTTTGAATTACACGCCTACTAATCATTGCCATCAAAACTGGTAGCATTGTGGAAGCACACAATGTGGTGTGCACTGCAGGTAAAGGTATCACCAAGCTGTCAATCATTTCTTAAATGCATTTGCTGTGGTGGCATTTCTGTAAGGTGGCCACAATTCCTCTCTGTGAACACAAGCAATTTCATGTGGAGTGGGAAAACCCTTGTTTTCTTTGCCCTTGCAATTGCATTTCATTTGCTCAAAACCCACTCAGGACATCATGTAGAAACAGCAGTGGGGGGGGGGGGGTTGTTTTTGTTTGGTGTTCCAGGCAGGATTTTTGGTTGTATTGATTAAAAAATAAAACCTAGATGCTTTTAACATTTTCCCATAATTTCTGCACCTGTGATGGTCTTCCTCTATTTTTGCTTTCCAAAAATGTGCTTTCACAACTATTAAGTATTCAGGAGATTTTGTTGTTCTGAACTTTGCTAAAATCTGCTTTTAAAATTTAAGTGTGAACACCAAGTGCATTACAATGATTGCACTCCCAAGGAACACAGTTTCGACTTGCTTCGTTTTCAAATCCTACTTGGTGCTTCTCTTGACTCCTCACCCCTGCCTGCAAGAACCATCTCCTCAAAAAGCTTTGGGTTTGAATTAATTTTCCTCCTTCTCTGAAAAGCTGCCCTGGGCCATGGCTGCCTTCAGGAGATCTCCCCAGGGTGGCTGCCCCTCCCTGGTTAGCAGATGCAGGGGCAGAGGGGCTGGGCTTGCTCTCTTGCAGGCATTAGGCAGTAACCAACAGCAGAGATTTATTTGCATTATGCTGACCTGATAAATAAAACTGATCTTGACTCTGTAATGTGGAGTGAAGAAAAAGCAAGGGAAAAAAAAGTACTGGTAAGGAAAGAAACCAAACACCAAGCAGGGAGATGTACAAGAACATTTTTGTTCTGTGATTTGTTAAAACAAGGAGTACACCAAGTAAGTGCTAAATGCAGTGATGATGAAAACTTCCTCAAGGACCACAGGGCATTTCTGTAGCTCTTACTCAAGCAGTTAAATTTTGTCTCAATATGGAATCAAAGGAGAACTCAGTTTTTATTTCTGAATCAGTTTTTCAAATTATTCTGACAGTTTCAAAGAATTTTTTTTTTCTGTCAGAATACTAGAATAGTTTAAGGCAGATTGAGAATAAACTGCCAGAAATGCACTGGTTTCCCTATAAAATAAAACCAAACAAAGAAATAAAAGATTAAGACTTTCTGGGTGCATGGAATTTGACACAAAAAGCAATTGAAAGTATGTCCCAGACCTCAGAATTAGCTCTTGGCTCCTCTGCACTGAAGAAGAAAATTAACTGGTTTAAGAAACGCATATGAAATTTCCCATCTGGCTGACAACATGGATGTTTCTGCTCACTGTGACAATCTGAAAACGCTGCTGAGATGTTTTAAAGTCAGTGTTTATATCTAAAAAGCCAAATCTTACACAGCTAAGGTGGCTCTCCTTGCTTTCCTAGGATATAAGTTAAGACAATAAAGTCCATCTGAAACTCATTTTTAAAGGTGCACAGCCATGATAAGTGTGCTTTGATTAGTGCTCTTTAAAATTCATCTTCTTACATTGAAGCCAGTTTTTACTTTCAAAGTTGTTTTTGTCCTCCATCAAGGAACATTTAATAATTGGGTTTAAAGCACATACAACTGTAGTTTGTATTTACTTGCTAATCAGATTAGCATTGCTAAATACATGTGTCATGTGAAGGCACACTGCTACACTCCTTAACTTTCAAAGGCTTCAGGTACTTTGGAAAAACTGATGATGTTATGACAGACAGGTAAAGAGCACCATAAAGCTGTCTGCTAGATACAGCGTATGCAGAAGCAATTTGCCTTCTAAAACTCTGAACATGATATTCTCTAATATTTCCTGGCAGATCTTCAGTAGCTAGAAAATAAGCATTTCCATATGTAAGAAAATATTCCTTTGAAATGTAGATTTTTCTTTACAAGAAAAGAACACAGAGAGAATTGCATTTTTAAGCTAAGGGTTCATTATTATTTATTTTTCTGCTTTGAAAAGTGTTGTGTGTTTCCCAAACAGCACTTAGGTGGTAATTGCAATTCTAGGATGAGCTAAATTACTGTTAACAAACCTCTTAGCTGTTTTTGTCCACTAAGAAAAAAATCTCTCAATAAACAAATTTTGGCTAATGCATAGCTCCTTGCTGAATGCTTGGGTTATGTTAAATGTAATATACTGCAGCAAATACAACTGCAATTAACTAAAATCTAAAACGTGCTCACAACACTGCCTCTCTGTTCCATTGCTTTGGTAGGGTGCTTTCCCCTTTAAGGAAAGCATTTTAAAATGGTTGCTAGTCATTTCAGTTGCTGCAACCACATGATGCAATCTATTGTCAAATTAGTGGGTGGCAGCAAGTGGAAACAGATTTCACCAGCAATAAAGCCTGTCACATGATTTCATCTGTTCACAGTCATACAATCTCTTAGCCCGTTCCTCCAAAGGCTCCGTCCACATGGAGGCTGGTCTTTGCTCTACCTTAAACACTGCTGCTAAATATCAGACTTTGTCTTTGTGGATGGTTTTCACTAAGTGGTATTTTGGGAGCGTACAGGGAGTTAAACCATTTAGCACAGAAAAATTTGCACTTTTTTTAAAAGGTGGGCCAAATGCACAGATGTTTTGTCAAGTCAGGACTAAACTTAAAGAAAATAGTAACAAAATATTTGCAAAATAACCCAAACCTAATTAAAGTTGTAGAAAAAGTTATACTTTCAAAAGGCTGAGCACACTATACATATTCATAAATGAGATGAAAATCATATCTGAAGTACAAATAAATGAATCTCTCTACTGTTAAGTTAGAGGTAATCACACATGAATCAGCAAAAATACAGAAGGTGGGGCAAAGGAGAAAACTTGGTATAAAAGCAGGTACAAACTTGTCGTAAAGGGAAAATCAGAATATTTCTAACCAGAAGTACTGTGTTTTTCTTATGGAATAGTGTCATGATACTTATTTTTAAGTGCCATTAAAATCACCATCACAGATTTTAAGACCAGTCAGATGTTCTTGGTTCTTTCTAACTTTGTGAAATATCTTCAGACCTGCCTGGTCCAGCACAGCCAACAAACTGCAGGTCCCAGCGCCTAGATCTTGAATTTCCACATTCATCTTGTAATGATAATATGAAGAAGAGTGGGGGATGGGAAACACAGGCACAAAACCAAAAAGCTTGGAAGAGAACCATAGAGTGGACAACAGAAGCCAGAGGTTTGCCCTACCCTTTCTATACCATATCTGAAAGCCAGCTGAATCAGTCACACTCAGGGGCTCTCCCTCCCTCACACTGCACACTTCTCCTATTTCCCAAAGACTTCTAGAAGAGAGCAATTGTCTTATGCACTACTAACCTATGGGAAGGAGTATTTTTCAAGGAGTGCAAGTTCCCTTCTGACACCTTAATACCAGGGAAACCTGGTTTCTCAGCCCCCTGCTCAGGGCTAGGCTTTGACCAAAATAACATTCCATCACTAATCGTCTGCACTATTGCTCTACAATAACTATCTCTTCCAGTTTGAAATGAGGACAAATGCAGTATTCTTCAGACCCTGGACCACCAGCTGAACATTGATTATTCGTGAATAATGTGATTCCTACTTAATGAGCTAGTCAGTTAAATTAAACATAAGTATTTGTGCTGTCAAATAACATGCAAAGGCCAATGAACAAATTTTTCTGGAGAAGTAAATGTCACAGACTTCATTTTTGGAGAACAGCAAGCTAATGTGCAGATCAATAGGATCACCATTTCCTCAATAACTATGGAAATGCTAGATAAAGTGCATGGCATATGTTTGAATTTCTAAGTCCTTACTCAGAGCATCTTTGACTACGTAAGGAATCTGGCTATAAAATATATCAACAGAGGGGACTGTCCCAGACAACACCTAATGCTGCATGCTTTATATATTATTTCCATTGAAATTTGGTTCTCTTGCAGTGTAGGAAATCAGGAAGCACGGAAAAACATGGAGCTCTGGATCTAAATGCTGATCCAATTCCGAAAAGCATTGACTGATGTGCTTAACCTTGCTTAAGCTTCACTGAAGTTAAGCATGTGCATAGACATTTTACCAGTGTATTTGCTGGGCTCCCTGCTAAAGCTGCTTTATTAGTGAGGCAGTTTCCCAGACAAAAAGAAAGACAGTGGTACGAGACAAGTCCCCAGCCTCAGAGTTAAAGGCCCTGTTTTTTTTGTGTATGTAGTCATTCATGTAAATAAACCTGCATTTAATTATATTTCATTTATTTTCAAACATATCTGTATTTTAAATAGTCATTTTTGTAAACAGATCCACTTACAAAAAATATTTATGTGAGAAGATCAAGTGTTTGCACGTCTAAGGACCCATTTTGCATGGGCAAACAATAGTTTATACATACAGGTGAAAAATAGGGACACACAGATGTGCAAGTGACTCTGAAATCTTGACACACGTTGCCTTACAGGATGAAACTGGAAGAAAGTCAACAGGCAAGAATTATCCAATTAAAAGTCCGCAGTCATGTATGCATTTGGAATTAGTTCCAAAGCCTTTGCAGAAAGAATGCACTGCAGTAAACATTTCATCGTCACTAATTCTGTCCAGATTCATACAAAGCACATCCCCTTCTGAAGATTCATTAATACATTTTTGATTTAGAGAAAAATCAGCAAACCATTTATTTCAGAATGCTGCCAAAATAAGATTGAGACACGTGTAGTGGAAAAGTATCAGGACTTTATTCACTCTCAAGAAAAAAGAAAATCAGAAAAAAACCCAAAACTACTGAGGATCTGAGAGCAAAATCTGGGTCTTGGTATTTTAAAACAAAAAACTGAACATGCACTGGTTGCTATAGAGAGAATCTCTTACTTTCAACCACAATTGCAGATGTGGTGGTGTTGAAGTGAGTATGTATGTCCTATGATATTTAACAGCTATGTGAAAGATGCATAAAAGTGATCTGAGATATTTTTTTCCCAAAAAGATATTAGATAAATTTGAGTCATGCACTGACTGCCCAAAGGAACATAGGAACATTCCACAAATAACTGAGACTTAAGTAACCCTAGACAAAATGTAACAGTTGGCCAAGCAGTAGTGCTTGCTTACTGATAACACATTAAAACAGTAAAATAAAACATGCATTTAACAATATTCAAATGTAAAGAATTTACATACCTGCTTGATCTTTCTGTGTGGAAAATGATGAAAGAAGGTCTACCACTAATCAGAGGTAAAGAGGAGTACATCTTACCACTTGGTGTAGCAGAGTAAGTTCACTGCCAGAGTATCCTCATCTCATTCCCTACCCAGATCAGTGCCTTTTCAATCATGTAAAGTCCCTCCTGACATAAATGAAGCTTACTGCACTGGCCTTTCTTAGTACAACAGATAGTACAATGTGTTTGAAAATTCCCTGCTGCTTGAAGCTATTAATACTTAACTCTTAGATCACAGTAGCTCCAAAAGGCCACTGTATAAGGCCACATGATTCTACATTTAAGGCAAAAACAGAGGTAGTAACAGTCTGCCTCAGAGAGCTTAAACTCATTTATATGGCCCCATCAGGCAATTTCTGTACCATTTTCTAGATTTATCTTCTAGAAAATACAGGCTCAAGTTCATTGTCAAAGTGCTATTTTTACAAGCTATTTTTATGATGGCTTGGGTTTAGAATCATAGACTCATTCCCAAGCAGCTTGTGCCAATGTTTGACAACCCTTCCAGTGAAGAAATTTTTCCTAATATCCAATCTACACCTTCCCTTGTGCACTTTGAGGACATTTCCTCTCATCCTACAGCTCATTACCTGGGAGGAGACTGACCCTCACCTCAGCACACCTCGCCAACAGCTGAAACTTTCTTTCAGGTATTTGTAAGGAGGGATAAGGTCTCCCCTGAGCCTGCTTTTCTCCATGCTAAGCAACCCCAGCTCCCTCAGCCATTCCTCATAGGACTTTTTCTCCAAACCCTCCACCAGCTCTGTTGCCCTTCTCTTGACTCGCTCCAGCACCTCAATGTCCTTCTTGAACTGAGGGACCCAAATTCGGGATCTGAGGTGCAGCCTCACGGGTGCCAAGTACAGAGGGATGATCCCTTCTCTGCTCCTGCTGGCCACACTCTTGCTGATACAGGCCAGGTCATCATTGGCCTCCTTGGCCACCTGGGCACACACTGTCATGTTCAGCCACTGTCATCAGCACCCCCAGGTCCTTTTCCACCAGCAGCTTTCCAGCCACTCTGCCCTCAGCCTGTAGTGCTGCCTGGGGTTGTTGTGACCCAAGGGCAGGACCCAGCACTGGGCCTTGTTGAACCTCACACAATTGGCCCCAACCCATTGATCCAGCCTGTCCAGATCCCTCTGCAGAGCCTTCCTGCCCTCCAGCAGATCAACACTCCTGCCCAACTTGGTGTCCTCTATAAACTTACTGAGAATATATTCAAACCCCTTGTCCAAATCATTGATAGAGATTAAACAGGTCTGGTCCCAATACTAAGCCCAGGGAAACACCACTTTTGGCTGATTGCTAGTTGGATGTAATTCTATTCGCCATCATTCTCTGGTCCAGCCATCCAGAAAATTTTCTATCCTCCCAAGAGTGCACCTGCCCAAGCCAAAAGCAGCCGGTTTCTCCAGGAGAATGCTGTGGGAAAGAGGATCAAAGGCTTCACTGAAGTCCAAGTAGACAACATCCACAGCTTCTCCTTCCTTCACTGAGTGGGTCAATTTGTCATAGAGGGAGATCAGATTGGTCAAGCAGGACCTGCCTTTCATAAAGCCATGCTGGGCCTGATCCGCTGGTAGTCCCGCACATGTCGTATGATGACACCTAAGATGAGCTGATCCATGAGCTTCCCTGGCACCAAGGTCAGGCTGACAGGCCTGTAGGTCCCCAGGTTCTCCTTTCAGCTCTTCTTGTAGGTGGGTATTGTATTTGCTAACCCTTAGTCAACTGCTACCTCCCCAGTTAGCCAGGGGTGCTGGTAAGTGATGGAAAGTGTCTCAGAGAGCACTTCAGCCAAATCCTTCAGTACTTTTGGGTGGATACCAGCTGGCCCCATAGGGTTGTGCCTGTCTCAGTGGTGTATCAGATCACTGAGTATTTCCCCTTGGATTGTGGGGGCTTCATTCCCCTCCACGTCTCTATTTTCCAGAGGGCTCAGGAAGCTACTTACTTTGATGACGACTAATCTTACTGTGGAAGACTGAGAGACAAAGAAGGCATTAAGTTCATCAGGCTTTCCCTCATCATTTGTCACGATGTTTACCTCTGCATCCAATAAAAGATGGAAATTCTCTTTAGCCCTCCATTTCTTGATAATGTAATTACAGAAACACTCCTTGTTTTTTAGCATAGTAGCCAGATTAAGTTCTTCTTGGGCCTTTCTAAATTTCTCCTTCCTACCTGCCTCTTCTTCCAATGTCATAAACTCTCTTTTTTCCCCCTGAACTTCAGCCAAAGCTCTGTGTTTAGCCAGGCCAATCTTTTAATTTCTTTCTTCAGCACATCTTCAAGGCCCTGACGCTGCCTGCTGGTGGGTAGGAGCTGTGAGACCAGAGCTGGGCTGGGTTCACAGGAGCAAAGTTAGCACACACACCCTCATACAAAGATATGCCCCCCAATTTTGCACTGCTCTGGCTAGCAGGTGAAGAATTAACCTAAATATATCTCTGTAAATATATCATGAGGATAAAAACCAGAGATGAAGACAGGCTACAAAAGCTGAAGACAACTTAGTCACAAAAAGAAACAGCTAAGGGATCTTTAATTCGTTCCCCAGCCATCAGCATAGTGAGATTTCAGAGTAGCCAGTCGAGAGGAAGAAAAAAGGAGCAAAATCCTTAGGTATTTATAAGACAAAGCACAAGCTGTTCATGAAAAGCACAGTGTGTTGTGATCACCTGGAACAACAGAGGACTGGCATTGATGAGTTTCTAAAGGGTTTCAGGTTTCTTAGGAGTATTTCCTACAGCATTCACGTGTTTATCGTTTTCACACAATCCAGGATTCACATGATGTTGACAACTGTAATATATTCTTTGTAAATTGCAATTGAATTTTTGAATCTCCAGACAGCTGAGAAACTACTTTCTCTCACCTGTTTAATTAACCATGCCATGTTTTCCAAAGAAAATTAATTGTCTCAGTACAGCAGTAAGGAAACTCAAAGGTTTGAAAGAAAAATAAATATGAGCATGCAGCAGAGTAAACATTTATCCAATAAACATTTTCACAGCTGAGTTTCAAACTTCTCATGTTCCAGCTTCTTATATTTTATAATCTCATCCCACTTGGTCCTGGCACCACATCTCTTTGAGATATGCCTCATGGGAAAACACTGCCTTGGTAATCAAAACATTTAGACTGCGGAAGAAATATAAAACAATTCTCAAGGAAGTTTTATGGTTCAGCAACTGCTCCAAGATCAAATTGTAACTTTTTCCTGCCTGGTCCTTAGCAATTGATGAATAGAATTGGTTTTATATCAAGCTGTCTGCCCTGATTGGCTCAAGTTTTGGCAGATGTTTCCTCTGAGTAGAAGCCAGTAATGCTCCTGGTGACAAGTGTAGTGTGTCTTCTTCATTCTTCTGCCCCTGAGACTGTCTGTTGCTACTTTCCATGACTAGAGTCTATCTTAAAAGTCTNGGGGGGGAGGGGTTAGGCAGGAAGTGTTTTCTGTCTTCAGAGATATTCTCAACATTTTGCAAACTTCATACTTTGACCCTTCAATATTTCTTAGTCCTTAGAAAAACCGTTGCAGCATCTGCATTTAGAAGCAGGTTTTAATGCCTGTGTCCTCAAAGGTTTTTTAGCTCTTTAGGTCAGATATTAAAAAATCAGACCAATACAGCATAGCTTCAGTAAAGTCAGTGGAGATAAGCCATTTATCATAACCAGCTAAAGGTCCCTCTTGGCATATTTCAGCTCTGAGGAGCAGTAAATCTCACAGAAGTAGACACCGTGCCGTCAGATAAGTTTTTGAAACCCAGTGATATATTAAGTATGGTTTAGATTTTGCATTAGTCAAATAAAACTACGAAACACTTTCCTTTGATTTGTTCCATTTCTGAGNACTGCTTTCATTTCTGCTTTTACCAACACATTTTAAAAAACATTACTCTGAGAATGGAATAAACAGTTGTATGTGAAAAGGAGAAATGAAAATGATCTTCAGATAGTTGTTCCTACAATGGAAAGCATTTTTGGTGTTCAGCTGTGGTTATACGATGGAAGAAAACCTTTAGGGGATCTGTCAGATGGGTAAAGTGGCAATCATTGAAATAATGATGTTAATCATTGTCATTTCAATGCTGAGCATCTTTCCAAAGATGTTTGAAGTTTCCAATTCTCTGTAACATGATTCCACCCAGAATGTTAAAGGGAAAGAACAGCATTTAGCATCTAAGCTGAGCAACTCCTTCATAGAGAAAAGGAATCTGGATAAGTCATGAAAAATAAACCTGTNGAGATAAGCCATTTATCATAACCAGCTAAAGGTCCCTCTTGGCATATTTCAGCTCTGAGGAGCAGTAAATCTCACAGAAGTAGACACCGTGCCGTCAGATAAGTTTTTGAAACCCAGTGATATATTAAGTATGGTTTAGATTTTGCATTAGTCAAATAAAACTACGAAACACTTTCCTTTGATTTGTTCCATTTCTGAGTGGTTCAGAGTAAATTTTAAATGATTAGTCGTTGCTTTAATAATTCTACGTCTGCATGACCTTGATCTGGGTTAATTTTTTCTTTCACTTCTGCTCTTGCATGTGCATGTCTGTATTTGAACGTGCTCATGTCCTCACAAGCAACATTTCTATAGCTGCACTTTTTTGGTTTTCTGAAGTATCTTGGAAGTACCAGTACAGCCCTTCTGAGCTCAAGGATGAGGTGCCAGAGGGCCTCAGCAGTGGAGCAGGCTATATAGATACTCTTGAAAGATACACAGCCCTTTCAGATTAACAGAAATACAGAATTTCTCTTCCTGTGACTAAAGGGGGAGAGTCAGAAATGCTAGGAGCCACCTGATTTTCTTTGCTGAACACCACTCAGTGCGTGGAGCACAACTGTCTCCAAACCAGCCCAAGTGGGCAGTGTCAGAGGGACATGCATTTACCCCACTTGAACCACAACTCATGTGGCTTGTCTGCTCTTTTTGAAATGTTGTCTGCAGGAGGCAAGACTGGGATTGCTGCTTGTTGAATACCTGCCCAAGCAGATGAAGGCTTTGAGCTTCCTCATCTCCCCCTCACTCACACACCTGCTCCTGGGCAGCCACAGTCTGGCCATCAGTAAAAACAATAATCTCTGCAGCATGAGAAACAAGCAGGCTGCTGATCTTCATGTGCATACCACAGAGCCATCATGAGAAACTGAATAATGCTTATAAATCATTAAAGTGAAAAGTGTGGGTTTGGGGGTTGTTTTGCAAGCTAGAATGGGAATTGTAACATCCGTATTTCAAAACATATACTCACCCTTACACTTCCATTTCCTGTGGAAGGCATCCAAATTTAACTTTTAATTTCTTGAAGAGCAGCTTCTTATATTTATTTGTTAGAATAAGCAAACAGCTGACTACAGCAAATCCAGGGAGCTCTTTTAAAACTATCCACAAGCATCAAGATAAGTGCACTTCAAATATCCCCCAGGAACTTTAAAAATACACCACTCACCTGCTGCCAGCTGTTTCACTTACTTTTACTTCAGTGCAGCTGGCATAGGCTTATCCCAATCTGCTGTGACCCCCAAAAGTCTGAAACCTCTCCACCTCTGTTGTGTCAAATACAGTGGAAAAAGACAGGCTGAGAGGAGCCTGCTGCCAATTAAGATCTCCCAGTGTGCCTTTGAGGGGCCACATTATCTCTGATAACTGGTGGCCAGGCACCTGAGCACACCAACACTATCAGAGTGCCCACCTGGTGGGAGATGCTAATGCTGTTATCCCAGCCACAGGATGGGTGATCCAACTGTACACTGTCACAGGCAGGGGGACTCCAGGTTTGGGACTCACTGCCTCGGGGAATTAAGGTAGGTTTGGTGCCTGTTGGAGTCTTACTGCATTTAGGTTCAGGCTCCAGAGACATTGCTCGCAGCCAAAGGAAGCCCTGTGCAAGGTGGGCAAGTATGCCTTGTTCTGAACAGCAAAGCCTTAGCTCAAAGTTGGTCACCATAAATGACAGCAGTAACAAACACCATCTTTAGGGGCACTTGTACAGTGGCTGTGGGAATGGCTCCAGCTCCTGTGCTCCTGGGAGGGATGGGGAGGTGCAACCATGTAACCCACGGCATAAGGAAGAGTGAATGCAATCCCTGGTAGAAACTGATCAGAATTATAGCTCTCTTTAATTTGCACTCCTCTCTAATTTGCACCCCTCCCTACACTCTCAGAAATCAGTGTGTAGGCTGTCTACAATACAATGGTCTGGACCTGATGAATCCGGAGCCCGGTGCCCAGGAATCTCCTCTGAAACCTCACACATCCCCCTGTGATCAATTTAGACCTGACCTGCAGTCAAGCTAATCCCTCAGCTGTGACGTGTGGTGGGGATGCTGGTTGCTGCAGTACCTGGGCAACCAACTCTTAACTGTTTCCACTTTTCCTTCTGGCAGCAGCTTCCTTCAGTGACTGAACCCATGCACGGCTCTCTCCACTGCAGTCTGGACCCTCAGCAGTGGGTGACTGCTGATAGATTAGATTTTGGTTCTTGTGGCCCTTGATGCTGGTCATGTGGCTTCCCTTTCAGCTAGGGTAGTTTTAATTTTATGTATGTAAGTCTGAACATGCAGGCACTTTTGTGTCACGAATCACAATGTACCTGTTTCCATTTACCACAAAGACCTACACATGGGTGCATGAGCAGAAGGAGCAATGTCTGATGGCTCCTTCTTCACTGCCTCAGATTGCACTTCCAAGATTTGGGATTGCCACGAGAAAATGGTGGAAATTCTTTTCCATTAGCAGGAGTTGCAAGACTTTAAAAAACCTCCATGAAGTGCCAGAGAATGTATCTGTAGGAGTTTGAGGACAGGCCCCAATGCTTGCAAAGGCTGGCTTGAATAACTAGGGGTTAATAAATGCTCTCTTGATAAATCTGGCTCTGATGTTTACCCCAAGGGTTTCGGAGGGTGGCAAAGCTGGGGAAGGAGGGACTTTCCACATTGGTAGGCCCATCTGAGAACTTTTTAATCCTTATTACAGTTACAATTTTTTGTGCTTGCCAGCCTGCAAGAAAGTTTGAAAGTCAGCCTGACCTCTTATGTGTCTGATCTAGGTCCAACGGGGAATGAGATCAGGGAGCTGTGAGAAGCAAGCTTAATGGGGAGACTGCTGCAAATGTAGCAAAACAAATAATAGAGGCTCAAGTTTTTTGTTGTAGAAAATACAGTGCTATGGTTTTTGGGTGCCAAGAGGCAGTTCTTTTAATAGCTACATTCTTTGTAATGCTGATGAGTGGCAATATAGAAAGATGAAAGTAGGAGGGCATTGTATTATGGTCTTACATATATTATGCCACAAAGAAAATGAGGTTGCTGGGTGGGGATTCTTCGCCCTCCTCCCGCTGAGCTATTCATACAAACTCTCCTCTGTGGATGGCAATCCCCATTCCATCTCTCCTAAATCCCAAAGGGTTTGCCAACTGACTTTCAGTTTTTCAAGTAGAAATCGCAGAACTGAATGGTGCATTGAAGTATTTCCTCCTACACCTAACTGCTCCTTTAGGAAGTGAGCAGACATTTTTTTCCAAAAGATGTATGCCATCTCCTGGGAACAGTAGAAACTGCAGTCCCCGTGTATGGATACTGCCTGTAAATTCTATTTGCCTCTTCTTGGAGGGCATTATAAAACCACCAGATAAGGTCTGTGCAGCTAGGATTACCCTCCGCATCTAAATTTGTTGAACTTTCCACCATTTACACCAGAAAAACTCAAATTACATCGAAAACGTCATTGTTTACGTAGTGCGCCGAAGATTTGGATGTATGCCAAGTTGTGTGACAGGATAAGATTCGTCAATACCTGATACTAATCAGTTACAAAGCAGTGGTGGTTTGCACATAGTGATGTGATGTTTTAAGTCAATGGTATGAGACTGAAATGCAGCCTATGACATTGCTCTGGTGTGTCTTTCTTGTCCTAGAGGACATATGCAGGAGACAGAAGAAAACCAGAGATTCCCCTCTTAAAACACCATACGACTCTCTAGCATACAAGAGAAGATATGTTTCTCTTAAGTCATAAACTGCAACTTGCATGTGTCAAACAACAGACTCATCTCCTCATCACCCTTATGCTTTTTATTTGCTACTGACATACCACTAAGCTTTCCCTTGTCAAGGAGATGCACCAGGGAATAAAATCCATGGATGCAAATAAATGTATTTTTGCATATTGAATTTATAAATATATAGGTGAATGAACCCTTTCCTTTGTCTTTGAAATGGTCTTTAAAACAAGTTAGTTATATCATGTGGACAGGTCCTTGAAATAATGTGTGTAAGTATGGTTTCATATATAAAATGTTTTTCTGGATTACGTCTATTAAATATACCTACAAAATATCATAAAAATATATTTTGTTTCATAAAAGTAGATCAATATCTACTTTAAATAATTAGGAATGACATAATCTATGCACATGCAATTTGCTTTCATGTGATAGGCAGTAGATTTAATTATCTCAATTTATCACTTTTTTATCACTTAATAATCCTATTTTTTAATCACTTTCCATTTCTTCCACAGACCTGAGGGTCTTTGAACAAGAACTGAAATGGGACCTTTTTTTTTTTTTTTCCAAAAAATATCAGCAGAAACTTTATGGAATGGCATCAAAAAGTTAGTAAACAATGACTCAGGAACAAGAGATGACAGTGTCAGGCATCCACATTGACTGGTGGCTGAGCTTCAGCAAAGGACATCTCTTAACTCCCTGAAGTCAAGTCAGGATTCTCCAGTCCTCGCCACCAAATTTCCAGTTTAACAGAAATTTTGCTTCATGGTTTGTTTTCATCTCCCCCTTCCTGAGATCTACAAAGTGATTCTGGCTATCATTTGGTCTGTGCCCTCGACATGGGGGGTGAGTGCAGAGGTGGGAGAATGCATGGGGAGATTCATTGCATACAAGGTGCTGGAGAGCCCTTGCTAGGAGGAAGCAGACTTTCCTTAGGGTGGATCACAGTCCATCTACACACAGGTTTATTAGACCACGTTCTTTCATTTACGTCCAGCTGATTGATTAATAAAATGAATTCCAGATCTCCAAACACATAACTAAATACATTTGTGCAACAGGATTTGTGAAAGTCTCCACCCAGGGAAGTGGAGGCAGAATGTCACTAAATCATCTAGTGACAGTGATCTGTCAGTGATTTGTGTCCCTGGTAGTCAAGTTGCAGCTACTCAATCCCCTCTGCCACCCCCAAACCACCAACATAAACTCCTGCCACTTAACCCTTGGCTCAGTGAAATCCCTTTGGCACGCATGTGGGTATTCACCCCAGCATGGTTTGAACTTTTAGGGAGAAAGAGGGTAAGAAGTCTTTGCATGAAGTGCATCATCTTGATAATTTTAATATAAAAATCCCTAATCAGGTTAAAAATCTACAAGCACTGTAAAATCCTTTAGCCCCAGGCTGACACAAAGATTTTTTGAGTTTGAGCAGTCAGAACTATGCCATGGTTAGATGCCCAAATAGGAGGTACCTGGCTTGCCTAGAAGCTGCAAATCTCCTCAATGCCCATGGTAACTGCGCATTTCTCAGTTTTGAAAATCTGACCATTTCCTTTTAAGCAGCTTAAGTATGGTATGAGGAGTCTGCCTGTAGGAATCAACACTTCCAAGATCTGGGCTTATACAAGGGAATACCCTGCTGAGTGCCTGCTTCCTCAGGAAAAGTGCAGAGAAAATTAGTACAAAGTTAGTGCCATCTTAGTGGATTTCTGCAATGTGTTTGCTGTGTGCAGTAAGCATTTGCTTGTCTTTTGAGACCATTAATTTTATATACTTGGAATGATTAGAGCTGAGACAAACCACTCTTTCATAAATCATCAGCAAGATGCAGGACAATGTTCCACAGGTTCTCATTATAAGGTCTCCATTGTTTAGGATGTCTCAGAAGTAGACTTTTGGAGTGTGGCCAAAACCAGAGGGAGAGTGTATTTCTAAAGAGATATTATTGCTATGCATACTCTCTCTCTAACCTGGACTTTTCTTTCACTGTCTCTGAAATTACTTCTCTCAACAATGCCTATATTTAGGATTTTTAAATCTTTAAGATTCTGTGTTTGTGTGGGTGGTTACTGTATCAAATTTAGTATAATGATTAAAGAAAGGCTATTTTATCCTGTTTTTATTTTGTTTACTTTAACATTCAATATTGCAAATTCCATCTGACAAATAAATAAAAACTCTTTCAGAAACTTACTAATTCCTATAGTTAAAATTTCACTCACCTCTCCTCTGAGGAAGGTTGTAGAATGCTTTGGGTTACCCAAGCAGTCTCCTGGAAAACAATGAATTTTTAGGGTGATTTTACTTTGGAAAACTTATTATCCAACTATCACCACTGATTCCATTAATCTGGGAGTGTTAGTGGGTGATGGAATCCTGATGTAGTACAAATTTTTGTTATTAAAAAGATAAAAAATAATAAAAAACCCCTCTAAATACATAAGGAACTGATGGTATGAAGTAAAAGGACACTGTTTTTGTATTCTCAATGGATTTTCAGTCTAGGTAGGGACCCTGGGCAGCAACACACTGGAGTTAAGCTCTCCTTGGCACTGAAGATTCACCATCCCTTATGTTCCCACAGCACACTGTATCCCTGATCAACTGAAAAATGAAAATAACAAATAACTTTAAAAAAATCTTTTAAATTTGAAAAATAAAATCATAGTGAAAGCAGCTTTGGTCTGAGCTGCTCCCAACATTAAAAGGAAAATGAGGAGAAAGTCCCCTGACTTTATATTCCAGTGATTTGAGATAACAAAAATCATCTGAGTGTACTAAGACTCACGCAGTTGTTGTTGGGGTTTTTTCCTATTGTTTTTCCTCTTCCTGTTTAATTCCCCAGGCTGTTGATTGCTGAGCTCAGGCTCCTCAGGCTGCTGTTGTAAAACCTGTCCGATGTCATTACAGAAACCTCCCTTCAGTGGACTGCAGCACTTAGACTTGCCCAGCATTACCCCATAAGGAAGCTTCTGTGTCCCTCTCAGTGGGAAATGGCAGGACCCAAGAGAAGGAGGGGGGAAGGAAGGTTTGAAAGATTGCAGGCCATTGAGATAGATACAGAGCACTGAAACAAAACATGTTATATCTATTGGCAAGGTCGGTGCCCTCAGCTGGAGCAGAAGTTCTGGAAGTGTAGTAGAGGAAAAGTTTAATCTATCACAAGCACTAGCTAAGGCGTGTTTAAATCTGTTTATGAAGCAGTTTAAGTAAATTTGAGCAGTGGGACTTAGGAAATTGTAACCATATTTGCCCAGTAGATTGCAGAAATAATAGCAGACAGAAAAAAAAATTCCAACAAATCTCCCTATAAAGTGACCTAAAAAACACTCAATTTCATGTCAGGTAAAATGAATATGTTGACTGCTATGAACAGTGATGTAGATTAACTTGAATTAAAACAACTATTTTCATATGCCTTTAACTTAAACCTAAAATTCCTGTGAAAGATACAGCAGTCAGGCTTGTCACAGAAATATAAAATGAAAGGCACTGGCTCTTTGGCATGTCTTTGATTTCTTTCTGAACAGCTTGGTTCAGTCAGATAATTCTGTTCATAGTTATATCTATTTAGTCTTGGAGGAATGCCATCAAATTCAGTGGTGTTACATGGATTTAAATTGCTTAAAGGAGAAGAAAGTATATTCATTACATCTCTAGAGTTACTTTAGCAGTGCATTTAGCCTAGAATGTGAAGCTAATGTGCTAGATTATTTAACTGTTACTGAGATGAGACAAGCACGGGGCATAGTTTCAGAGGCCATAATGTAGCAAATATCATATTGTTTTACTTTTCAGCATTTCCATATGATTTGTCTCTCTCTTCCCACACATGTGGGTGATTATCCTTGAGGCCACAACGCATTGCACGCACAAAACATACATAGTAAATGCTTAAGAAGTTTAGGGAGAGGGTGTTATTGTGTGCTCAATAATAAAAGGAGAAGTGGCACTCCAGCCTGATGGTTTTGCAGTATTCCTTGAGAACTCCATTATCTTCTTCCTTATGCGAGTAGGCACACGTTGTTCTTACATGTACACACTCACTTCGGGTGTCAGCTGGTTAATGTTACCTGTGGGTTCTTGACACCTACAGCTTATCTAAGTGCAAATAAATCAATGTGAATTTTGCAAATTCCACAAGCTAAGAATGAATCCACAGGTTCTGAACAGCATGACACGAGCCAGGTCAATGGTAATAATCTGTTTGAAGAGTGCCATGATGGGAAGGTAGGAGGTCTCCTCCACTTGAAGCAGATGTTCATACCATGGCAGCTAGCTTGTCATTAGAAAGATGTTCTTGTGTAGTAACACTGACCAGTATTTTCAAAAGATGCAGAATTAAGTAATCTGAAATTAATCTGATGAGTCAGACGTGACTGCTGAAGCACATCTAATCATACAGCTATTAGATTGCTGGTTTACAGTCACTGCACCTATGTGCAAGGGTAGGTGTAGTGAAACCAGAAGAGGTCTGCAATTATTATGACAATGCTAAGTTTTCTTTGCCTTCCTGGTGAAGGAAATTGTCAAAAAGTAAGGAAGCCCTTTAGGGAAAGGGAAAAAGTGTGGGTTTCAATAAGATAGTATATTATGGGCATTCTGTAAGCTAAATTGTTGGCATGAAAGTTGATGTGTATGAAAATTGGAAACCCTGGTGTTTACTTGTATGTACGAAAAGAAATAGGTCAGTGACTTTGTTTCCATGGTGACCATTATTGAAATAAAACAAACTGACACCAATGCTGATTTATTTCCTTATTCTGCACCCTTTTAAACAATTGCCTAAATCTGAGATTGCTACTCAATGAACAGGATATCAGAATGAACTTCCACAATGTGATCTTCTCAGGGTTATTAATGAAAGAAAGACCTAAAGAAAAGGTCTCCTTGAGAACAATTCCATCTTCTGAGCAGGTGCCAATTCCCACTATCCTGCAGTAACGTAGCTGCCAGGCAGTAGAGTAGGTGCCATTTGGCAATTATTAGCCAGAACTAGTTTCAACAAGGTAAAAAGAAACAAGATTCATCTTCATCAGATCCACAGCATTTCCCAAAAGGATAGTCGGACAACTATGAATCATGTGGGCTGGTGGCCCACACTCTGCTTGGAGTCAGAGGGATGCTGTAGTTATTGGAGTCTGTGACTTGAGGAAGACCTAAGCATCTAAACCTAATTTATGTGCTACTGAGTGCAAGTACATTTTAGTAGCTTTAATAATCTTGGTCTTACACTTTTTCTTGCTTGTGGTTGCTTGCTTCTTACTTTGGAAGTAAGCTTGTGATGCTTACTTCCAAATACATAAAGTGACAATTGTAAGAGTTTTCTATTTCACAGAGGCTCTGGGAGGTTAAATTCATTGAAGATTTTGAGATGATACAATAACAGGTTTATACGGACATGCTGGAAAGATAAATCTTGCAGGTTCTTGCCACAATCTACCAGACCAATGATATCAACCTCATTATCTTGCCACAGAACATTAAAAACATTAGAGATATCATGTTTGTTTGGGAATGTTTGTTGTATAAGAATTGCCACAGATATAGAAATTAAGAAAAAGAGCATGGTGTATTAATAGTTGTGACAACAACATCAATATTTGGTAGCAGTTGAGTGTACACAGTTGGTTTCCCAATATCATTGTTTTGATCTGTTATAATCATAGCCAATAAGTTTATTTAGGCAAGGTAACTGGTGAGGAATATCCCAAATCAGGGTTTTATCATTTTTATTCTGCATATGATATTGCAGCAGCCCTGCTTTTTTCATTAGCACTTGAAGGAAAACAAAAGATGAAGGAATGCATGAACCGTTTTTAAACCTCAACCTGTGAAAGCAAAGGAAGTACATGGAGATGTGTTTATCAGAAAACGCGTGCCTATCTACAAGCATGTAAGTCCCTAAGGAAACAGAAGCATAAGGAGCTGAAACCATAGCTTTTAAACAAAGGGAATGTCTCTCTCCTTATTTTGTATGATGAAGCCTGGTCCTTCAGTGGAAGCAAGATTAGATTCTACCTACTTTCTTTTGAGGCAAAAGAAACAGTCTCCCCCTCAATTTGAGCCCTGAGTCTCAAAAATGTTTTACTGATATTTTTGGTTAGGATGAGATTTTTTATGTAAACCTCCTTTCTTAACATCCTTTCAATGAGTTTCAAGAGGAAATTTGGATGTAATTAAAGTAAAAAGCAGTGACAGATGTGATTGCTACTCAGAACTGTACTAATGGTAGCCCAGTGCAATCTAATTTTTATTATTGTTTTTGATTTCCTATACTACGGTTTTGACATCCAAAAATCAGTGGCAGGGACTTGTGGCTACTCATTTTCATGAACAGCAAAGTGTAAGGTGGACAACCATCAATTATTACATATTAACTTTTAAACAGAAGAAAATATAAGTTCTTTGTATGCTAAACTGCATCATTCAAGTTACTGAATTATTCTTCAAATTATTCTATGAGTAAGATGTTAACAAAATCAGGATTACAGGAAGAGTCCTTTTTAATCTTAGTTCAGTAAGAAGGCCAGTAACTCAATGCCCTCAATGCTTCATGCAATGCTGTGATGGTTATCTTCTTATTCTACAAGACCTCTTCTCCCAGTCAATTTTTTTTTAAGATTTAACTAATCAATTTTAATTATTTGGGGTAAATGTAGGTTCCTGTAAATCACAATGATTTTGTTTGAGAACGTATTTTGGTGCTAATGCTAAGCTAACTCTTATTCTAAAGTCTTCTTATCTCCTAGACACATACTTTCTCACTAGATGCCACCTCTCTGATCAGGGAAAAGATACTTTCCTTGATGTTCACCTTTCTAATGGCTGTTGTTCTTTCACCATACTTAGGCTCAGTTTTCCCCTCTACATGTGCATCTTTGTTCAAAGCTTACGCAAAGTCCTCTGCTTTTGTTTCTACATGGCTTTAGAAAATTCTGTCTTTGATATAGCCATAAATAGAAAGGAGTCAAAAAAGTCTTTGCTTCAAATTCAGCCCACTGAAGTCCAAGGTCTAAAACTGAATGGCTAATTCTGATCCATGGCATAGTTTTCACTAAATCCTGCTTTTTGGGCAAGCAAGGGCATTCCTTTGAATTCCCAATGTCTATTACAGGAATATAAAACTGTAAATGTCTACCATGAATGGATATATTCAAGACAAAATGTCAGAGCAGTGAAGAGAAGCAGATGTATTTTTATCAGGGATAACTTTAGAAAGATTAAATCAAATTTACCACAATACAAAAACATGGATGAATCATCAGTGGTCATACGCAACTCTGAACATGCAATGAAGTACTAAATTATTTTTGTCTAATATCCTTAAGTTCTCACAGTTTGGGTTTTGTTTTTTGTTTGTTTTGTTTGTTTTGTTTGTTTGTTTTATTTTATTTTATTTTATTTTAAATTGGCCTTTCCAGGCCAAGAAAAGTAATAAGCAAACCAAATGTCAGAAAATTATCATTTTTCTTCATTATTAAATTCTCTTATCAAGAAGGAAACAGTCTTGTGAGCTGAGGAATGTTTGACTTGATTCAAAAATAGATCACTAATATGGTTTAGATTGAGCAGAAACACTTAAAAACAACCCTACCAAAGTCTTTGAACCGTGAAATTGCAATGGCATAACTTACCAAGATTTGGCTAAAAGTTTTCTAATATGTTTATCTGATTTTCATGCTTACATATTATCTTTCAGTGAATAAAAAAGATCTAGGGATAACTCCACCTTGTTGTCGGAACACATCATCTATTAAATAATGTGACTCAACATCTCTCTAATTGTACTGCACTTTTGGTTCTCTCATCACAGACCAAACTTCTGTAAATAGTACAGGCATACACTTTTCCATTGTCAAAATTACCTAGAGGGGAATTAGGTTAAAGAATTCCACACAAATCACCTAAAATCATAGAAAGGAAAGTTTTTTATAAGGGATTTTGCCTTTGAAAAATACATTTGAGCTGCACAGAATGTAGGGAGCATGTAATTATCCAAGCTATGAAATTCGCCCAAAATGCAGTGTGTTTTGTGTTCTGGGCTTTGAAAATATAGATGCAGTAGGTTCTAGGTAAATGAGCTAAGACAGAGCTTTATCTCTGGAAATTTTTGGCTACTACAGGGCTCCTCCTTATCCAGAGGAAAAAGAGGCATTTCTTTCATAAACTTGCCCTCAAATAAACTTGCACCATGCTATCACAACAATTCTATTTACACTTATAGATAGGGGGTGAGAATGTATTTAGAACTATTAAGAATATACGAGAGGATACAGTTTCCACACTTTTGTTCATATTTGCGAAGTGAAAAAATAACTCTCCTGCGTTATTTTGGAAGGAGCAGCTTTTGGAAGGAGCTGTAGTATAGCTCCTCTGAGCACTAGTTGAATCAAACCAGCACAAAGTAGGGCAATATCTCTCCTCAGAAAAGATACGTTTGAGTAGCCAAGAGGATGCCTAAACAGCTGTAATATTTCTAAGCTTCTGGGCCCAGGTACACCTCTCGACAAGGTATGGAGCCCATACTGAGATAAGACTCTTCTGATTTTGTTTTTGGTGCAAAAATCATGTTTATGGGCCAGAGGGAGTCCTGGGAGTATGGTGTGTGGCATCTCTAGGGTTTTTTCTGGCAGTACATTCCCATTGCTCAGGCTAAGGGCAGCCCTGCACGCCCCAGCTGTGTCTGCTTTCCCTTAGGTTGCTCTGAGAAAGCAAACTGCAATACTTCATTCTTCTGTTGCAACTGCCATTAAGGATGTGAGGTGAATTGCAAGCTGTTTAAGAGTTCCTGTGCTGTAAAGGATTTTTGATTGAAGATAGTTTTCCTATTTAGGAAAAAAAGCCCAAGTAAACAGCAAACCAAAGGGCACGTGTTCTGGTGCATGTGAACACAGTAGGCAAATACTCACTAGAAGCACAGCACAAATTATGACTGCTGAGGTTAATTAATTGATAAAATCACTTGTAGAGGGAGGGATAAAGTCTGAGATAGGTCTTCCTTGAAAACCCATGCCAACTCAGAAAAAGTAAATTGCTGGATGAGGTACTTTGGCCTCTGTTATGCAGCATATGTTACCATAACCTATTAATTGATGAGTAGATCCCAGAAGGAATTGTGGACTGCTCCTTCCCACTTTGCAGTAGAACAACACTATGTAATCTATATAATTTTAGGTATGCAGACATACTAAAGAATGTAAGTAATGATATCTAACATTTTAGATAGCATATAAATATGTATTCAGTAGCACCAAGTGGCTTGGATTATTTGCAAACTATTGGTTGCTCACACTGCAACTTTATATTCTGCTAATCCTACAGTGGCTAATGGGAATCAGCTAGATGTATGCTAAAATGGAAGGAGAGAATGGAAAATGGGTTGAAAGCAGCCCTGAGGATTAGGACTTCAAGGTGTTGGCTGAAAAGAAGCTCAGCACAACCTGGCAACGTGCACTCACAGCCCAGAAAGCCAAACCTATTGCAAGCTGCATCAAAAGCAGAGTGGCCAGCAGGGCAAGGGAGGGGGTTCTGCCCTTCTGCTCTGCTCTAGTGACACTCCACCTGGAATGCTGCATCCAGCTCTGGGAACCCCAAACTAAGAACACTGACCTGTTGCAGTGAGTCTAGGAGAGGTCATGACGATGATCAAAGGACTGGGGCTCATTTCCTATGGAGACAGACTGAGAGAGCTGTGATTGTTCAGCCTGGAGAAAAGAAGGCTCTGGGGAGACCGTACAGCACCTTCTACTACCTAAAAAGAACCTTCAAGAAGGTTGAGGAATTTTTTACAAGATCATGGAGTGACAGGACAAGGAGTAATGACGTTAAACTGAAAGAGAGTAGATTTAGACTAGATATTAGGGAGAAAAATCTATGCTCCAAGGGCGGCAAGACACAGCAACAGATTGCCCAGACAGGTTATAGATGCCCTCTGGAAGTCTTCAAGGCCAGGTTGGATGAGGCCCTGGGGAACCTGGTCTAGTAGAAGGGGCTCCTGCCCATGGCAGGAGGGGTGGAACTAGACGATCTTTAAGGTCCTTTCCAATCCAGGGCATTCTATGTTTTGATGATTCTAAAAATCTGTGATAATTTCAGTTGTTCTGACATGACAGGAGAGAGCTTTGAATGGTTTTCAGTTCTGCCTATTTCTTTACCTCCTTCTTTCCTAGGTCATCTGTGTTGATGCTGTCGGCAGTCAGGATGATTAGCTAAGAACATAAACTGGGATTAACATACAAGCAAAGAATAAAAGGGGCTCCTCAGGCAGCAGTTGCCATCACTGGCTAGGTGAGGAGAGCTTCCCCTCTTGGTGAATACATCTAGCAGTCAGTCCCATAGGTGATGTCAATCATAGTTACAAAAGCTGAGTTAGATCATTTGGAAATTTCCCACCAGTCATAGTATGGATTGTTCAGATTTCCAGTCAACAACCTTAATATAGTTTGTCCTCAAAATACTTACTTATATGGACTTCTAATATTAAATAGAACTAACAATACCTAGAGCTAATATTAAACTGCTTGTGGTGATGCATTTTTTTCTACTTCAAGATACTAGGTAGAGAATACCTGTTTCTATGAGCAAAGAACAAGCCTTCAAGAATTTAGTAGTATTTTACTGATATACAGTACTTTTGGACAGTTATGCATGTGAGTAATCCTAGTGTGGTCTCAATAAGGCTCAGGTAGGACAAGGTTTTATTTGTTCCCCTTCTGTGAATCTATCTAGAACATCAGCCCAAGGGACATAATTCAACCATTTGGTTTCAAGTGCTTCTTTCCAGCATGGTGACTTCTTTGTACATAGTTTTCTTTCTTCTATATGCCAGGTGCCATCTCTTATTTGGCCCTGAGGGTAATGAGCTGATTGCAACATGGATGACTCACATGGAGCACCATGCAAGTTGAAGAACTCTGAGCAAAAAAGAAAGCCTTGAAACAAGAAACCTGAAAATAAATCTGGATGTGTATATACAACAGATGTGTATGTCTGCTGCCTTATGTGATAGCTGGAAAGGAGATGGGGATCCTTTAAATACACTCATGGCAATAGGACACGAGGCCTAAGGCAAAGTACTAAATGATTTAGCTCAGACACCATTTTGTCAGGGAAAGCCAAACAGCTGCACTGTAGGCCATCTGAGCTGAAACCCTGGGCCTTAGATCTCTCCAAGAGAGCTGGTGTCTCAGAGAGGCAGCAGCACTTTCTTCCTGAGACATCCAAGTCCTTGTGGAACAGCTCTGGCCCTCTCCTTTCTGCTCTCTCTCTGTCCTTGTTAGCCAGGAACAATGATGAGACCTAAACCAAACTTGGGCTGCACATCTGGCTGCTGGCTGTGGGTCTTCATATGAGATTGGAAAAGGGTCCTTTTGTATGGGAACAGCTGAACAGCCTGTGCCCAGAATCACCCTGGTGCAATATTTGGAGTTCTGAATAATTTCTGTTCCAAAACCCTGAGGTACCTGTCAGCAACACCAAATACTGTAAGGGTGATAAAGAGGAGGAAACAGCATGTGTCACTCCTTCCTGCTGCAACACTTAGCTTTGGGTTTTATTGCCAGGCTTCACTGATAAAAATGAGCCAAGAATAAGTAGAAAAATCTTACAAAAATTTAAAAGCTCTCTTTAAAAACTTTTCCTACTTTCATTTTATTTTCAGCTTGTTTTTCCAAACAGGCAATGTGTCCCATATTTACAGTATTTTAACTGGAGGTCTAAATGTGCTTTTTCAAATCCTAGTTTATTTAGTCTCAGTATATTCTTCTGAAATAAATAAGTATTGTTTTACAAATAATAAAACTGAAGCACATAAAGTTTTAGTGACCTATTCAGGCAGACAAGTGCCTGTCAGAGCCACGAAGAGTAACCTCTCCGATTTCAGGTACTCTATCCTAATCAGAGCAGCACTCCTTCTCTCTGCATCAAACAAAAAGCAGAAGACAGGTTTGTTTTAGCTGAAAATGTGCTTCTATCTACAGAGAACAGTTATCATTTTTCACCATGTTTGAATGATCAAACTATATATTACACACATGCTGTCTCCTCTTTTTCTTCTGACAGTTTTCACAAGAAAGCCCAAAACAAATATATTAAATATAGAAGGCTTTAAAGCAACATAGTCTTGTTTCTTGTGGGAATATTCTGTAATGATCACACATACTGGCAGAATCCTTTGTATATCTTAAAAGCCAGCAATGAAAAATCCTTAATTCTTTAGAGTTATTCAGGTTTATTTTTTATTGGGAAAAAAAAAAGGAAAAAAAAGGAGAAAATACTATTATTAAGGTGAAAACAGGCACAAATGTGTGACTCACCCACTCATTATCACATCTATATTCACATTCCACACTCTCCCTAAAAGGCTCCCTGAGCAAGGAGGTCATGCATTTGAGTATGGTAGCTGTTAATCAAGCTGATACTACACAGAGAAGCCAGTTTACTAATTTTACTGGAAGAACAATATTACTGAAAGATATGAGTTTTTTGGGGGGCTGGAAAGAGGAGAAGAACTAAAACAGACAAACAGTTAAAGTGCAGTTGTAGTGGGTTTAATAACATTTTACTGCAACTGGCTATTTCACTTCTGTTTCTACAGTGAAAACTGGGACAATTCTCTCTATATAGAGCTGAGAATTTTCTACTGCCTTGGTATTGCTAAATCAATAAGAGAGACAATTTATTCCTGGAACTGCTACAGATATTTCTGAATGATAATTTTGTTCCATTTGGGAGGAAGCAAAGTGCAGCAAATCTTGTGTATTTCCAATATCCCTTCTGGGGCATAAGACTTCAGGAACTGAACACAAAATACAATTTTTTTTTTT
>VWYO01002817.1:836419-876006 GCA_013400275.1 Rhadina sibilatrix | reverse complement strand
AAAAAAAAAAATGTTTTGTAAAAAAAAAAAAAAAAAAAAAAAAAAAAAAAGACCTGCTGTGATTTATTTTCTGTCTTCTTAGGCACAAGTATCTTCACTGCATAGATATAGTTTTATTTCTTAAGGTATAATTTTTTTGTAAATCTGAAATACATACTGAAATAGCCAGAATAACTCCTCTGAATCATTGGGATAAATTCTACTCTTGTTTAGTTTGTTATTAATTCAGAAATGTACATCATTGTTGCAGAGGTCAGAATTTGCCTGAGAATTCCATATTTTGTCACTCTACAAATAAATTTAGATTAACATATTAATATAGATGCTAAATTCATTAATATAGCAATTAAAATCTGTACAGGAAATCAATTCAATTCAAAGCCCAATATTAAGCAATACTTTTTTAAAACCATGTATAAGTTACATTTTGTACCTCAGCAATTTTTGAACCTGTTATGCAGACAAAACTGCTTTTCTTTTCATGTGCAGCCTACCTTTGCAATAAGAGTAATAAGAATAAGGATTATAAATAAGAATTATGTGATCATGATGTATGTTGTCTTCTTGTAACCTTTGAGACCCTTTTGCCAAAGTTGACCCAATTCAGTGGCATATAGGTGCAGTAGAGCAGCTCCACAAAACTAGATGGGAACATATAAACAAGACTCCATTGCTTATGTAGAAACAACAAATAATTTAGATTAGAAATGACCTCTGGAGACCACTTGGGCAAAGCCCTTCTCAAAATGGGCCACCAAGGTTTGCTCAGGACCTTTTCCAGTGCACAGCACAACACCTCTGTGAACTGATACTTCATAGATTCTCTGGGCTACCTGTTCCAGTCTTGCACTATTGTCCCCGTGGAAACATTTTTCCGGTAAGGCAAAGGATGGTTAAGAGCTTGTTAAACATTAAAAAGTCTACAGTAGAAATGGGAGAGCCCTATTATGAATAATCTTAGTATGGAAAAAGCTTTGAGTCTGTTAGGTCCCTGAAGATGCAGTTGCACAAGTCTTCATAAATCCAGGGTCATTAATTTGACTTTTCACAGTAAAGTTTGGTTTTTTAAGGAGTTTTAAAATTTAGCAGAAGTATTTGCCTACATTATAAAAGTCCTTGAGCAAGAAGAACAGGACTTAATAATTTAAAGTAAGACATAGAGAATGCTGGGCAGGAAGTATCCCCCTAGTATCCTGCTAATGCATAGTAACTTAATGAGGACAGAGGGTACCAGGTATCCACGTGTTCCTCAGCACACAGTAAAACGGAGATGCAGATCCTGCTGACGCAGTATGTACTCTCCTCATGCAGGCAGGCAAGAGCAGGCAGATAGAGATTTAGGCTGGAGAAAGCTTTGCCAGAATGCCAGCACACTGCTGGGGTTTTGCATAGAGTTGTTTACCCTTTTCCTGAACTGCATGGGCGTTGGAAGGGGTTTTCCGAGTGGAACACAGCAGGATATTTCTTTTTGCCCCGAATGCTTTCTGAAGCCCAAAGTGCTGCACATATATTGTGTTGTCTCCCCAGCTGGTGGGGGCAAACTTATGCTGCAGTCACATCCCAACCCTGTCTAGGCTGAGACCACAATTCCTACTCACAAAATCACAGAATGGGTCAGATTGGAAGGGACCACAGTGGCTCATCTGACCCAACCTCCCTGCTCAGGCAGGGTCATCCCAGAGCATATGGCACAGGATCGTGTCCAAGCAATTCTTGAATATCTCCAGCGAAGGAGAATCTACAACCTCTCTGGGCAATCTGTTGCATTTTTGTCCTTTCAGCTTTGTCTTTGTGGAAATGAAAGCACAGTATGTGGCCTGGAAGTTGTGGGGGAAGGCAATTACCAGCTTGTTTTCCAATTTGGTGAACGGGGACAAGCACAACTTCCACATAACTTGGATGCCACACATGTAACCCTGAGCATACACTTGCTTGCTCTGACAATAAGCAACACCTATACATTTCACTGATCATTTACGCTTTATTTAAATTCTCTCTTCCTTTTTTCATTGAAATGCATATATCTACACACATAAAAGGAAATTGAAATGTAGAGAGGGTGTTTATGTGGCATTACAGGGATGCAGGGATACAAAATTAAAAACTTACTGCTACATTGTAAAACAAGGGGGTTTTTTAATTGAAAAAAAATCAGTTGTTTTATCTGTCTTCAGTACTATCTATGTATGTTTCACATGCCAAGTATAATTTTTAGCATAGTATTGTATAATAACCTTAAAATAGATATCTGGTGTGGAAAATTTAATGTGGTTGGGAAAAGAAACTCCTTTTAGGATCTTCTAACCAAGTAAGTGTGTGGCCTTACATGTCCATTTTTACATTACCACTAATTTTTCGCATACAAGACTCACATTTGCAGATACACTGTATAAAGACTGACAAGTAATACTTTGTTTTTGCTTTTCAGCAACAAGTGCTTTCTTTATTGCCAAAGCACATTTCAGACAGTCACTTCAGAGAATGCAAATGAAATCACAGAGTAAATGTCTTTCATCTTACTTCATGTTGGAGGAAAAGTGAGCCTTTTTAGAAAATATTCTATTTTGGCATCATTTGAAAAGAAAGCTTTAATTAATACTATGTTCAGTTTTCTGATGTTGAGTACTATTCAGAAATGTGGCCATCTGCAGCCAGCTAGAGGCCATTAAACATGCTTTTGCACTCTGTTGACAGGATTTTGCCTCAGTACAAAAAAAAACCTTCGACAAAAGTCTCTCCAGCAGCTACGGAAAAGCGAAAGAGTAGAAGGAGCCTAGGAAAGCATGTTAATCCATCAGATAATGCACAGAAGCCAGAAAATGAAATTTTGAATCTGTGTATACATGGAGTGAAATGTTCATGAGAAATGGGAGCTGAGTGACTCATTTCTTGGTTTCCTGAATGAGCAACAAGTTTGCTCCAAAATAAATGTTATGGGGTTGTTACGTGTGGGATGCAAAGGCAGAAAGCAAAGTGAAAAACTAAAAATTCACCTCCTTTTGTAAGCCAACTAAAGTTGCTGATACGTAATGGCATTTTTCTGAAACAGTATTGAGGGAAAAAAATAGCGTACACTACTACATAACAGAGAGTTCAATCCTTGCTGACCTTTTTCACTGGCCACTATTGAAGCAGCAACGTTAAATATACTGTAAATCTGATCTGTAAGAAGGTCCTATTGTCCCTAAATTTGAAGTGACCCATGTAATCCATCAAAGAGTGAGAGTATTCTGAGCACCTGCTGCAGGCGCTTATACCGTTGCATAATCCTCAGGAACAGGATCTTGAAGGGAAGGGAAAAATCTCCCAAGCTATGCATTCAGAACTATGATTTCTAACTGTTAGGGTTTTTTAAGAAACACAAGGATTAATGCAGTCCTGGAGCTACACTTAACCTTGGTATCCCTGTTTGCCAGGTGTTTCACCCTGTCCCAGTGAAATGCTTTATGCAGCAGCTAGTGGAAAACTCCCCTGCAGGATCGACAGATCCTGCTAATGCTCATGCATTTGCACAGTGCAGGGCTGGCACAGAGTTGCTAGGATGCCTCAGCAGAGATTCAGGAGCAGCCAGGGATGCATTCACAGGACAGCTGACTGCGTTGCTATGCCTGCCAACTAGTGGACAGATCAACAGTGAGCCCCTTATTTAGGAGGATCCGTGTTAAGGGTACATTTTCTACATCTTCTTTCTGCACATGCCTCAGGTTGATACAAGACTGGTTAAAATGGTCTTTTCTTTGTATCTTCTGTCTTCAAGTATGCTGCCCTGCTCCTTGCTACAACTCTTCTATTGACTTTGATGGCAGCTGCAAGTACTTAATTATTTAAAAACCTGGCCATTTATTTAAGTGCCTGAAGGCAGACTTAAGAGTATAACTTGAAATAGTGATATATATTCCAATATTTTAATTTTAAATTTATATAGCAAAAAATGGATATGTCATGCAAGATCCAAGCTTAGAAATAAACTCAAGGCACTCTGATCGCTAAACAATTACTCTAAAAGAGATCAAGTGTCATAACATCAGTCAGGATGACTGTGTCTACAGATGTCCTACAGTGATTCTGCTCATGCCATCTATTCTTTCAAAAATACCTATTTGGAAGCATTAAAGCAGGAACACTGGGGTTGGAAATGAGACTTGTATTCAGAAATGAGACTGGTTCCAGAAGAGCTAGTTTAGCAGCAGGCCAGTGATGCTGGGGTCATTGACTCATAGGCTTTGCCAAACCTGCCATCACCTGCAAATATGATTGCAATGACCACAAAGAAGAATAAAAAGGCCTCCAAATATAGAAAATGTGAGTTTCTCTACTTGAACCCAAAGCTTCCTTCTTTTTGAGGCTGCCACAGCTTTTAATACACAGTAAGTGAAAGAAAAAAACCCTTAAAGCTGAGTTTTTGTTGTGGTGAACGTTGACAAAAGTGCAGGGGATACTGAAGAAAGCAAAAGATGCCTACCAAGTGTACCACGTGGAAGCCACCACCAAGACTTGCAGAGTGCAAATAATGACACTATGAACAATTTGGAGAGAGCAATTCCACTGATTGAACCAGAACACACAGCCCTGATTGTGTCCTGAGGGGCAGCTTAAAACCACGGATCTCACAAACTCCTTCCATGGAGCAGAGGCTACACCCATCCAACTCCCTGCAGTTCTGACAGTTCAGAGCATTGGAGAGCACAAGGCTCTTTTGGTCTTTCTTCTCCACAGACAGAGCTAGCCCTGCTGGCTGCTGGCATGTAGCACACACCTGCAGTATTCCAGGGAAAGATTAAAAAAAAATGTAGGAAGTATAGAGCAAATCCACCATGGCCAACAGTGATGAAATTCTGATATATCACCACACCTGTTTGGAATATTTGAAGGATGTGGAAAAGGTGTTTAGGACAGTTTTATGAGCATGTCTGACTGTGTGAAAACTGAGAAAGTGGCCAGATAAGTACAGATGAGGTGACTTACTTGGAATGTAGGATGAGAAGTGGCTAGATCAGACAGCAACTGGCTACACTGGAAGCTGACCTACCTAACAAACACCAGATGCTGACTTCTTGAGGATATTATTGCATCTCTTGGTAACTATCTACCATCTAATTTCCAAAAACATAGACTAAAAGGTCAATGTTGGGGTTTTGTCATTCCTGTTTGGGAGGATGCATACAATGAGCACAGATACCATGCCTTGCTGGGGATATTTCATTACCTGTGGTGTGAGTACCAAATCTCTGGTAATTTTCATTTCAGGCTGACAGTTAAAGTTGTTTGAAATATAATCCAATTTGCCTCAAGTAAAAAGAAGATTCTTGGTGTGAGCATTAAAATTAGGTGTCTATGGCAGGTGCCTTGTGCTTAATTTTGTCACTGCAAAAAAATTACTTCAGTTAATGCAGGACTATTTTTTTCCTTTCTATTATATCTACTAATTTTTGCTTTCTCTCCTCTGGAGAAAATATTGTCACCTAAACATATTGGATAATGTTATTGTACTTTGGTTGGACAAAAAACTAGAGTTCATAAACTAATACCTATTTTCCTGGATCCATTCGAGGCAGCACTCCATTCAAATATGTGATGAATGCCCCTAGCCAAGGAAAGTGTCAGAAATCTCTTCCTGTGATCATACATTCATTTTTCTTGGACAGCTAACTCCTGAAGCCCTTATTTGAAGTCAACAGGAATTTTCCTTGGAAAAAAAAAAAAAAAGAAAACAAAATTAGCCCACAGCAATTTTGTTTTTTAACACAGAAAGTTTTCAAAAATCCAACAGGCAGCTCAATCTTTATTCAAGCAAAATGTTTAGTAACATCACAAGAGAACATAAAAGCCATGCAAAGAACAGCAATAAAAATAAGAAAACTGACTTCTCACAAAGGCACTTATCTGCCACACGAATTAAAGCAAGCTAAGCGTGCTGCTCCCGATAACACAGACAACACTGGCACCTTCTCATTAAATATTCTTTTAGTGAATCTGCTCCTGGGCGCAGGTGAGGACGGATTTCTCCAGGAATTTCAAACATTTGCAAAAGCTCGAGAGATAAACAGAAGAATTTGGGGAAGAGCATGACTACAGGAATTTGTATAGCTGGGGGGTTTTGCTGCTGATCTGCATTTAGAGCAGATTAAAGTTGCTTCCACAGCGGAAAGAAACAGTGCCTTCAGCTGACTTGCTTGGAGAAGTATAAAGCACCCTGGAATGGTCTCATCCTGATGGACGGAGGACCCTATACCCACACTCAGACCCCCGAAACACACACCCCATGTTTCTTTTCCTCTTGGAATTTTGGATAGAATTTCATTCTGATAAAGTGAGATTTATGCCGATGTAAATTACACATGCAAGTCTTCCATATGTCAGGACAGGAAAATTTACCGCTTACATTGTGTACTTTATATTTCTTTTTCCTGACTAAAGTAATTTTATCAACATAATACAGGCAGAGGGGCAACACTTCATAAGCCAGATGTTTATTGACCTATGTGACCCTCCAAGTGTTTTCCCCCTGATTATTTGTGGTATGAACATAACAGACAACATCTGAAGTAATGTGGGAAAATGGGCCTATAAAACCAGTCACTTTTAATTTTTGTTTCAGCTAGTTTTGATTTCATTTGATTTTGTTTCCTCCAGGTAAGAATTTAAGGTGATAAAAACCAAGAAAACAATTGAGATGGCTCTCAGAAAGTTTTTAATTTCCACCGTCAAATGCTGTAAGGCAGCTCTGAAAATAGGATTAAATGAAAAAAAAAGTCAGTAATTTGATTCTACAAGAGAATTTATACAGCAAAATAGATGCTATTTTTATAATTAACATTTTAGTACTATCTATGAAGGGCACTACATTGTCATAGTCATTAAAATATTATATGAAAATAATTATTCTGAACTAAAAAAATGGAATGTTAATTGGTACAGTGCATCTGAAGTTAAAGATATTACAGAAGAATTTAAGGTATACTGGAGGCTAAAGATGTCTAAACAAACAGGATAATGCTTTGGAGAACATTTTGCCAAAAAGTAATTAACTATGACCAGATAATTTTATTTTTCTTTCTGCATGGCATCTGGATCCTTGGAGTTCCCTTATATTACACAACCCCAACAGAAAGCATAAGGAAGAGAAAGGAATCATGGAAAAGAAAAGGGATGCTCAGTTTCATCTGCTTTTTCTAAACAAGCAGAATGCAGCCTTTGGCTAAGAGTTTCCCAGTTGTGAAGAGCACTTGTAGAAATCACTGTAGCACCCACTCCTCTTCCTCTGTCCACAGGTATTTTAATGAGCCTTCAGCAGAAGCCTATTGGCCATGGAGCTGATTTAATGAAACAATTTGGGTATGCCCCTCATTCTCGTCATGTCAAGTCACCTGGGTGACCTGAGCTGTCACTGATGCCCTGAGAGGCTACCTGGAACAGAGGTTAGACAGAGTTAAAGGAATCAAGTAGGTATTTATCAAAAAGGCCTTCAAAGGCACCTTGGGCAGTACAAGAGCCTGGATGAGCCTACACCTAAGATAGATGATGGGTCACGAGTTTTCAAGTTAACAACACCCACTAAATAAAAAAACCTGTAATTGTCATGAGTTAATTGTCCAATTACAGCTAGGAGTTAGGACAGCCCAGCTGCTTTTTTCTGAGATGTTCAAGGTAGTGATTTAACAGACTTGATTCATCTGGCTCAGCTGAGGAGGGAGTAATAATGAGCAAAAAGATGGTGAAACTTAAACATTTCCAATCGTGATAGTTATTTCTGAATTTTGCCTGGCCTCACTCTTTTTTCTCTCAGGGACAGAAATGGAGACTAAGGACAACTTAATGTTATTTGGGTGATGGTTGGTTGCAGGACAGAAGTGCCTAATGCAATTACCCTTATTTTCTTTGTTCTTAATACTATTTACAGAAAAGGAACTTCTGCATAATCTTTCAATGTACAAATAACATTAGATAAATAACATAAGATAAATAACTGGCTTGTCACTAATTTCTGTTTCATGTGAAAAACTCAATTCCAAAGCTCTCAATTTTGTTACTACTCAGCAAAAGGAGACTACTCTAGATGCTTGCCACAGATTCAGAATACTTCATCATCATCACTGAAGCATAGTGTCCTCAAACACTCAAACATTTTTCATTACTAGAAAACCAAGGATTAGACTGAACAATTTCATCTGTCCTAGGTCTCACGGAAAACTTGTAAACTGATAGTGGACAAACTGCCCTGAATGTTATATTCCCTGGATCAGAAAAGATGCAGTTGATTACTTTCAAACTGTATATGAAAAATACCTCCAGATTTACAAAAGTTGTTTCCAATGTAGGACTCACTAAACCTAATATTTTACTTTTCTTTGAATGCCATGGGTTTCATGATTGAACTATTGTCTTTCATTAAAGACAGTGATAATGATTGTTGTTCCATTATATATTTTGACTGCTAGTGGAATTTTCTGAGAACTGATTTTCCAGGTCAACATCAAAATGTATTAATCAGGTTTGTCAAGCTGTCAGAGCAGAAACTGTCCACTTTTAACCAGTGGCTCAGAATCCTCACCCAAAATGTGCTACTGGGTTTGGCGCCACGTGCTTCAAACAGTAAGAGAGAGCCATTCTGATGTGAGGGAGAACTTGAATAGGTTACACAAGGTGAAGCAGGGGAAATAGAGCACTGGAGGAAGACTCATGCTCAAGCAGCCCCAGAAGTGATGCTTAGGCAGGTGGTGCAAGAGGAGTCAGAAGATATAAACCAAGTTTATATGCTTATAAATAGGGTACCTGAGTCAGTTACAGGGACCAACAGCACTGGCTCCCTCATCCTTATTTACTAAAACTTTGGTTTAAATTGTTGTTCTGGACCGATCAGGCTTTAAACCATGTAAACTCATCCTCTTTATCAGTAGCTGTTTCTTTTTTCATCTTCAAATGTTTCAGACATATTACCAGTGTTTGAGTCTTTGATACCTAAATTGGATAGAAAGAAGCTGAGTTTAAAAAGCAACAATTTATCTCAGTTAATTTCCACAGATCGCAGTTCCTAATGTTTCTTAAATCAAGCGTTAGAGAACTTTGCCTGGGATATGTTATCTATAAACTTTTTTTTGGCCAATAAAGCTAGGATCAAGAAAGCCTGAAGTGTATAAATAGAATTAGTAGTTGGGAGTCTTATTTTAGCACTAATGTGTTTGAAATTAGATTCTAGATAGCATGTGGAGGAGTATAAACAGAAAGCACTTCTGTTGCTGTGTGGATGTATGTAAGAGCACGATGGCCTCTCACAGCTCACAGCACACCCCAGCAGTGCAGTGGCCTCGTAACAGGGGTCTGAAAATGCCAGATGGACTCCAGAAAACTGATCTTAAAAAGGATTTAAGTAGCTATGGGGGAGGGGGAGTGTCTAGTGGACAATAACAAAGCCTGCAGTGCTGCTTGGAACTGGACAAAGCGTCAGCGAGCTCAGCAAGCACAACTTTACCTGCCAAAATCCAAATGTAGGATGCAGTGTGCAAGCAAGAGATGAACAATAATTGTATTCATATGGAAAATGTAAAACACTGCTGTGGTTCTTCATGTAGAGAAAACAACCTTTTCTTCTCTCTTTCATGTTTCAGTTTGATGTCAATTGTTTTGAACAACAAAAGAGAAAGGAATCAAAATTTGGACTGAAGCCCATTTACTGAAATGTATGTGTAGGAAAGTACCAAAGATGCCATACGGGAAGGTTTGGACTGTGCTTTAGCAAAGCTGCAATGACAGAAACTGAAAAGAACAAATGACAAGGAAAAAGCATATTTTGATTCCTTTCAAAATTTTATTAAAACACAGTGGAATTTAGATGTCTGTATGACATATATATTACCTACCTGAATGACAACCCCCCTTTATTTATATTCTACTTGGGTGTTTAGCTTAGAAAAAGAACACGCAATATTATTGAATGGCAATATGTAAAATAGATAAGCAAGTAATTAACTATTCATTTGTACAAGCTGGTATGATAGTTATAAATTAAGTATTTGTGGATTCCCATCTGTGTCTGTATTTACTACAAGTCCTGAACAGGGAATATAATATTTTGTCCATCCCATAGATAATCTACTGGGATATTTGTCTTCATGTAACATCAGTGGATTGAACTCAGCTCTGATAACGATTTCAGTCTTTTCAAAAGAGTTACATCTGTTATATGAAGTTTGAACATGATATACTCTTCCAAACTTCCCTGAATTTTCCTCTTTGCCCTCTACTCTTCCCTTCATTACAGCAATAGGTATGCAATGTTTACTTTTATTCTTGATGCAGTTTGCCTCAACTGCTTAGGTAAAAGCAATGTGAAGAGATGTAAACATATCAGGATTTTTTTTTAATTGTAGCAATAAGACATAATTTAAACAGATGTAAATATGGCAAAATGTTAGGGTGCCTGGTTGTTTTAGCTCTTTTTCTCCTTTAGTGAGAGATTCCTAAAGCAGATGAAAGAAAGCAACTTGCCTCAGGCCACATTTCTGATTTCCCTTTATTTTACTCAGTTCGGCTAGTTTCAGATGTTGGGTATGTACATTTATGGCATACTAGATTGGATACATCATTTATGACCATTATTTTAGTCCAATGCTTATATTCAACCCACATTTACACACTATCTTCATCACCAAGTCTGTCTCACATATTTCAAGTTCAGAGGTTGCAAGCAGACGACTCTTATGTGTTTCATTATAGCAGCTTAAATATATACTTCATACCCTTCCTTTCCTGAACAATGTAAAGAATTCCCATAATATCTGTAGGCAGATGAACCTAATTTGCAAAGAGTGGAAGTCTCACGCTCTCCCTCCACCAGCGTCTAAAGATAGTGGTGAGTTTCAGTCCCTAAGCTCCTTTGCATGTAGAAAATGAAAATGACAACTGCATTCTTTGAGATGCAGGGCAGCCTGTAGCACCCCACTTCTTCTGGCCCTATAAAATAATGATGCCCAGAAAGTGAGCTGTAGTGACTGACTGCTGGGTGGTGACACATGGAACACAGTGCCAAGTCACCTCGAGCCCACGCTCGATGCCTCTCTCAATTTGCCTGAAATGCTCCTTTTGTACATGCTAGGATCATTTCTGTGTGAGTAGCAAAATGAACAGATTTCTAGAAGAAATTAGTCTTTTTGTGCATTGAACAAATGTGCTTTCTCTTTAAACAAGATTCTCTTTTCCCACAACTTCAGAGGTAATATTTATTCCCCACAATTTAAAAGGAACTATATTTAGGCTCACCACTGCTACAGATTTTTACTTGCAGATGCCTATTTTCATATTAATGCATTTAGCTTTATCTGTGGCCTCTCTCTAGGCATTATATTTTATTTTTAATCAACCATAAATTTCATTGCTATTAATCATGTTTTCCCCTGTAATTGCATGAAACATGCCAAGAGCAACTATATTTGATTCATCTCCCATTTATATCTCTTTTACAAAATAAGAGTCTTCAACTGTTCTTGTTATGATGCTTAGAGTGAAAACCATTTAAGAATCACCTACTCAACAGGCTAAACATTAACTCAGTAAGAAGACATTATCTCATGTTTTAACGTATTTTGACTTAACACTTACAATTACATCAAATTTTTGATAAATACCCACTTTGTATATTCTTCATTCATGTTTATCACAGGCTTCACATGCCACAGTTATTTATTTCCCTAGGATTCTAAACAGGCATACAAAACCAAAATATGTAAAGTTGCTTTTCTCAGAACTGGATACATGGTGGTCCCTGTAATTATTCAACATGTCAGAATCTTTGAATAGGAGAATGTAATTAACCCTGTGCTGCCTAAATCTGTCTTCTTATTAAATTTATGTCCAGCAAAGCCCTTTCTAAACAGTGTAATTTGGGCTACAATTTATTTGGTATCTTCAGCTTGGCATCAGGGTCTTCTTAAAGTTTATAGTGTCTTTCAGACTATTTTTCTTAAGCAACTTTTATTTCTTAAGCCTTCATTTAAACTATTATTCATTGGTTATTTGTTTGTGGTGGGAAGAGGCCTTACCTTCTCCAACCTCCTCCCCTTCTACCCCCAAAGTAGGGACAACTAGAGCAAGTTATTCAGGACAGCATCCCATTAGCTTCTGAGTATCTTAAAATACAACAACTCTTCAACCTTTCTGCAAAATCACTTCCAAGGTTCCACTACTCTCACAGTAAAAAAAAAATAAAAAAAATTCTTATGTTCAAGGGAACTTTCCTTTATTTCATCTTGTTCCATTCCCTCTTGTCATTTCATTAAGCACCCTGAGAAAACTCTGGCTCCATATTATTTAATCCAAATCATCAGCTATTTATGCACATTGATATGATATCCCTGAGCCATCTTTTCTCCTGGTTAAACATTCCCAGCTCTCTCAGTCTCTCTTTCTCTGTCAGAGGCTCCAATTCCTTAACTATTTTTGTAGTACTTCACTGGATTCCTTAATCATTTTCACAGGCCTTCACTGCACTCACTCTCATGCATCCATGTCTCTCTGTACTGGGGTGTCTGAGACTGGATACAGCACTCCAGGTGTGTTCTCACTGATGCTCAGCAGAGCCAAATGATCAGCCCTCCTGACCTGCTGACAGTGCTCTCAGGGCATCCCAGGATGCTGCTAGCCTTCTTTGCTGCAGAAGCACTTTACTGGCTCATGGTTATTTTGTCCACCAGCATTCCCAAAACCTTCTCTGAAGAGTTGCTTCTTAGGCAGTCTACCCCCAGGGTACACCAATGCATGGGTTAGGATTTTGCATTTCTTTTTGTTGCACTTCATTATGTTCCTGTCGGCCCAGCTCTCCAGACTGTCAAGGTTCCCCTGGTGCTCTGTCCCTCAGGACCTTCCCAAGATTCAAAAATATTGTGCTATTCAGTAGTAAGAAGTGGCCTTGCAGTGACAGGGGGTCAATGAGTCCTTGTGTCAAGCCTGTTGGGCAGCCCTTTTCCTGGGCTACTGCTGGCTGATCCATCCATATGCAGAATTCTGTGTTTGCTTCGTGCTCATTTTCTCCTGCTGAGGTGCCTTTGCAGCTTCTGAGTCTGTAGATTTTTTTTCTGCTCTCTTGATTATTTTGTTAGAAACATGAACTACAGTAAAAGACAAAATTTTGCTATTCTATGTCATGTTCTTCACCACTAAGTGGTCAGTCACTGCTCCTGACACTAATTAATAAAGGTGCGCTTAATTCATTGCCTTCATTCCTGCACTTGATATAAGCATAAAGTAATAATAATATTAAAATGTGTGCCAGGGGTGTTATTTATGGCAATGTTAACTTGACAACATGGTAGGATATGGGGGCTGAGGATCTGTCAACTTTCTGTTTAATCAGAAACTTAGATATGAGTGCTACTTTGATCACCTATAAAATAATCATTGCTTTGGCATGGTAGCGTCACTTGAGTACCTTCTGCCTGGAAGCTTTCATTACAAGTATTTATACTCAGCAGCATCAAATTTTACTTCAAAATGTTTCAAAACATGAACTTACTGTGACCATGACTAATTTAGTGCATTATATTTGCAGGGTGCTGAAAAAAAATTTAGGCAAAAACAAAGATGGATAAAAATGGAATGCAGCTAAGTAGAGAACTAAATACATGCTAGCACTGGTGGACACAAGATTTACAGAAATTAAATCTTGTAATTATTCTTCCAGCAGTCAAAATTGCAAGATGTCATCATTTTATTTTTCTCTCTCCATGACTTCAAGAAATAAATATATGGTTCAATGCAGAGAATTAATGAGCAAAATGTAAGAAAATATCAGTTTGAAGCCATAAGGCTTTGACACACCAAGAAGGTACCATTGGGTAATGAATTGCTGTGTGTCAGCTCTTGTGAGGTAACCACATACACATCCCTCCTCTCCTGCTATTATCTTAGCTGCTTTTTCTCTCAATTAAAGGACAGGCTGCTTCACTTTTACTTGAAGTAAGAGAATGTACACATGAAGTAAGAGAATTCAACATGGCAATTTCCTATCTCCCAATAATTTGTTCATGTTCCCTATGCATCTGTAACAGAGTTCAAATGCAAAGGTAGATGCTACTAGGATTACCTGATTAATATCCTGCAGAACATTAGACAGCAAGTTTCATTCATTTTCAAAGACAGCAATTGCCAGAGTGATCTCAACCATTTTTTTTAATCTAGATTACATAACTAGAAAGACATGGCACCATCAAGCACATCACTTAAAGACGATTAATTTGAAACCTCTGCTAACATGTCATTGACTGTACGTTAAAAACTTCAGTATTTTTGCTGAACTGAACCTCCAAAATGCAGGGGATGAAGAATAATAACATTTTCTCATAAGCGATTTCAAAGGTTAGTTCACTTGCTTTCTACTTTGAGTTCATCTGGTATTGTCTTCCAGGTGCAATCCACCCTATTTTCCTGCTCCTAAATGAATACTGGGATTGACATAACAAGACAGATCAAGAATCCATTGAGTCCCATGACAGAAGATCAGCATGGCTGCTTAAGGGCATACCATCAGAAACTGATCAAGGATAGGGCAATGTTTCATGGGAATATTCTCAATATTTCCAGGTACATCCTGCATCAGAGCCTTCTCTGGGCTGCTTCAGTTGAGACCTCAATGGACCCATCCTTCCCAGGTGTGCCCAGTCCCTTTTCTTTAACTTCCTCATCCTTCCTGGCAAATGCTCAGCTATTGCTGTGGCTGATAAGGAAAGCTCCACAGGTGAGCGTACTCACCACACAGCCCAGTGAGTCAGCAGGACAGCACTGACACACACAGGGAAAGAGTGAGCGCTCCACCACCATCCTGCTCCAGTGCTTACTTAGGACTGAGGTAACAATTACTCCAAGCAAATATGACAACCATATTATGGAACCACAACAGGTCACATAATAGTTTTAAAAAATGCAAAGTTCTGGCACTTTGGATGCTGAAAAGAGATGCTTTCGCTAACTTAGAGGCAAAGTAAAATCAAAAGGGCAGTAGAAACTGGCTTTTCAGCAGCCTAACTGGAAGGAGCAAGTAAGGGCCCCTCTGGGGAGTGGTAACTAAGTAACTAACTAAAGAGGTTGCAATTCAAGAAGATGAGAGAGATGGAGGAGGTCCCTGGAGTGCTGTGAGACTGATTACCAATGCATACATATGAGGCGAGTAGAAACCCAGAAGAAAGCAAAAGATGTCAAGGGCATACCTCTGTGAGCAAGGCATGCAGAGCTGTTTGGGGAAAAATTTCTCGAAAGCCAGGCAGATTTTGATTTTGGAACAAAGATGCTGTCTCATAGTGCTTATTTTGACTATTTCCTAGAAAACGGGATGCTGCATGCATTCCCATAAATTACCAGGGTTGTCACCATTGGGCTATTCTCATTTCTCTTGCTAATGAGGACAGGCTCTTAATATTGGCTAACCACTTGCTACCAAAGGCAATGAATTTCTTCTTTATGTCCAAAACTGAGACACTTACCTTTCAAACATTTATAGAACAGCAATCTCAGTAATACTTGCATGTTTTACAGCACAATATAACAGATTTTTTTGTCATGAGGTTCCAAAGTGTGATGTAACACATAAGATTTATTTATATGGAGATGTTAAACTCTGAAGGTTCACTGAGTTTTATTAAAAAGAGAACCATGATTCAGTTTTCCCAGTGCACTGTTTAAAAATCAATGACACAACTATATGTGTAAAGTGATAAAAGATCATGCTACTATGACTATATATTAACAGTTTCAACTGATATAATAGTTTCCTTTTGTAGTAATTTAATTCTTTGCCTTTTAAGAAAGTGTCATACTAACTACTGTCAGGAAAAATTGGCCCCCGTCTGGATACCTTTGGGCAATTTACCCAAATGGCTTGCTCTGAAAAATGAGTAATAATCTGATTAGCTTTTCCCTAAACACAATTTTCTTTGGAAAGGAACAACCATGCTATGTCTGAGACAGATGTGGAAAAATACTCACCCTTTTCCCAGAGAAAATAAAGATTGTTGTAAGGTCTGTAGACCTACCCCCTTTCACGAATTCAACTAAATTTATTATTTTAAGATGAAAACCAGCTAGTTTTAAGGAGGTAGTGTTATATTTGTATTTATACCAATTAAAACTGATGTAGAAATGCCAAAAAGCTTTTTTTCAAGTGCCTTTTGTGTTACACTAAGTCCAGAATTCTACCACATGAACAGAACAGTATCATTTGAAATGCAGTTGTGGTTTTTTTCACAGTTTGTTACTTCGGCTGAAATGCAGGTCCAAAATAACACCCCTCCAACAGTCAGAATGCTGGCTCTAAATTCCCATATTAAATTTAATTATGGTCATTTCCCAGGTATTTGTTATTCTGCCAGCATTGTCCCTTAGCTGAACAGCCATTTTATTCCCTCATATTTTTCTGCCCCTTATAGATGTATGGTTCAGGAGGTAAAACATCAATACTGAGGTAGACTCCATCAGTGCCTGTGCTTCCCATCTGTTTTAGTTACTATTTTTCTTTAATGATCATGACACAAGCAGCATGAAATATGTTGATGTCACATATTTGAGAACATCAAGAATGCAAACCAGGATTAGAATGTCATTGAATCATAGAATAGATTGGGTTGGAAAGGACCTTAAAGATCATCTAGTTTCAACTCCAGGGCAGTGGAAAAATACCCACCAATAAAATGCAACAGCCTAAAATGCAAGATGCTCTGCTAAAGTCCAATGGCAGAATTTGTTGCTCTGAGAACTTCTGCTCTTTGTACTTTGTACTTGGCTGAACACAAGATTTTGCACATATTTACCATACATGAACTAATAGGCAAAGGGAGCCCACAACACATCGGGAAAGGCACTGCAGTGATATTGAGTGTCTCTGTATTCCACAGCGGAACTCAAATGTTTCAAATCTGACAGGAGTGCAGAGAAAGACTGGGGCATAACAAAGCACACATTTTGTGAGGCATTTATTTGTTAACCTCAATCTCTGTTTTATTTTGTAATTCTCCATGCAATTACAGTGTTGCATCAACGTATTAAATACTTTAAATCTACTGAAAAAGAATGGAAGGAGATTAGACGAGATGTGATTTAAATTTAGCTCTTCTCACCACTACAGCGCTTTTATTTTACTAATTTTCCTTCTTCCTCTGTACCTTTGCCAAGTGTGGAAATTAACATGAATCTCCATGTCAGTCTTCCCCTGCTGTGCAAGCAATTTCTAAACATCAGGTTGAACTGCATAAGCAAAGCAACCTTGTGCTGCAGCCAGGCTGCTTCCAAAATGTGAAGTAATTTATGTACAGCTGCACTACATTTTAAACAATGCTGTAAATATGAGAACAGCTTAAAGCTTGTATTTTAAAGCTCCTCTTAGAAGGGCAGAAGAACAGCACTCCAACACTTAAGTGCAGTTCATTTTCAGATTCCTCATAAAAAATTCTCAGTGACTCCGAACCCCCAAAACCAAAACCCTCCTCCAAAACCAGCCCTTAGATTCAGTTTTATTTTTGTTGTTTGTGGTGGGGGCATTCCACACCACACCATTCCATACCGTGTCATGCTCAGCACATAAAGTGGGAGTAAGAAGAAAGGAGGAAGACTTTCAGAGTGATACATTCCCCATTACTTGTGATGGAGTCCTGTGTTCCTGGGAGTGGCTGAACACCTACCTGCCCATGGGAAGTGGTGAATGAATCCTTTGTGCTGCTTTGCTTGCTTGCATGGCTTTTGCTTTATCTATTAAACTTTTATCTCAACCCATAAGTTTTCCTCACTTTTACCCTTCTAATTCTCTCCCACTCTCTTCCACTGGGGAGCAGAGCAAGTGGCTGTATGGGATTTCACTGTCAGCTGGGATTAAACCATGATAGCTGTATTGGGAAAAGTGTAGTCAGCAAGTCAAATTAAGTGTGTTTTTCTCTTTTATGTTGTAATTAAGAGGCCACAGCTGATGTTCATTTTAGGACTTTCCAGTAAAACACGGATACGGACATACAGAAAGAACCCACTATAGGGCCACCAAGATGACTAGGGGGCTGGAACATGTCCCACCAAGGAGGTGATGGAGCCCCGTTTGTTCAGCCTGCACAAAGGAATGGGGGCTATTATGCTCTTATGACAGGGGAAGATTCTTCTTTATATGCCATAAGAAAAGAACAAGGCAATGGTCCTGAATGGCAGCAAGAGAAATTTCTATTGAAACTTCTAAAAAATGTTTTCACTGGGAGCATGGTGTTCCCATGGAGCACACTGAACCAAGCTGCCCATTCAAGTTGTGGAATCTCCATCTTGGAAGCTATTCCAAACTTGACTGGAAAAGCTAAAGGCATAGTTCCTCACATAGGTGAAATTTGTTTGGATCGGTGAAGAAGAAAAATATGGTGTGAGTCAACAGTGGCCTGCAACTACCTCAAGTGGCAATACAAATTTTTCATGATAGTTGCAGACAGCTTTGCAAGATATGCAATAGCAGCAATGTGCAGTGAGAGAAATTCCAACAGGACATTACAAAACATGATTTTTGCTAAGTGTGGTACAGCACCAGGACAGAGACGCTGACTTCATCTTTGGAAGTTTTCAAGACTGAGCTAGACAAAGCCATTGCTGACCTGTTCATCTCTTGAGAAATCCTCATTCAACTAACTATGCAGGTGGACTAGATAATTTTCAGAAGTTTCTTCAACGAGTAAGTTTATATTCCTGTAATTCACAGTCTCCTGTATTACACTGTTGTCTCTCCCGCTCTGTTCCCTGGCTATCTCCATTCTCCCACTTTCCTAGAGGTAACTCCTGTTCTTTCCAGAAAATAAGTCTTCTATTTCTGTCTGTTCCTTGCCCACACTGTTCAGTGATTTACACCTGTTTTTTGGTTCATCTCCTACCCCCTTATTGATCTCTTCCTTCATTTTGACCTATCGCATATGGGGTTTTAGGTCATACAATCCATTCATGCATCTCTCCTCTATATCATCTCGTTTAATAGGTGTCTGTAAATTTCAAATTCCTGCGCAGCCTCCTCTCTCCCTTCCTCTGCCCTCTATTTTCATATCACTCTTTCACCAATCCTCCAGCTGCAGTGCTAATCCTCAGATCTTTTCTTCTGTCTGGCAACACTCCACCAGTAGGTAATCTCCATCAGGTACCTCTTCAAGATTAGGAAGTATCCTACAGCTTCTGCATCAAGTCCTTTTCATTCCTGTTCCATTTTTACTTGGATTTTCTGTATTAAAGAAAGTCTACTTCTCTGTCCCTTGCCTGGTTTTAATAGACTGTGGAGGTTTTTTCGAATGTGTCATACTGAGTCAACAACAATCTGTGCAGACATGAAAATACATAGTAACTTATGAGAACTAGCAAGTTTGCAAAAGACGATTTTGCCTGGCCTTTTAGAGACATGTGGTGTATAAATTAGTTCTGTGAGTAAGAGATCAATTCAGATCAAATTTCCCTAGATTTAAAGAGAAAATTGTACTTCCATCATCTCAGTCTATAAAAAGGCCTTTTTAAATGCTCTTTATGTCTTTGCTGTTATAGTCCCTGGATTTCTCCTCAACATTGGCTACTTCCACTGTTCGATCTCTGCAGTTAACTGTCCATCAGCTGTGATTAAAAGCAGAAAGCTGCAGCTGGCTCAGATGCACACTGTCTGTGTCACTCAGCTCCCCTGGAGAAGGCTGTAAACTATGAACTGCAGCAAACCACAGATCCCACACACTGTAACCCAGCCAACTAGCACCACCACTGCAACCTTCTCTTGCATTTGAAATTAAGTGGGAATCTGAGAGAACACTCCACAACTTTTTGGAATTCGTTGAAGTTCCCTAGACTGAGGAGATGCAACAGGACCAAGTAGCTACAATGGATATAGCTGGTTTGAGATGCGTCAACATCTCGGATTGCCCTGGATTCCCACAGCAACACACAAGTAAGTGACATGAATTTCTAATGCTGAGAACCTATCTCTGTGTCATGATTTCCATACATTTGATGATTTTCTTTGACATACCAGTTCCTAGAGTCAGAAGACTACAAGAAAACACCAAACTTTACAGGTTTTACACATTGAGGACATTGACTGTGGTCTTCTGCTCGTGGCGTACATTAAACAAATCTATTTATCTTGAGTTACTCTCAGTCCTAAAGATCTATTATTGAACTGCTTTGCTTATGAAAACTGGCAATCACAATATTTTATTTATGCATGTTTAATGCTATAAAATAACAGAGGAAAAGTTTATGCAGCACATTGTGTCAACCCACACTTACGGACATTTTTTTTTTAGAATAGGAGCTTCAACGACAATTCAAATCTAGATAAAACATCTAAAACATGACTCTTCTAACCATCATTCCTAGTTTTGTTTGCTATGTATTTTTATGTCCTTTTCAATACCTTTATATCAATAGTCTCACAATATTTTGGAATAGGACTAGAATATCCTGCCACAGCACAGAGACTATGCTGCTTGTAGAAGAAGGGAGGATTTCAATGAATTAGTGATGCTGAAACAAAGCAAAAGGAAAGAGTTTTAAGATCACATTTTTTCAGCTGATGGTAAGATATAGCACATCAGAAGAATAATGCTTTTACTGCTTGCTTATTTATTTTTTTCTTTTATAATGAAAATGCTTGTATTAATTCAAATTTACTACATCCTTTCTGTTAGTATATGCAACCCTGTGTAAACAATGACACCATCTAATACTGCAGATCTGTTCTATCAGCTGGATACCAGAAGGCCTTTTAAGGGTATGCTGTAGTATGAGCTGCTATTTTCTTTGTGTTCTGATTTCTTTATGTTGCCTCACCACAGTTTTATGTGCTAATTTTCTGCAAATCTTTTTCTTTGAAATATGCAAACATAACTCATCACAAAAAAGTGAGATAACATACCGACCATGGGATTCTCAGAGTGATCCTCTAAGGGCCTTGCTCCTTTACCATCATGATTTGAAAAATCTCACATAAAGTACAAAGAGACCCATGAAGGGCATTAGGGCTGTGACAGAAGCTTTTGTCTGACCTTTTGGGGGGGTTTAAATTAGTTCTGTAAATAACAAGCAATGCAGATAAAGATACTTCAATGAATAAATAACTTGTAGAAAAAGGGAGCCACTTTATTCAGGTTAAAGCTGAATTCTTTATGTGTTCTTTTTGCTGAGTTGATTTTCTTTTCCAAGAGAAAAGAATATATGATGGGGTAAAAACCTCAAATTTTTTTCTCACATAGAGGATTTGCAATCAAAAGACTGAAAGAGTTGGTAAAATTAGTTAAATTCAATGTAAAGGCTAAACAGTTATTTTTCACATGTTGTGTGCTTACAAGCATGTTTTTAAATTCAGAGTGCTTTATTTATTTATTCCTTATTAGCTAATGGACAAAAAGTTTAATGGGCAGAAGATGATGCCTTGAGAGACTAGTTGGAACAGAGGCTAGACAGAGTTAAAGGAATCAAGTAGGTATTTATTAAAAAGGCTTTCAAAGGATACACCTTGGGCAGTACAAAACCCTGACTGAGGCTACACCCAAGATAGATGATGGGTCACACGTTTTCACACTTTTATAAGTTTTGGGCCATTTGCATATTGGGGTCACTTGTCCAATTACAGCTTCAGGTTATGAAGCCCCATCCTCCCAGTTTGCTCTCCTCAATTCGCTGTTGTTTGTACTTTTTGAAACTGCAATTGTGTCCTTCATCCTCAGGCTGGAAAGGATTGTTTTGTCTAACTAAACTGTGAAGAAAACTTGCTAGCACTTTTTATGAAGTTCAGAGTTATATACCAATGCAGTACAGAATCTGGAAAACATGAAAGCTAAATCTTAAGGCATAAAAGGAAGTAGGAATTAGAAGACTTAAAAATGGGATAATGAACAGATTAAGATAATTCAAATAGGCAGTCAGTTCACACCTAACCATTGCTTTACTTTTTTTGTATCAAGTTAATGTGGAACACAGTTAAAATTTTATTTAATTCCTACACAATAAGCACAGTTAATTGAACAAGAAAATTAAACAGTGTTTTGCAAAACCTGAAAGTCTTTTAAAGGTATCTGTTTTCTGGAATGATAGTTTTAAAATTATAACATCTTCTAAATAAGTAACTGCTCTCAAAGAGAACAATAGGTGTTGGAGAGAGAAAACTGCACAAAAGACTGCTTTTATCCAGAATCACACAAAGCATTTCAAATTTAGGAGTTGTTGACTCCTAAATTTGCCTTAAAGGCCACAAAATAAATTCTAAAACTTGCAGATATCTTCAAGCTATTTTATATTACTATGAGACATTAAAAGGTTTGCTACACTAATAAGATAAATACTACAAGACCAAAAATCCAGAACTAAACTATAAATTTATATTTCTCAAAAGTAAAAAGGATCACAACAAAACAGGCATTCAAGCCAAGATTTAATTTTTAATATTTCCTCTCCAATAATCACCAGTCTTTATCATCTCTGAGCAGTTGGAAAGAATTTGTGGAATACACCAGTGAACCTAAGGCTATGTCTATGCCAGTGAATTAAACAGTACCTGTGACTGTTCCCAGACACTGGAATATGACTGGTCTGAAATTCTTAGAGCAGTCCCTGACATGCTTTTGGCCTGTACCAACTAGCTGTCTCCCAGGCAATTCCCAGGCATGGAATTACAACATCCCACAGACCATTAGCACCCAAGGATTTGCATCCAGTCAGCCTGTTTCTGGAGGCTGGCTGTGCTTGTTTATTGGTGTATTTGTGAGTCAGTCCATGCTAGTTGGCACCTGGGCCTGGGGCAAGTAGGATGCTTAAGGAAGGTAAAGACCAAGTCAATAAAATTTCATTCTGTTAGAATAACTTCTTATAACCAAATCCATATAGTTGAGGGTTTTTTNTCATTCCACCTAGTGCTCCATTTTTTTTTTTTTTTTTTTTTTTTTAACAAGCCACCTTCCCCTTTTATTTTAATCCCACTGCAACAGATGCAACATACAATTCAAGTAAACTTGGAAACTGTTTGAGGTGCAGCTTGTTTTTTCTGTAAATTGATTAATCCCATGCAGTATGTCAGGCTGGAGTTACATTTAAAGGTAGAATATGCCAATATCCAATGCTACCAGTAAACAGAGATGAGTGCCTGCCACCTCAAGTCCTGGAAGCCAAGAGAGCAGAGCATTAGTTTGTGCTTCTGCAGAGTTCCTCTCTTGTTTTAGACAAATTGTTGATAGCCCAGTCCATAATGTCTAACCTGCTAGGCTACAGGATTAAGCTTCCTCTCTGCCTCCAGTACAATTCATTTAAGCAAACCATCAGCTACCCTAATGGTAAAGGCAGCCCCAAAGAGATGATGATTTTAAATACTTCCAGCCAAAGGGAGACAAATTGGAGGGGCCAGAGGTTCCCATTTGCAGGCTGAATGCTCTAGCCATTGGGATAGATGGTACAGTACAACTGAAGTTTACTTTGCTCCCTTCCTACCTGTAAGCACTTACTTTCAGAGGAAATCTAGATTATTACCTTGTAATCTTGGTATAGACACGCAAGTCTCAAACAGAATGAGTTTTCAGACAAATATTTTACTGGTACCTTTGAGATAATTCCAAATGACTCCTCAGAACATGAGGTTTCTGGGTTATCTGAACTTTGTCTACTCCCCAAAAACTGGGCTTTGGATTCCTCTCTTGAGTCCAAATCTCATAAAATTTAGTAGTGCTGTGCTGAAGTTATAGATGCCTAATTACTGTAATAACTCTGTTTTTTAAATCCCTGCTCTATTTATACTACCTTGTCACCTGGGCCCAGAGGCAAAATTCTCTGGGGACTGCCTGCAGGTTGACTACCACTTTGCTTCTCATCTGGAAAATCAAGATGCTTCTCCAAAAAAGAAATCTGAGGCAGAGAGCAGGATTGGCTCATACCTGAGCTCCTCTAGGCCGTACAGCCTCAGCCAATTTGATTCTTTGAATTCAAACTCAGATTTCAGAGTCAGTAGAAACACAGTGTGGTCTTAACTTTCCACAATATGCAATATGCAATATGAGGAGTAGCAGAGCTTTTGTACCTTACAATGTATTATCTGGAAGATAATACATTCCCATTCTGGGGTCACTCAGGCACTACACCACGGGAGCCATACAAAACATGAGGCCAAAAATACAGAAAGTTTTTGGGGGTGTAGAGGAAGCTGAATGATGGAGGTAATTATGGATCACTGATTCTCATGACAGACTCACACTGTTCTATATCCCAGTGAAAGCTTCTCTACATGCACTAACTGAGTACAGCTGAAGGACTTGCAGCTCTGTGACACAGGAGCAGAGTGTGGTAGGTGCCAGCCAAAGCAGGCAGCCAGGGGAATTCTCAGCTGGGAGAACCTGGCTGCCTTCCAGCCTTGCTCATCTGCATATATATATATATATGTATATATGTATTTATACATACATATATATATACATATACATATACGTATGTATGAGTGTATATAAAAAATACACACACACAGATACACACATATATGCATATCAGAACTTTTGAAAGAATCATTATCTTAAATATGTCTTCTAGATTGGCTGAGTTTTTTATCTTATATCTAGTCATAGAATAAATCTATAGACACCTAACCTGTGATTATCCTCAGCCTTCACATAGACCACGCTGTTAAGCACTCACTTGATAGAAATTTCTATGCCTCTCTTCTCTGGAAAAAAAAAAAAAAAATAGGAGCAAATATCCCAACAGTACAGTAGCTGGAATATCTGTACTGGAGAAGAAACATAGGTAGGTACTCCAAAGATCTTCAAAAATGCAAAATATCTTTTCACACCTAGCACAGATATGGGTGATCAAAGGTATTGGCTAAAGGCAGAAGGGAAGAAGGGATATCTAAATGGATTTCATCATAAAAGTGTTCATTTCTTCCACCTTAACCCCCCCACTTTACTAGTTTCCAGGTAATTCTAACTTAATTCCTTTCATTAACGTCTTACAGCTTGTTCAGCTAGCTCTGCAGACAATTGATTTTTATTAGTACATGCCTCAGTGACTTTCTACTCTAGGTTGTTTTTTTCTTTACTGACAATACCATTCTTGAAATCTCTTCAAAATTGTATTTTGTTTGTCTTTTCATAGTTCAGTCTGTCTTTTCAATCAACCTTATAACTTATTTATCACATCCTTCTATAAAACAAATTCAATAGCTATTAAATAACAGGAAATACTTACTATTATGGTTGCTGCTTTTAGAGGTGTGATATCAAGCGTTTTATTACGGTGCTGCTGCTAGTGAAAATTGCTGAAAAGACAGAAAAATAGCCTGATTATGACATGGTAACTATTTGACATGTGAAAGAACTATATTTGGAAAGCATTTTGAATAATAAAAGCTTTTAAGATCCACAACTGAGAGTATTATGTGATGGTGCTGAAACTTCTTAATCAGATTGGTTTCACCCTTAATTAGAAAGGCAGAGTTCACACTGACACCTGCTGTTAAGACTGCCTAACTTTTTTCATCATAAGACCATTTTCAGCTTGATTGTGTGGGCTGATATTTTCTGGAGTAAGTGTCATCTTCAGAATTAAATCAAAGGATAAAAAGAGAGAGTCAGTGTTTCAGAGGAACTTGTGATTTTCAAGAATTACGTAGGGGATAACAGCTTGCTTACTTCATATGGACTCTCAGTTATTTCATTTTAAAAAATCAGTTATCTACATCCTTTGAAAAAAGTACTTGAAAATCAGCACTTTCACTCACTGAAGTTCCCTAGAGAGGCATTCATACTTTGCCAAGGTACAAGCCCCAGAAAAATCAGACAATACACACTGACTTAAACGGAAAAGTATTACAACTTTGTATCCAACGTCTTTGAAGATTCTACTTTCTTTTACCTCTGACAAATCACCAGGAGTGAAAAAAGACAGCTAGGGAACTCAAACACTGACAAAGTATATAGGATGATAAGGACAGAGGTGTTGCAATGGGATGTATAAAACAGAAGAAGAATAGACAACTTTGGTAGGACATGCAATGCCAGTGAAAAGAACAAATATTAACAAGAAGAAAGAGAAGGAAACAAAAGGAAAAGCATAGGAGGCAACGGGCATTTTAACGATGAAGCAGATGAAGCATTAAATCAGAACTCTAATGTCTTGACACTTCTCTGATCTTTAAAAACTGCCATAATTTTCCATTTCCTTTTACTTATGTGCCCACAAAAAGGATAATACATTTTTGTTGCTTCTTTGGTACTAAAATAATGATGAAGTTCAGTGCCAATGACCTAGGTAGTCCAGGAGATAACTCATGTGGAAGATGAGCCTGCAGTTGTTCTAACCTTCCCCACACAAAGTCAGCATCGGGCTTATGTGAAGGTGACTGCATACCTGGAAACTGAGTCTAGACATGTGCTATTACAAAATCATTTGTTCTTCTCATAGAAGTGATATTACTCCATCCATGTTACATAGGAAATATTCTCCATAAAACAAATGTTCAAAATGACTGGCATCCCTAAAATTGCAATTGCTGACTGCTCAACAGCTAAGACCTATATATGAAATTATTATTTGTTTTTTTTAATTGGGATGATTTTACACCTTCTCTTCATCACCTCTGAAGAGAATTTGGAATCAGAAAACTTGGGGGTTTGACTCTGAATTTGCCTCTAGTTTTCGAAATTCAATTAACCCACCAGCCTTTCCTGTTACAATATCTATAAAATAAATATAAGTGACCTACAAGTACTATACAGAGCTTTCCACATGTACATGGGCAACTACATTTTGGCCCAGGTCAATAGATGCTGAATGTAGCAAAGACTACAGATTACAAGGGAAATCCTCGATATCCTTCTTTCACATCACACAGCTCCACACTTATGCATTTCTTCTCCTGTACTGATGACTCAAGTCATGGTCATCTGCCACCGAACTAACACTTCACTAACTAGAACACATGCAGTGATTGTAAGCCCAGCTCACCATAATTTAGCCACTACTGGTCTATATTAGACCAGCATCCATGAACTGGTTGAGAATTACCTGGTTGTCTCAGCCCTGTGGGGTTTTAAGATAGAAAATAGATGAATTGGTTCCTTTTTATTATTTAAATAATGAAGAATGTTAAAATAAAGATGTGTTATGATGCTGACTGATGTATTTTTGAGCTGGTATATTCTTCAAGTACTGATAAAAATAATAGAGAAAATTAATTCAAATAGCTGTCCTTCTGATTTAAATTGGAAAGTTTGGGGTTTGTTTAGTTTAGAGTCCCAGAAGGTCATCTGAAAGCTCATTGTGGAGCTGGCCTCTGAAATACGTTAAAAGATACGTGCTTATCATTTACAATTCGACAAAACAGTTAAATGAGATAAAACATACAATAGCTGAAAAATTGCAGATGTAAATGAGTATCAAATTAACTGTATTTGATTCAGAAAATTCTTCAGTATTTAGTGTTGTGGTCACACACCTTGCTAAGCCTCTGTGCATAGAATGGCTAAACAGCATTCACCATGTCCTTGGATGCCCTCAATGTGCTATAAAAAAGTATTCTGCTTACTACTTTAGAATCTCTATTTCCCTGTTTTTATGGGTTTTGCCCTCTGACTTTTCCTTCAACTCTCTTTTTTTTTTTTTTATTGTGATTATTTGTTGCCCCTAATAATTTAGTTTCTTCCTGGTTTCTTTTCCCACAGTTTTCTCCTTGTCATTGAGACAAGAATCTCCTTTCAACAGTTGTAGCTTAAGTGATTTCTAATATAGAAATTAATCTGTGTCTCTACCATCCTTGTTGAACTTGACTTAATGTTCTTTGGCCCCTCGTACTTTTTTGGGAGGGACAAGACCAGAACTGCACTACATATTACAAATAGGCCAGAACCACAGATTTGCACTGTGGCAGAGCACCAGTCTCTCTTCTGTTATTCATTCCTCTCCAATGGCTCCTGATACTTGATTTACTTTTTTGAACACTACTGAACACTGATGTTTCTGTGTGACTATTGATCATAACTCCCAACTCTTGTTCCAGGCAGTTCATGGAAGTGAAATTACTATTTCTTCTCTTTATGTGCATCACTGAACATTTATCTACACTGAATTTCAGCTGTCATTTTATTGCTCAGTCACCAAGTTTTACTACCCTGAATAAATTAGTATCATCAAACTTGATTACCTCAGTGCTAACATGCTTTTTAAAGTTATTTATAACCATGTTGAACAGCAAAGTCTCCAGCATAGATCATACAGAACCTCATTTGTCACTACCTTTTATCGTGAAAATTGACCATTTACTCCTGTCTTCTAAGCATTTAAACATAAAAGGGCCTTTCCACTCCTGACATGGTGTGAAGTTTCCCTGAAAGTCTCTTGTAAGACATTTCTCAAAAGCCTTTTGGAAAAACCAAGTAAGCCATATCAACCACACTACAGTTACCCCATAACTGTTGATAAGACTTCAGAAAGGCAAAAAAAAAAAAAAAAAAAAAAATCACCATTTTATCAAGATATTAAGTAACTCTGTTCTTGATAGTTTTTCTGCATGGTACAGATATGATGCTTTAAAAACTGCTTAAGAATTTTGTACTTCCCCAGGTCTCTTCTTAAGAAGTTTGTAAAAAGTTGCCTTCAGATTTTTAATTGTCCTTGTGTCCAAAGGCAGCTTTGAGAATGTTACTGCTGTCATGTTTTAGGAGTCATTAAATTCTTTTAGGTTCGAATTCCCCCTAAACTCTATAATGAACACCACCTTGTCCTGGCAACATGCTGCTCTTTGTGTGCTCTGTTTGCTCCATGTGTGGTCTTCTGTAGCCACTCCCTTTCCACATGGGTCCTCTGTGGAGTCTCTCACAAAGACAACTCTAGATCAGAATCTGCCCTGTTTCTCATGCAGTGAGTGCTGATGAAAATAATTAATGTAACTCCTCTGCAATAGCCTAACCCTCCTGAGTGCTCTCTTCATACCACGATTACCATCCTTGCCCTTCAAATTTTGGCTTAATTCCTACTTTTGGTGTACTGGAAAAAAGTTTCGTTGCTACTTGTGAATTCCTCTGGTATTCCTCTGGTAGATGCGCCTCAAAATTCTTCAGGTCTTCTTGTGCTTTTATCTGTTACCTACCAGAATATACAATTCTTTCTATTCTTTTAATATGGACATCAGTTTTTTGCAGAGCTTCTCCTTGCTTTTGTTATGTTTGTCACTTGCTTCTTAGTATGTGGGTTTTCTTTTGCCATTTCCCATACTTTTCTTCGTAAACAGGGTGTATAGGCCCAATGCTTCCAGTGTGGTGGTGGTGACCAAAAAAAATTCCAAGTGAACTAAGAGGGTTCTATTCTCTTAGCTGACCTTTTCAATTAAACAAAGCGCTTCTTTCCCACCGTTTTCCTTTTTGAGGAGCCCAACTGCGGTTGCTCCTAGAAGAACACTGAAGCCGAGTGTGATGCAGCAGCTGCTGCAGAGCAATCCCTCAGCTGTGAGGCTCTGGGGCAGCCCCTGGAAGCTGCTCTGACCTAGCTCACAGGCTGCAGTCCCTCCTGGGCTCTGCCCAACCAGCTGCCCCGGACCCATCTACTGAGTGATCTCCGTGTTACAATCTCATGGTGCTCCACTTGTTGCTGTAGACAAATAAGGCAGCCCATGGTTTTCCTATTGCCTGACTTGGCTGCTTCCTTGATGGTCTTAGGATGCTGAAACCAGTGTTACCATCTTGGCTGGGCAGTTAACCAACCAAATGATGCATTTCTTTGATTTAGGCTTTGAATTTCTGTCCATGTAGATTCGCAAGGTTGTTTGATGAAGCAGGGAGTTTCTTCGTTATATTGTAACTTTTAAGAAGCAAGTAACACCACATCACCACCATGAAGGCCTACTTAATTTTCACCTCCATCAACAAAGTTTTTGTTTTGGTATTATAATCTGTGGACAGCTTTTTTTCTGTCAAGCTTCTGGTAAGTGTACTATGCCACTTTGATTTTTCTCTGCTTTGACTGATGTATCTGAAATCCCATAGCATTACCAGCGCCACAATTTCCACTTCAAAACACATGTTCTTCTGACCATACTGGCTTTCTCAACACTTCTTTGTTTACAAGCTCATGATACTCCTGATTTTAAGTGCCAGAAGCCCAGTTCCCTAATGACCCCTCTCATATGTCTTCCTTGCATGAAGCAATGTTTCTAAATCCTAGTAGATCTATATCCCTGAGTTTTGCAGCTTTAATATCTGGCTGAGGGGGATGTAATTTGTGTTTGGCACCAGTATATTGTGCTTGCCAAAAACATACAAATTCCCTAAAATGGGGTCAGTTCCAACTTTCAAGTATGGTGTACCCTCTTGGACCATCATGCCAGCACAGCCCATGGTGACAAGCTGTGGAAAAAGGAAAAATCAGTGTGAGAATGGTAGGGAGGGAATTTCTAAGTGAGAACAGCCACCAACTATTTCACAATGTGCAGCTACATCCCCAGAAGGGCTCTGTCTAAGCAACGCTTCTTCACATGAATTAACACTGTGAAAACACAAAACAATTAATTATATTGTATTGTTTGCTATTGCACAAGTTTTCAAAATTACAAGACTATGAACACGAACATTCAGATACTTACATTGATCTAGAAAAGTTCAGGCTTAAGTTGAAGACAGAAACATTTCTGTCAGATTTTTCTAATAAATATTTATAAGAAAATGGTATTATTCTAATAATATTTCTGTTTTCAAGGAAGTATAATTGCTTACTTTCTTACTCTCACATTCCCTGCAAGCACATACTTACTTCATTTTGTGTTTTTTTCACTCACTGTGAGCTCATTTATATTAATATCTCTGTGTGTGATACAGAGTGAGAGACTCCCATCAACAAGTAGTAAAAATATGGGCTTATGAAATTATAAAAATTCCTTAGTTATCTATCTAAAGAATGGATTAGCACTGGTTTCAGCAGCTAAAATCTTTGCCCTTCAAGAATAAAGCTGGGAAACTTAATATTTTCTTCCTCGAGATCAAAGTATTTAGCCTACATTGCTGCTTCAGGGTAAGTCCTATGCATAGTCTAACTCTGAAGTCTGTAAGTTTGTTACCACTGAAAATTTTGGGAGAAAAATATCTCTTGTGCACTTGAATTTTTCAAGCTTCTGGGGTCTATGCAGCATCCAGATACCAGGGCTCTGTAGCATGTCCAAATATGGAAAAATACCATAGATTTAAGGAAATACAAGTAGTGTCCAAGTACAAAGATTTTATTTCTATTAAAAAATCCTTCACGTGAAAAGACCAATGGTTCAGACACAGTCTTCATAGTAAAATAAATATGTAAAGTGTAATTTCTATGAAAGGAAAGCCTTATTTCTGAAACTGCTCTGCAGGAGGGGGTCTTAATCTGTAGAGGGCAGAATGATGTCCTGAGACTGTACTTGTTACTTGTAAAGGTGACTGTGCATTCCAATGGTACCTTGACAAATGAAGAAAAGACCACAGCAGTTCATGCTTTTAGAGGACTTCTAGGATTCTACATTCTCTCAAAAATTAATGTAAGAGTTTTTTAAAAAACAGAAAAACAACTGTGGTCAAGCATCTGGGCAAGACCAATATTGAATCATATAAGAAAGTTGAATTCTAGAATTGTCGGATTAAAATTCTCATCATTTAGAAATTGGAATGAAGCTGTGGGAGATTGAACAAAAATGAGCAAAAGCTTCAAATTAACATTATGAGGAGATACAGACAAGCATAATATGGGCAGCAACTCTCCAACAGAGCAGTCTCAGGGACAATTTGGTATTTAAGAGAGGAAAAGAAAAAAAAGACAGCAAAAAGCCTGCCCAAGAACCCACTGCTATCACCAAAACCATGCAAAAGCAATACAGAGCAGAAAAGATAAACAAATTAAAAGATCAGATAAAATTGCTTACTAATGTACTAAGCAAAAATAAGGTGATTGATAAACCTTCCATTTGGGGTCATACATTTGCAGCAGAATAAATTATCGTGACAACACTTGTAGTCAAGGGAAAAGGAAATAGGAGAAGGAAGAGGAGAGGAAGAAGGAGGAAGGGAATAAAAAGGCAGCATAAAACAGAAAACATAAGCCTCAGCCTATCATAAGACATCAAGACAAGGCAGCCTACAAACAGGAAATTAAATGCCAAGTTCACAGTAAGGCATCAGTGAACCTAGTAGGTTATGAGGACGCCTACATTATTACTTGTGAATAGAAAACAAAATTGAAACTGCAACAAGATAGATTAAAATTATAAAATGCATGACCATAAAAACACAAAGACCATGCAATAAACCCCCAAAAGAGACACACAAAGAAAACATACAGAGAAGGTTTACAGGGGAGATTTCAGGTAGTGCAGACAGCACAGAAACTAGTGTCACTGATTAGGGGTTTCTGACAAATGATTTAAAAAAGATTCAAAAATTTAAAAAAATCAAGACCCCATACTATCCGGAGCATAAACAATGCATACACTGGCATCCCTGAAGCAAAGCTGCTGAAAGATTAGCAGATGGTATCTGAAGGACTGGAACATCTTCCAGGCACATTAGACCCAAACCAGAAATTGGAAGCTCAGCTGATGGAGAACCTGCCTGACAGGGTATACATTACATAAACAGAAGAAAAATAGGAGAATCAAATGCAAAAGAAAATAGACAGCTCTGGTCATAGAGCCTCAGACTGATCAATATGACAGCAAAAACTGCACCCTTAGGAAAGCTGCACAAAAAAAATGGTGACATCTGTGCTTGGTTTTAAACATGGAAGGAGACATTAAATCCCAGCGTAGGAGCTAACCTAGGTGTAACATGGTTCTGTAGGAATTCATAGGAATCCAATTAGAACTCTGACACTGACAACAAATGTAATGCTTATCCTTTAGATGATCAGTTTGAGTTAGTGTCCAGCTGGCAGAAGGTGAAAGTCACACAGACGTAAAATATCTAGAGTTCAGTGGCATATGTTAAAAGAAGCTGCTAGACTCAGTGCTGTTCTTATTTGATTAGTCATCCTGGTCTCAAAATAGATTTCACCTTTAGAAGAGCTCTACTATCACAATATATTACAGTACAACCCTACCTTATTATCCCAAATTTCCTCGTAAAACTCTGAACTGTACACGTAGCCTCATGGCTGCCAATGAGATTTTTATGGATATTTTTCAAGGGACATTTAGCTTTTCAATCTTCATTAAAAATGTGGGGGTTTGTAAAAAGTGTAAACACTAGATTTTCACAGGGAATTGTTTTTTCATCAAAATACTATTTTCCACTGGAATAGCACCTTTAGAAGCAAGATAGTTGACCGTGCTGGAAGCCCAAGTCCTTTAGCCACACAAAAGGAAATGACGAAAGTGTAGGAGGCGCCATTTCTTTGAAAAATGAACAAACCAACCCAACAAAGCAGGAAACATTTACTTTTCCTTGGAAGTTAATATGTTAATATTGGAAAGTTACCTCTTTAGTGAAATCCTTCATAAACAATGCATATTGCAATTCTCACACTGTAAAATATTAACAATTTCATACATTCTGAACATACGCCACACCTATTCTAGCTTCTGCTATTACAGCAATATGACAGAAGACTGTTGCTTTTATCGACATTTCCACATTACTGCAGGTTCCAGTCCGGGTTATGCACTATAACTATAAAGTTCCTATTTCCTGGACAGCATATTTCATTTTGGCAAGAGCACTAAGTCAGTCTTAAGTTTATTTACTGTTTTGTGCCAACAGTTGGCAGATACAGTTTTCAGGCCAAGCTGGATGGAGCTGGGAAGAAACCTGGCTTAGTGGAACCATGGCAGAAAGGTTGGAAGTCAGTGACCTGTAAGCCCCTTCCAACCCAAAGCATTCTATGAAATTTGATGGTATAGCTCTCAAAATACCCTTCTATGGAGGCCTGGCTGCACTGTGTATCTAGAATATTGAGACTGCCTCTCTTTGTCTCACTACTGGCTAAACACAGAACTACAGAACTATTTTGGTATATCAGTATTTTCATCACACTGGGAAAATTGCAATGCTTTTTTCTTAAAATGCCATTGTCTGAAGCCAAACCAAGACACAAAAATGCATTCACTAGAAGTATGTTTGTTTCTACTTCACTCTGGTCATTCAAGCATTCAGACATGCAAAAGCCAAAACATAAGAGGTCAAAAGGTGTTTTAGTTATCTAAATGTCATGATTTTAAAATAATTGTAGAGGGATTTTCCAGTCTGGAATGCTACACATCTACAGCCTTGACCCAGGAAATATACCATGCTGCCTTCCCCAGCTTGGGAAACATGGACAGAGAGATGTCACATGACACTTAAAATGAAAAATAAAAATTAAAAAAACCCTGAGCACATTCTAATAATTTGTTTGAAACACATAGAAAAAGAATAAATTTGAAGTCCTACTGGAATGGACTTCTGAATTAAAATGTATGCTAACATTAAAATTTTCAACCACTGGTTTCACTGGTTAGTGCAGCAAAAGATTTCATGTGCCTTCTTAAATTTAAAAAAAAAAAAAAAAAAAAAAAAGAAGCCAAAAACCCCCAAGGTTGATACATCATCTGACATACAGAAGCAGACTATTCAAATCAACAGCAGTGAGACAGCTGGCGTGGAAATTTTGGTCCAAAGATTTCAAGTATGGCAAAGCCATGAGCAGCTAAAAAAAAAAAATCTTCCAATAGTAAAACAGTATCTGACAACTGCAAATTGTACCCTACTTAGTAATTAGCTTTACTGAATTGGTTCACTGAATTTCATTAGCTTGCCTTAAAATTCAGTAGCACATCTAGTACTACTGGTTGGTAGTAAAACCTACAACTCATTTCGTTCTGTGGCCTTGTGTTAACCTTACTCTCCGTTGCTATAGTTAATCTGTGGGTATGGAATAAGCACAACTTTTAATGTTGCATATGTTAAGGGATGACACTACAGCTGCTTTTCTGCCTAGAAATCAGTGATACCAAATAAAATTAATCACAGAAGGAGTTCAAGGCTAACCGCCTCGCACTCTCTGTAGTACATTACAGAATCCATCTGGGAAACAGACCCATGTTTTCTTTGGATGGACAGCAGAGCATAAGGAATGGTCTACTAGGCTCTAACCTGAGAAGGCACTAGGTTATAATGCTGGGAACACCCTAAAACCAAGACTGTCCTGCCTAGCACTTCTGGAGTAATGCCAGAGACTTTAGAGAGAGACTGTAATTGGTGATTTTATTATTTACAAAATACAAAAAATTTGAAATATTTTGAAATATCAGCACTTCTGCAAATGCAGACAATAGAATCACCGACAAGTAGATAGAGGTTACAGCAATGCATGCAGTACATTTCTTCCAGAAGCTGCAAAGCGCAGGGGAAAAATATCATGTCAATCATGCAGACAAAGAAGGAAAATTACACAGAGTTTAGACAGCTTGAAAATGTCTGTAAAGTTAGGCATATGATATACCAATGAATTTCCTTATTAATAAAAAATTTCATATGCTCTTCAACATGTGTTCCATACACTCTGCATAAACTACTTGTCTCCCAGTACCACAAGCTTCTTAGGGCTCTAAAGAAAAAAATTATGTCCATTCTGTTTTTGTGCAGAGCTAGTTTTATACAGAATGAGAGTGATGCAGAAGTGTTAGAAGACTGATAGGCAACGACAAACACACCACTTAAATTTGGAAGAGATAATGAACAGACTTTCGCAGTACAAAATTAAACACAATTGTATGTACTGCTGATGAACACTGAAAGACATGCAGAGAACAATAATGCTGAAAAGCTAAAATAGAAGTGAAAGTTGGCTTTTGCATCAGAGAATTTTCATTACTATCTGTATAGATGGAAGTTGCCTGCACATACAATCTCATTTACATTCCTGTAAAGTGCACATCAGGTCTTTTAAAACTGAAAATAAACTTAAGATTTTTTCTTAAAATGCCATAAGCAGATAACCTCAACAAAAAAATACAATCTTGATAACAAAGTTAGAATAAAATCAGATGTAAAATGAGGTTGTGCAAAGTTTTTCCAGATACTGATTCAGTTCGATCTCTTTAGCTTTTTCCCTGTCCCTGGAGCCTCTCTGAAATCACGCCAAAAGCTGTCACTTTGTTTCATATACTTGTAGGTTGTAGTTCCCTGCTAGAACGACCAGCGATCTTTATATTTTAGCACAGAACTATCCTACAGCCACCAGAGGCCACTGCTGTTCTTCGCTCTTTTCCTGCCTGCAGCTGGGCTGCAGCGAGCAGTGAGCTCACAGAAGCCCCAGGCAATGGTCACACCAGCTTCAGTCCTCCTTCCCATTTTATATGCCAATGCTGCACTTCTGCAGAGAAAATTAAATACATACACTTTATATTGGCAGACAGAATGTGAAATTATCTAAATATTGCTTACCCAACCTTAGCCTTCAGGAAGAAATGAAACCTTGCATTCCAAAAACCTGAATTCATTCTTTGATATGATTAAATTGGGTTGCTTAAGGCAAGTTTTTAGATGTAATTTAATTAGGTATCTGAAAGGCTTTAACTTAAGAAAAAACCCCAACACCCATTTGCAACGGAACAAGATAAATGAATTAACAAAATGATAATTAACATTCAACCATGAGAAAACTATTAAGTAATGCTCTGCTACTATAGTTTACAGATATCAGTACCCAACCCACCCTATTTTTTGATCAGTGATCTGCAGTACCTGACTAATACTACTTCCAGGGACTACAGAAAGTGACGTTAAAGCAATAAATGTAACAAATGAGGACAGGATCATCCAGCCTGGTTAATGCAGGATGGATTAAAACATATTAAATGTGTTTTAATACAGGCTATAGAAACACTGTGTAGTTTGTAAAAAAGAAGCAGGACATATGCTGGCATATGGGATGGAGGGAGGAAAAAGAACATCCTGGAAGGCAGTGAGAAGAACTTGAGCATTTTAACAGTTTAGCAAATAAGCAGCAGCAAGCCAGTTCAGTGGCAATGGGCTTTGGATCCATTTTTGGCTGTAAGACTTGCGTAGCCAAAAAAACTTTTAAAAAGGTAGTTTGATCACTACAGGCAGTATTCTCATTCCAGCTCCCTCTGTACAGAAATACACTCCGTTTAAAAAGGTATTTAAAAATCAAAAGTTGCAGAAAACCCCCATAACTTACAAGAAAGCTTTAGAGTCTTAAATAGGTCAAACTATTTATATATCTATAACTGAAGAAGAGGAATCAAGTCATTCATCAAAAATAAGTGTTTTGTATTAAGTTTTATTTAGCAAGAAAGAGGTGTATTAAACACCTAATTTTAGAAGCTTAACCCTTGTGTATTTAAGGATGACATACAGCAGTGTCTTTGGAAGCAATGAAATCTATGAAGTGCTGAACATGCTGTCAAGAGAAGTCCATGCAACTTTACTGGTATCTTTCCAGAGAGTGCAGTGCTATTCACACAAGTTACAGGGATAGAATCAAACACTATGGCTTATGATACCAAAAAATTGCTATTAAATGACCCAGTCATCTTTTATGACAACCCACATCAAGATCTGGAGAAGGATTTCTGACAAGGCTCACTCACAAGGAGTGATAGGACAAGTGGGAATGACTTTAACCTGAAGGAGGATACACTATAATACTAGAAACAAATTATTTACTGTCAAGGTACTGAAACACTGGCACAAGCTGCCCAGAGAAGCTGCAGATGCTCCATTCCTGGAAGTGTTCAAGGCCAGGTTGGATAGGGCTTGAACAACCTGGTCTAGCCAAAGGTGCCACCACTCATGGGCAGGGATGTCAGAACAAGATGATCTTTAGGGTCCCTTCCAACCCAAACCACTCTGTGATTCTAAGATCTCCTAGGGCAGCAATTTGGTTCAGGTAGCAAAGCTTGGTCTGGGCACAGGCAGGCCAAACAATTCCAGCAAGTTCAGTCAGCTTCAGCAGCAAACCCTGTCCACCACGGCAGCCCTCTGGGCTGGAGGCTGCTGCTTTCCTGGGCACCAGGTGAGTCCCATGTGCTCTTGTTTTGTGCCCCTCAGCCTAAAATGAGAATTTATGGAGGGTGTGCAAGGGGTAGGCAGGGAACAATTGCCCACACGGAACAGAATCACAGAATACCCACAGTTGGAAGGACTCATAAGGATCACAGAGTCCAACTCTGCTCCGCAGATGACAGCCCCAAGATCACACCATGTGCCTGAGAGCATTGTCCAAACACTCCTTGAACTCTGTCAGGCTTCGTGCTGTGATCACTTCCCTGGGGGGCCCTTCCAGCGCCCAAACACCCTCTGGGTGAAGACCCGCTTCCTAGTATTTAACATCCAACCTATTTTTCCCTGACACAACTTCAGGCCTTGCTCCGGCCGAGTCCTTTTAACTTTCAGGCTCTGAGACTCCAACCCTCACAGAATCATAGAACTGGGGGANAGGTAACGAGCGCGGCCGGGCGGGCGCGATCCGCGCCCGGGGGTGGGAGGCGAGAAGCCTCCGCGGGCTCCGCATATAGTCCCCGGATATGGGGGAGGAAGGCCGGGTCTATTGTGCGAGGGTACAGGCGAGAGGGCGGAGGGGAGGAGAGGAGAGCGGAGGGAGCCGGGCCCGGCCCTGCGGAATGATACCGGGCGGGCAGCGGCGGAACGGGCCGGGGCGGCCTCGCTGCCTCCCCCCAGCCTCCCGCCGGGGGAGCGGCGGCCGTGGCTGTGATGGCCGGCGGAGGAGGGTTCCTCGGGCCTGGCCCTTCTCCTCCTCCCGCCGCGGTGCGGGCCTCGGCGCCGCAGGAAGAGCTGGGGCCAGCTTGCGGTGGGCAGCACGGGAAGGCTCCGGCTCCTTCCGCTGCTCCTCTCCCTCCCGTCCTTCTCCCCGGCCAAATTAACGAGACCTTCGAATAAAGCTTGATAAACAAATGGAAAATGAGGTTCAACTCGTCCATCTTACTGATTTGCAAGGACGACGTTATTTTTAAGTTTGTTGTTGTTTTCCTTTAAAAACATCTTTGAAGTCGTTTCCTTTGTGGATATATGTGTAAAAAACCCCAAACAAAACTGGTTTTCTCTCCCAACATGCATTAGTCTCACGCTTAAGTTTTAAAATTTTTGATTGTATTTTATTGCCGTTGGTGTCTGGAGAGTGCTTTCAGGGCAGGATTGGTTTGATNACACCATGTGCCTGAGAGCATTGTCCAAACACTCCTTGAACTCTGTCAGGCTTCGTGCTGTGATCACTTCCCTGGGGGGCCCTTCCAGCGCCCAAACACCCTCTGGGTGAAGACCCGCTTCCTAGTATTTAACATCCAACCTATTTTTCCCTGACACAACTTCAGGCCTTGCTCCGGCCGAGTCCTTTTAACTTTCAGGCTCTGAGACTCCAACCCTCACAGAATCATAGAACTGGGGGAGGAGGGACCCCCAGCCCAGCCTCTCTTCCAAGGCAGGGTCAGCTACAGCAGGGGACACAGGTACGCGCCCAGGTGGGAGCCAGAGGAAAGCAGACGCACTGTGCCAAACCCCGACCAGCCGCGTTCCCGTTCCCGGGCCTGCTCCACCAGGACGCCCTGCGGCCCCGCCCGCGGCCGCACCCGGATGTACCGCGCTCCCCCCACCCCGGCACGGGCCGGCGCATGCGCACCG
>VWYO01002817.1:718248-836284 GCA_013400275.1 Rhadina sibilatrix | reverse complement strand
GCAGCACGGGAAGGCTCCGGCTCCTTCCGCTGCTCCTCTCCCTCCCGTCCTTCTCCCCGGCCAAATTAACGAGACCTTCGAATAAAGCTTGATAAACAAATGGAAAATGAGGTTCAACTCGTCCATCTTACTGATTTGAAAGGACGACGTTATTTTTAAGTTTGTTGTTGTTTTCCTTTAAAAACATCTTTGAAGTCGTTTCCTTTGTGGATATATGTGTAAAAAACCCCAAACAAAACTGGTTTTCTCTCCCAACATGCATTAGTCTCACGCTTAAGTTTTAAAATTTTTGATTGTATTTTATTGCCGTTGGTGTCTGGAGAGTGCTTTCAGGGCAGGATTGGTTTGATAGACTGGGGTGCTTTTTTTTTTTTGACAGCATTTCATAGCTGGTGAGTTTTATGGCTCTCTTGTGGAGTTTGTTCCTGCTGATGTTACTGTAGTTCTGTGAGCAATATCAGAATAAGGCCTACAAACAAAAAATGCTGTGGTTCAGGTAGGCCTGAAACCCTCATAAGTGACTTCTCCTTCAGCACAAGCATGTAGCAGTAGGTGTTCCTTTCAAATATGTGGTTTTTAACAGATAGAATGGAGAGAGATTTCATAAAGCATTTGAATACCATGCCTATTTCAGTCATGAAAAGTCAGCCAATTAATATTTTCAGTGTATACTTAGAATATTTTGTTTTCTTAATGCTTGCAGATAGCTCTGTCTCTGTAAAGGGAATGTGTAGGTGAGCCTGCTGTAGAATACTTTTCTGTAGAATTGAAATGTGCTGACAGGAGAAGAAAGAGCTGTACTGTTACGTGAGCATTGGGAAGTTGGGCACAATTTTTTCTACAGTATGGAAAGCCAGATGGGCCACAGGTTCCTACCAGAAGTGGTTTGTTTGATCTCAGCTTTTGATCACTAAGTGATAAGGATATAAAGAAGGTCACAAAGAACTGATGCTATTGCCAGCTTTGGAGGTTGAGGTGGTTTTTGTTCATTTGTTTTTTATTATTTAAACTAAAAATCTACTTAAAGATCTACTTAGTTCTCTAGTAGTTTTTGAAAGGGTATGCATGTGTCATACTGTGGTAATGGCACAATGTATGAATGAGAAAAGGATGAGAATTGAGACAAGCTGTCCAGACAGCTGCAGCCTAGTAGCTGTATTCATTTTGCTTGTTGTTGGACCTTGATCTTAGGGTATTTCTATGGTAAGAGGTGTGTATGGCTGGCAAGATTTACAGTGAGTTTCATCACATTCTCTATTTTTCACATTTTCATTCATTTTAAAAGAAATTTGCCAATATATTAATGTTACTGTTTCATAGAGATGGTTTGAATGCAGACAGCAGTTGAGAATTACAAAGTCTAGGGCTACTACAGGGATTAAGAGACAACTGCAAGGATTGCCCGAAATAGGCAAATTTTGTGGATTCTGGTGGTTTTGGTCCCTGAGATTTCAGCAGTTTGGGAAATCAGCAAAGTCAGTGTTGGCAAGTGGCACATTTTTTTCTGCACTTCTCTGTGACAAAAAAAGGTCATGAATGAGGAAGCTCTGGCTGAACAGACAGCTTGAACCCGGGAAATTTATGTTCTCAGGACATTTGGCTGTTCGTCCTGTTCAATACAGACTTTGAAAACTGGTTGTGCGTTTCATAGGTTTCACTTTTACCAGGAAGAATTTTATTTAGAACATAGGTGTTTACAAAAATAAGTTTCCTATCTTTTACTTAGGAAATTGCATGGGTTTTTTTAGATTGGTTTAGGTTTAGATTTTTTAAAGTGTCATCCTTGGAATTCCTACTGTCATGCTATGCTGATGTCTTTCATGGAAGTGTTGTTGTACAGTCCGGATGTTCATGGTAGTTCTGCTTTGGGAGAAAATAGAGGTGAATCAATAATGCTTTATGTAGCTTCCTTAGACTACTTTAATCACCACGCAAATCAAATACTAGAACAAGTTCTTTGTTCTAGGAAAATTAAATAAGTTGGCTAAGAAAAATGAACTTTGGCAGCAGTAGTCAGTCTTGACCTCAATAGCTGATATTTTAGAAGATCCTTTTTCTTTTTTGGCATCGTATTGTTTCCCCAAAACCATCTTGCAATTTTTTTTTTTTTTTTAACTCAATTGAACTGCTCAAATTGACTTCTCTGGTCAAAACTGACACATGGTAGGTGCTGTCTGAGCGTAAGGAAACACATCTTTACTGTGAGGGTGACTGAGCACAGGCAGTGCTTACGCAAGGGAGTTGTGGAGTCTGCTTCCATAGAGAGGCCTTTTCTGTTTTTACCTGTGATGTTTGTCACTGACTAGCGGCAACATGAAATGAGCAGTTTTGACTTTTGCTATCTGATCATTTTTAAATAGCAGGAAAGGAATGCTTTGAACAGCAAAATGAAATATTTCAGGGTGTGCTGAAGCAGTTTTTAAGCCTAGAGTGTATGTCCTTTATTAAACCCAAGGGCTACTTTTAAACAAGTTTGAACAGAATTCCTTTATGAGTGCAGTTAAAACTTGAATATTTCATCTCTTCAGAGGGCCTGAATTGTAACAGAATTCACACATGAAAAGTGATAAATATTAAATAGACAAAGCCAGGAAGCACAGAGATGACATAGCTTTAAGTCTGCCTATGCAGAGCTGGCTGTGTTTTGTTTGCTGCCTGTCAGTCCTCTAGCAGCATATAGGGTGTGAGTACATTGAATTAGGGGAAAATCAGTTTGGAGGCTTTACATTCCAATTTTATGTTACTGAAGAAAAATGGAACTTGAACACACCACTTAAATCTTACCAAATTTTTGTTATGCAGATTATTTTAGTATTTGTGCCTTAGGGTTTTATATGGTGACCCCTGACTGACAAGAGAAGAATAGATGAGTTATGTCATGCAGGCAAGAATGAAGAGGTGGTACAGCTTGTGTGGTGTGCACTAAATGTCTTAAATACAATAGGTTTAGGTAATGCCTTTTGAAAACGTGCAGGAGGAGCAACTGCTCAAGCTTTTGCCCTAGAAAAAGTTCATATGTAGGCTTTAATGGTGATACTCTGGTATCTCACTGTTCTGCAGTAAAAAAAAAATAAAAAAAAAATCCACATTTATGTACAAGGGGCATGTTATGAAGATGCTAAACTTGGATTACACTGGCACGCTTTTATTCCACACTAGTTCCTCACTGTACTTAAAATGATGTCTGTGTCTTTTCCCAAGTAATTTATGCACTTGAATAACTTGTGTTCTGTCTGTGTGAAAGCTTCAGTCTTTGTTCTATCCCTTGGCCATAGCTTTATGCCAGTTGCAGAAATTTTATTTCTTATTGCGCCTGTGCTCATACCTTCATACCTCATTTATTCCCATGCATTAAGTGCTTCCAAATATAATTAAAATTTCTGTTTGAGATCTCTCATGCCCCTCTTTCAAGTTTTATTGCTGCAGTTGGAGTATGGTCACTCTCTGGAAGAAGGAAGACCATGTAGTAAATCATTTAGTTTATTCAGAAGTTTCTGTTAGCAGTAGTGGCTGGGCACAGGTAAAGGTCATGATTTCAAACATGAGAAATCTAAATCATGTGAAAACAAACAGCTGAAAAATGGTAGCTTGGTATATTCATGTGCAGCTGTTAAAGAAAGTGTAACTCCTGTTTAGGAGTATTTAGCAATAAATATGGCAATATTTACCTAACTGTCAAACAAAGCTGTCAGAGTTGGTTAGGGAAATGCCAATTTTCAGTTATCTGTGTAGGATAGGATGGTGTGGATGGTGTGTCTGTGTGGTGGGTTGACCTTGGCCAGCAGTGAAGCACCCTCCAACCGCTTGTTCACTTTCTCCTGCAGTAGGGTGAGAGAAAGTGGGAATAGCAAGAGCAAGAAAAAGCTTGTAGACTTAAGATGAAGGCAGTTGAGGAAAGTTAAAAAAAAAAAAAAAAAAAAAGGTAAGAAACCTCTCAAAATCAAGCAAAAAAACCCCTCAAACCAACCAAATTGCCAACCAACAAAAAAGCCAAACCAAGTGATTCAAAGGTAAGTGTTTGCCATCATTCACAGAGGTGCAGTCTGGTGCACAGACTCTGAGCAAAGAATACTACCTTGAAAGAACTACCCCCAGTTTTATAATGCTGAGCATGATGGTTTATGGCTTGGAATATCCCTTTGTGTTAGCTCCAGCCTTTCTTCCACCCTCAGCCTACCCACTGTGGAGGCTAAGTGAGAAACAGAGGCAGCCTTCATGCTATGCAGCACTGTTCAGCAATAGCTTAGGCAGTGATGTTAGCAGCATTGTTTTAGTCAGGAATTTGAAACACAGCACCATATGGGCTGATAGGAAGGAAGTTAACTCTATCCCAGCCAGACCCAGAGCAACCCACTTAGCATCTAACTGGCTGTGATGGAGCTGTGAATTCTGTGTCTTCAGACAGTTAATTCAGGCTTCTCTGCAGCAGTGGTGTAGCAGTGTGGCTGTGCTCTGTCTGGCCTCTGCTCCTGAAAGGAGTGCATCTGCTTTGTGTTGGCACATGCCAAGTGACTGCCCCCTGGATGTCCATCCCAGCAGTGTGTTCCAGATTAAGTGTTGACCAAAGCATTATAAAAATGCTTTGTCTTATATGGACAGATCTTGATTGATTTCTGGATTTTGGCACAATACATGGGCTGAGAGCTGAGTCCTTCTCCTGCTCTTCCCATTAGAAGTCAAAAGGAATGCCTGCTGCTTTTGTTTAGATTGCTGAGCTAGATTTAAACTAACCTGTTGCTTTTATTATTGCAGAACTAAGCAAAATGTTTTAATGATTCATTGTAATTTGTGTTCTACGAGTTCAAGTGTAGTATGAGGGCATGTCAGTATTGCCATCCCTGTTTTGTTCTCTTGTCCTACAGCTTTCTTTCCACTCATAAATTAGTAAATAGGTTTTGATAGGGTCAGACCCTTTTGTCCCTAGGCTTGCCAGCTGCCATTTAACGTAAGTGACAAGTTTTCATCTATGAATTTCACAAGCTTGAGTGTTTATTTGCAATGTCCTCTCAGTCGGATCCGAGGAGGTTATTAGAGATCTAATAAGGCTGTGCTGCATTCACAGCTGAATGAGTCCATCTGCGCCTTGCAGAGAGGGCTGTGGGCTGCCATGAGGCACAATGCTGCTTACATAAGGAGGGAATGGATGGGAGTGCTCTAATTCTGTCTTCCTCCTTCCACATTGAGTTGTCATCAGTGGCTTCTAGCAGAGAGCACCTGCTTGCTGACTCAACTCCTGAGGTCAAGTGTTGGTGAAGGCTGTATCACAGCTGAATTCACCCAAAGTGATTGCTGCTGCTCTGTAAGGGACAATAAATTCAGGAGAGACAGTACAGGTTGTAATGTTAAGAGTATTCAAGTAGGACTATCTTTAAACTGAGAGTTTGTTATCACTGATAAGTACTTTACAAATCTGATTCTTCTATTTTGGACACTTTGGACAAACTGTAAGAATACAGACAAAAATATGTTTGACAGTGCATATTGACAAAAATGTGTGTGATGGTTACATAATGAGCTAAATGTTCCCTGTTTAGTTTAATTGTATTGTATTGATACTTGACTGTCTGTCCCAAGCTCTGAAGGAATAAGGTTGATTTATGTTGCAGCTAGACTAACATGCAAATAGAAAAAAAAAAAAATAGAAAGTGTCAGAAGCTTCTGCAGTGTTCCTATGCAGCTAATACTAATAAATGCAAATGTTTGAAATTTTTCTTCTGTTCAGCAAGGTTTATCATTTGTTGTAGTGTGCAGACCTGAAAGTATCACTAATTTTTCAGGAGTTTTGTTACTCTGATAGTCATTTTCTGTTTTCTCTCTCTCTGTTTGTTTATGGATATCAGTAAGAAGCTGCTCTCTAGTAAGAGCATGCCAGTTTTTCATGTGATTGTATTGATGTTATGTGCTTAATCAGTTAATGCCTTCTTGAACTACAAACCTCAAACTTTTAATTCTGTATTTTTGGCTTGAATGGCATTCTGGATTGCATTAATTCATTAAAAAAGCAGACTTGTGTTTTCATCTGCCTGAGTATACCTGACAATAAATAGATTGCTTGATTAGTGGTTTATATTTTTCTGAAAGCATAAGCATCATATTGGCTATTTATGAGATGATTGCTAATATGATAAATTATAAATGTGTCTATCACATGTTGTGTCAGTTATGTCAGTATTTTGATTTTTTTTTTCACTTGGGCACCAGGGAATGTTTAGAGTTGTTGCCTTTATTTTAATTGACAGAATTCTCAGTGCATTTAAAAATACAGGGTTCATGCCACACTGCCAACTTCTTGAACTTGCTTTTATCTGCATGGTTTTTTTGGTACTCAAAAGTATTGGTCTTTAAGATAGGTTTGGTATTTTGCAGCATTTGGCTTGTTTGATGATCCAAGCTGATGCACCAAAAGCGTTTTTTCCCCCTTTGTTCTAGGGAAAGATTATTTTATTGCTGGTTTATCTGAAATACAGTAATATAGGTTATTAGTTTGACTTGTTATGAAAGAGGTATCAGTGTAAATAAAGTTTATATTGGGATACTGGTTCTTCTAATAAACAAATTGTGTCAAATGATTATTTCATTTTTGAAACTTTTTTTTATAACATTGAAGTGAAAACAGACCTGAATCATACTTCACAAGGCTGTGACACCTGCCTAAAAAGTGAAAATATGGCTCACTTGCTTGTTACTTCTTTAATTGACAGTGTCTTTCCTGTTTTTACTGTCCTCCTAATTCTTAACACAGTGTATCTGTGTAGGCCTTGCTGTTATGCAGTTGTTTGATTTCAGGCGAGATATTTTTCTGAATACTGTCCTTGTTAGCAGAAGGGTAAGCTATAAAGTCACTTCCTATGTCTTTAATAAAAAGGAGTTGTGCAACTCTCTGAAATATCCAGTATTTGGATAGAGGATAGATAGAGGACCAGACTGTTTCAGTGACGATACAAAGGAAAAATGACATTATAGTCTCATCTCTCCCATACAATAACACTTCAGACATAGTGTTAATGAATAAATGAGCTTGTGTTTTAATTTAAGCCTGTATCAGATAGCAATCCTGCCCTCTGAGTAAAAGTGAAGCCATTGAACTTTCAGAATTTTTTAATGTCCAGACTGGACTGTTTTTGTGGACATACTGGCTGTAACTACCTAAAACACACTTCAGCCTGATCTCCCAAGAGCTAAGCCTTTGGAGACTTCTGGAGTCTAACCTAAGCTTATATTCTGTGCCTTGTCCTTAAGGATTTCTGCACTGAGAGTCATCTGCCAAGAGAAGTTGGACTTCACAGTCCAGCTGGTGATTCTAGAATCCAGTCCTGATTCCCCAATGTCTTCCCTTTTCTTTTTAGCATATGAAAGACCCTGTAAGTAAACCCTGTAAGATTTGGCTTTGGAAAGAGTTACAAAAATTTTCTTTGAAAGAGTAATGCTTAAAATGTTACAGATGTAAGCATTTTCTGTATGGGTGCCTTCTGTTTCTTCTTCCATGGGATCTGAGTGCCTTTGGGAAGGTGGAACAGCTTGGAGGCAGCTTAGGGCTTATGATCATTCATGAACTAGTCTTGAGAACTTTGTGGTGCTTTGACATGGGATGTGGTATGTTCACCTCCTCATTTTTCGAAGTTCAGGCTGTTTTCCTGTTCTTTTCTAGGAAACATTTTAAAATTATGCATTCATTGCCTCTTTCTGTTTATTTTATTTGTGATCATTTCTGTCTTTTTACAGAAAAGTTGAAGTACTTTCAGTTACTGCATCAGGTGGTCTGATTTCATAGAATTATAGTAATCAAATTCTGTTGAAATATTACAAGATACTTGATTTTTCATTCTGTAGTTAAACTCCTTTTTAAATTGCAGAAGAAAACTCACGGTCTCTAGATTAATCAGTATTGTGGTCAATGCAGATATGGTACACATTTTAATAAAAATGATACATAGGTGTATTATTGACCCAAGACTGATGCCACTTCACAGTATTATTTAGAAACTAGTGAGCATGTTGGGATTTTGTTTCAAAGTGTAAAGAAGTTAGCATGTTTGATGGTGTCACTGCTACATTTTTGCTACTTCAGTTGCTTAGACATTGTTTTTGCATATTGCCCTGTACCTTTGATCTCAAGAGTGAATGTTTGAAGATAATAATCTCTTTGGATCAAGGAGCAGGTTTGAAGGCCTTTGTAAAGTCATGGATTGGATCATTTTTCAGTTGTCAGTTTAAAGTGAGAGGTCAGGCCTACATGGGGTTGAACAATTACTCTTTTTTCCAGGGGAAAGGAAAGCCTTGTGCATTTTTTTCCACATAGCCCAAGTATAGAAGTAGATTTTTCTTTCACTTCTCTTGTGATGCTGTTATTTACAGAAACTGATTTTGTGTCTTTTTTTCTACTCGAGCATATTTATCATATGATGGCTTAAAGGACTGTGTCTTGTAATTAAAGCTGTGATTTTCAGCTTTTGAAGAAATGTAACCATTTCAGGGTTGTCATTGATAGTGTCTGCATATTATGAAATTGTAGTCTATTAAAGGATGCAGTAAGTGTAAGTTTACTCATGATAAAGATTAGTGATATTTGCATCATTCTGTTACAGAGAAATACTTGATAACTAAACTTTGCAAAGCAAAATTTACTTGGGTGACTTAGCCCAAAAATGGGAAGTATAAGTTTGCAGGGCATGTTTTTCATTGTGATTTCTTGCCCAGAATATATTGTGCTGAAATGTTTCCTACAGCTTCCTCAACTACAAGCTTTTAAAGTTGGTTTATGAGAATTTTAGCAGGAAAAAAAATGATCAGGACATAAGGTACTCATTTTTTTTTCCCTTTGTAAATGATGTGGTGAATGATAGAGGACTTTGAAGTGGGTGCAGTACAGTGGAAATACTGTATGAATTCTAATATTCAGTTTCCTCTGAGGAAACGTATACAGACAGGATGCTGTAAACTTCTACTTGTGTTGTTATTACTTCCTATGCCTAGTTCTTACATGCGTGGAGAAAAGTACTGACTTAAAGAGAAACAGCAGAAACCTTGTATGTCTAGGTAGTAAAATCAGCGTTCCCTTCTTTTTGTATTCTGTTGTTGATGCAGTTTTAAGTCGTGGCACTGTTTGAAACTGAATTCTTTAGATTTTTTTTCTCTTTCATGACCCTAACCTGCAGCACAAGCCAACCCCTCCTGTTAGTTGCTTTTCTTAATGCTTTTTCTTAAATAAAGATAAGTTCCTTTGTAATACAGTATCTTCTCAAATGTAAAATGTGTTTAACTTCCTTGGATTAATATTTTCCTTGTATAAGGTATTTATAGAATTGACTCACTCATTTGAGCAGGATGATGCAGAAGCTTGCAACCTGTGTATCAAAAGCTGCATGACTAGGAGTTCAAAAGAAAACTTAGACTGGGTTAGACTATGGGCTTAGACTGGGTCTGTTTAAAGAAAAGTACATCTCTTTCCATTGAATTAATGTGTACACACTTAGACTTGCGGTTTATGGCATCTCTCTCAACTGTTTGAAACATTGGTGTTGGTTTTGCAACTCCAAAGGTTTTAAAATATGTTTTAATAAAGGTTTTATAATGCTAGAAGGAGAAGAAAGAAAATGTCTAAATTTGTCTTCAGGAAAGAGAGAGAAAGAGAAGGGAGGAAGGGCGGAAAGCCTGTGTAGTCAGAACTGCTGACTATGTAATTTTTAAAAAACTTTTTTAGAAACTTGTGGCGTAATACTATTAAAAGTAACCCCTGGCAGTATCTTATTCACACCTAGTGTTTTTTGCAACATTTTATTGTGTTTCAAACTTGATGGGTGTTTATGAAGCACAGAAAGTATTTATTTCAAATTAGTGGGAGGTGATTATTTATGTCCGTAGTGACTGGCAGTTTGAGGTATGGATATATTTGGTTGATCCTGTGTCAATGGAAGCAGTAATATTTATGTCTGAGATCTTGAAGATCCTTTGAAGTTACAGTGTTGGATAAGTCAAAAATCTTAGAGGAATTGGAATGGTTTCTGCTTCAAATTTTTCTGTTTTATACAATAAATTGTAAGTAGATAAGATGTGACTTCATCCAAATGTTTTGTTGCTTGTTTTGTAGATGATGTTCTGACACCAAGTACAGAGAACAGTAATTTTCCCTACCAAGTACCCAGCTTCCATAAGTGTGAGATTTGTTTGCTGTCTTTTCCGAGAGAGACCCAATTCCAGCGCCATATGAGGGATCATGAGCAGAATGACAAGGTATGAATTGTGGTAGATAGAACAAGTGTACCTTGATATTTTCGTACACTGTCAAGTGAAGCTAACTCAAGACATCTTCTCTGTGTCTTTTCAGTCACACCACTAATAATTATTACTTAGGGACCTCAGAGTTTGTGACATTTTACTTTCATGTTTTCTCATGTTTCTTTTGAGACAGGACCTTCCTTTGATGCCCTTTAATTGGATTGTGGTTTCCAGATCAGTAATTTTTAATTTTAGCAGTTTTCTTTGATTTATAAAATACCCAGGTAGAATACAAAATGTATGGGTTTTTTTCAATAGAGTTTGCAAAGTGGTTCTATACATGAGAAATAAAAAGAAAATAATGCTAATATTTATTAACAGGACCCTACTAGTAAACTAATTTAGTATGTATGTATTAATCAGTAGATTAATGTCATCACTTTAGCTGCTTACAAATCAAACTTGGGAAAGAATGAGAAGAATACAGATATGTGATTAAGACTGGACTGGCTTTTCAAATGAAGCTTTTGCCACAAGTTCATCTGTAATATGAAGAAACCTCTCAAAATCAAGCACATTTCACAAAGCTAAAACTACTTATATGTGGTAGGAAAATAATTTTATTACTTTTTGATTAATTTTTACAAAATGTAGCACTTGGAGATACGTGTACAAAAACCAACTTACACAAGTTTCAGTGTTGTAAAGTTGCTAAAGTTAAACCCATGCTATTGCACACTTATGTAAGAGCCTTTACATCTAAAAGTGAAAGTGCTCCTAAAGAGTGAAAACTGGTTTTGCAGATACCAAGTGAGGAGCAGTCAAGCTTAGTATAAACTAAGTGTTTTGCTGTTTTGATTATTAGTTTTACTTAAGGAGAGATCGTGGAATCTCAGAATAATGCTGAGTTGAAAGGACCCACAAGAATCATCAAGACCAACCCCTGGCCCTGTGCAGGACACCCCAAGACTCACACCATGTGCCTGAGAGCATTGTCTAAATCCTGCTTGAGCTCTGTCAGGCCTGGTGCTGTGACCACTTCCCTGGGGAGCCTGTTCAGTGCCCAACCACCCTCTGGGTGAATCTTGATTGCAGTTAAAGTAGGAAATACTTTTCTATCTCTTGCTCAATTCCTCTGTCCTACTAACGTCACTCTTTTCAGACCGTGTTAGTTTTGAGTCTCTGGTTTCCTTAGTTCCCCTGCTTTCCTTCCCTTTGTACTCTTGTAATGCTGTATTTGTGTTTTCCATAGTGAGATGCAAAGAAGATAAAATAATTAATATTGGTATTATTAAGCATCATTAGCCTATGTAGGTACTTGAATTGCTGGGTTTTTAATGCTTAACATTTTGATTTGTGTGGTTATGTGTGTCACTCAGGGTATATGTAGCTTATGGGAAAACTGAATTTTGTCTTTATTTTTGTGATTTTAACAAACAGCCTCACCGGTGTGACCAGTGTCCAATGTCATTTAATGTTGAATTCAACTTGACACTTCACAAATGCACTCACAATGGCGAGGATCCTACGTGTCCTGTGTGCAACAAGAAGTTCTCCAGAGTAGCCAGTCTGAAAGCACATATAATGCTACATGAGAAAGAGGAGGTAATTCATTCAACTTTATAACTTAATTTTGAAAAGACTTGTCGTAGTGGCTTTATTTAATCCCTTACCTGTATGCTTTGGATTGGAGGATTGAATAAATGATTTTGTTCAGAAGAAATACAAAACCTTGTGGGGAGTCTGTTTTAATATTAGGAACAAAAATTAATATCCTGAATATAAGTGAGTGTTGCCATTGTATCTTTATGAACAAAAGGAACTTGTGCATGTTCTATAGATATCGTGTCATACTATATATAAACATTATCTGATTGGTTACACATAGTTTTATTTTGAAGTTACTTCTATGACTTAATCTACATTGATACACTCACACATAATAAATAACGTGTGATCGTGTTTAATGGCAGATGTCATGGTGAGGCACTCTCACCATCCATAGAAATAGATGAAGCTGTTCTCTTATCTACAACTCCCACCTCTGTTTTTGAGTGGTTGGTTGTTTTATTTGAGAGTACTTTTTCCTTCCCCTCTCACAATTTCATTTTCCATTTTGATAGTGTTGGCTAAATTCTTAGCAAAAGTTAATACATAGTGGTGTATTTTGCACACTTTGTAGCCATTACTGCATTACTACAATTGCCAGAGTTGATTGCACTGCCCAAAGTGCCAAGTTTTCGATCATGTAATTGCTGCTTCCTCCTTTTAAGGCTTTTTTAAAATTGCACTTTGTGCTGGAGAATTGAAGCTGAATAAAGAATGGACTTTCATTGGCAGACTTCTAATCATAAATGTAACAGTGGTGTGTTTCTCTGTGCCTATTGCCAGCAGCTTACAGCAGTTTTGACTTGTAAGTTGGGGATAGTAGGCCTGTGTCCATTTTTCCCTGTATCAGATGCAGGGCATGCCATCTGTAGAGATTGTATTCCTTCTTCAATCATTTTAGCTCACATTTTATCATGTACACAGTCAAGTAGGCAGCCAAGTTAAGTGGACTAGAGTACAATTTTGCTGCATATTCATGTATCTATAATGATAAATGGCTTGATTGGTATTATTACGGAAAGTTGATTTCTGAATTGCTAAAAACATCAGAATAAGGAAACTAAGCATCAGGAAAGACACCTGAGAGTGAGTTTTGGTATTTGTTTCTACCACTAAGTGCTTTTTCATGCACTTCAGCAGTGCTGATTTTGTTGCTTTGGTGCAGATGTCAGAAAAATAGGCTGTGTGATGCCTTCCAATTTAAAATTCCATCTGGAGCTTGAAAATTAAATTTATAAAAATACAAACATATTTCAATTGCTGATGAATGCTGATGTTTCTTATAGTACCCAATAGTTTTGTGATAGAACAGAGATGAATGTAACAATAAATTCACATAAAACTGCAGGAATACCTTTCACAGTAATTATGCACAGGACCTATAGGAGAGCTGGAATTTGAACTTGAAGCAGAGGGTATTGATGATGGCACTGGCTGTCACTGAGGAGTTTTCCACAATGTGCAGGTTGACAAGTTATTGCTGAAGTACATTCTCCCTCCTGTTTGCTCTTCTTTCTTTTGCTGTTAGAAGGGTTAAAAATCTGAAATCAGAGCAAAGATGCATATGAGGGAACATACATTAAGGGACATAACATAGAGGTTGAGGAGATGGTTTCACAAAATGAAATTGGGGAACTTTACCCTTGTGTTGTGCTGCATCAGGCAGCTTTATCTGCCGATGAATGCAGATGGGCTAGAACAAGAAGTTAGAGTGATTATCTTCATGGGAGCTCCAGTGAGGTTTGGGAGAGTGGGTCTGTCTGTGAAACTTAGGTTTTTGTGATTGATTGCTCCCTGTGAGAGGTTCTGGAAGGAATTTTCTGGGCTATTGATACTGAGCTTGCAAGAGACCGTATTTTCTCTTCTCATTCTTTGGTGATTTGTGTGTGATAAACTGGTGTGAGGGAAAAACTTCACATTGGAAATTCCTTGCTAACATGGGGTACCTTTCTCTTGAGAAGTCCTAAAGAACATATCTTGTGTAAATATTCCCCATCTTCTTGAGGATTGTTGATCTTGTCCATTTCCTCAGTGGAAATGCTCAATGATTTTCATTGCTACGTTTTGCCTAGGCAAGACAGAAATGGTGAATAAAAACCTGAAACACAAAATATTTACTGCATTAGAACTGCTACTGTATCTTCTCTTTTCATGAATATGAGGGGCTTTTGAGCTTTGGGAACACCTTAATATGTTGAAAAAGTTAAAACTGATATTTGGTTGGTATAAAATGAAAACTTCATTATAAGATCCTCTTGGTTTGGGTTTATATGTTGTACTTTGTGTGATGTTAGGGTTTTGTTTGTTTTTTGGTTCTTTTTTTTTAGAAATATTCACTGTATTTGATTTGTACTGTCTAATAATTTGTGAGCAATGATCTTTTGAAAAAAGTGTAGATTAAAATCCTTTACAGATGCTGGGAGTCATAGATATTAAACAGGTGAAGATCATAGGTTCCAAAGTGTTCCTCAGATGTTGCACCTGGTAAGATAGGAAGAACTAAAACAGACAGAATCCAATGAAGTAAGCTTTAAATTTTTTTTCTGAGTTTTGGAATTTTGCATATGATCAGCCCCTTTTGTTTAGTGTTAAAATGTGGGTTTAACCATAGTAAGGTTACAGTAGTCAATTACTTGTTCTGTGTGTGGTGGATTTTTTTTTGTTTGCTTGAGAAGCAAAAAAAAAAGTCTGGTATTACCTATAGCAGAGTCTGTTTGGCGTGATATATTGGTGGGTTTTTTCTAGTTTTTCTGCTTTACTGTGATCTTGCTTTCCTGCAGCAAATTCCACAGAGCTGAATACAATAATGAAGACTTTAATTGTCTCAAATACTTCATCTTAGGCTGTTTTTTTGTTTGTAGAAGGTGCTTAACAGAATGTGTATATTTGCAACTTAACATGATACACATGCATGTCTGAAAAATGCTGAGAAGTGATTCAAAATCCCCCAGTTTTGAAGTTCATGAGCTTGGCATAGTAATTTTAAGAGTCCCTTAATAAATTTTTCCCCCGCTTTTAGAAATCTGAATTTATAAACTTTATTGTGTAAGAACAGTAGATGCCCATAAGAAATATTCAGATTTGAATCTATGTCCTTGAAAAAAAGTATTATTTATTGTCTCACTCTGTAACTTGAATCCAGTAATAATGACATCTAGGTTAGATTAAACAAATAATTTTTCAGTAGGTAATTAATTTCATTAAAAGACTTCAGCTTTTTAAGCTTTTGTCTGGAAATGTGATACTGCAGATTTTTTTTTTCAGACTTAAAGAACAAATTATTGTCAAAACAGTCCAAAAATTGCATACCTGTGTTTGTCTTTATTAAAACATTCTTGTCAATATCCTTCTTGAAATGAACACTGTTGTTTTCTGTTGTTTGTTTTTATTTTTCTTGTCGATGACTATGGGAGAATAAAAAAAAGGCAGAGGATAAAAAACATTTCAATTTGCTGTGATAATCACAATTACTGAAAACTGGACTGATCAGAAAACCTGTCTGAAGTTACTTGTGCACACCAGTGAAGGACATCTAACAGAGATATTTTTTGACATTTAAAAATTAACTCTCAGCTTAGGTTTTCTAAAATAGACTGACAAATAAAATTAATGATTTCGAAAGGCAAAAGGAAGTCAAATAAATGCAGAGCTTTTAATTTTCACAGAAATGGTATTTAATTCTTACTCTGAATTTCAGAGAAACAGCAACACTTTTGCATTGAACATTGGAAGTACAACTTCCATTCTAGATGATATGGACTAACTGGAAAATGGTGCTTTTAACACTGTTATAAATTTAATGGGTTGAAGAGGTATCTGTTAGAAACATTGTGTCTCTCTTTATTTCATCCTCTTTACTGTCAAGAAAACTTAAGAAAAGTCAGTGCTAACTGTGGTGGGATTACTGTTTAAAAGTGACAGTCAATATCATTTTAACCTATGTGTGTGAAATCCCTGAATCCACAGTTACGGTGCTTTTGGTTAAAAAGTAATTATTTGTTACAGATGTTTCTGTAGACCACAGTGTAATGGCACTGAGGTGAGCTTCCGTGTGTGTCTTGAACCAGCCCACTAAAGAACTGGGCAGTGGTGAGGGTGGTACTGAACTGCTAGTTTCTGCTGCTGTATGTAGTTTTCCAGAACTCAGTTCTAGTGGGGTTTCTTAAAATATAAATATTAATATAATCTTGCAGTGATTATCGTACATCGTTTATATCACAGGGCTCGTAAACTTTTCTTGCTTGTATACTTCTCTTGCTGCTTGCTTCCAGCTGCCAATGTCCATAGAAGGATAAGTTAATCTACTTGAGCAAAGCTTGTGCACTGCTGTTTTGAAAAATCAGTCTCTATTATCTCTTTCAGAATCTTATCTGTTCAGAGTGTGGAGATGAATTCACTTTACAGAGTCAGCTGTCCATACACATGGAAGAACATCGTCAAGAATTGGCAGGCAGTAGGATTCACAGCTGCAAGTCTTGCAAAAAAGAATTTGAAACTTCCTCACAGCTAAAGGAGCATATGAAAACTCACTATAAAATAAGGTGGTAATCATGGGATTCTAACAAAATGAGCAGATGTTACTTTTATGATAGCTGGGAAAAGCAGGGGTAGTATTTCCAGTCAGCAAAGTACCATGACTTATGCAGATAATTTCTTTTCTTTGGTATGCTGTTCTAAAACGGCACTTGCTTTTTAAAATCTTGCTTAAGTGGGTGGTTATTTTTGGAGACCTCGTTTTTCTCCTTGTTTTTGTATTTAGGCACACATACTAAGCATAGTTCATCTGCCAGCTATTTGTAAACATGGGTTGAGTTTCTCTGATGCAAAGTGATTTTTGAAGTGTGTTTATGATTTTAAACACTAGTAGCAGTATATTCAAGCAAATGTATATTAATTTTACATAGCGTTTATTATAATGACAAATGTTTTAATGCTTTCATTCTGCAAAGATGTAACTTGTTCTTTGCAGTTTAATCATCTTCCCCAAGAGGTCCTCTTTACAGCCTCCCATGAATTTCTTTTAAATCTGAAAAAGCACAAAATGAAAGGGGAAAAAAGAAGCGTGGTAAATGCTGTTCTTATTTTTGGTGAATATTTGTTTGGTTCTTTCTTTCACCTCTCTAGTTTAACTTTACTTTTAAGAAGGTGAGTATTACTTTGAGTTAGAAGGAAGAAAAACTTCTCTTGGTTTACTTTATATATTAAAAAAGCCTAAAGTCCTGACAGGTGCTCTCTCTTTTAATTTTCACTGTTTCTGTAAAAAACAGATGAGGAAAATTGCATGTTTAAAACTAGGAAATCCTATCTATTCCCAGTTCTTTTTACTTACTTACAGGTTCTAAGAGCTTAATAGTTATGTTGCAGGAGGTTTAAACAGATGTTGTAAATTTCAATCTGCAAACAGAAATTTAAAGCTTTGAAGTATCAAGTTAGATTTGTATTGGGTTATATAAAAGTATCACCTACAAAAACCATTCTTCTTGTGGACAACTCCTGTGTAGAGATGTTAGGATGAATAAAATAGTTAGTTTGATTTGTAGAGAAATTAATTTTTGGAATTTATATTCTCTGTTTCTGTGGTTCTGTGAAGAGTGTGATTTGTATTTGAGGGCCAACGGTGAATATTTGAGTTGTTAAATTCTTAGCTTGCTCTTACTAGACTTGAGCAAGTGCATTTGTACTCCAGTTTATGAGATTTGCGTATTCTAGACCACAATGAAGGACTTGGCTATGTTCAGGCAAAAGAAATAGAGTTGCACAGAGTTGAAAGTTCCCACCAAAACGTTTGTGAAGTCACTGTATACTTCTGGCAGAATTTACCCTGAAAATGTCTGAAGAGAACCTCTAAGATGTATGAGAGTTTTCCTGCAGAAATAACTGAAATTCCTGGTGTATGTAGCTACTGAGAAAAGAGCTGTTTGCGTTGTTCTTTCAGTATCATTATGGAGTTTGGGTTTTCAGTGTTGCAGCTGGTACTATGTTGCCTTCAAGTCAGCACTATGTTAAAAATGGTGGGGTAAAAGAAGCTTCTTCAAAATAACGTTTCATATTAAAATTATTTATTTTTTTATTTTAATCACAGGGTATCAAATACCAGATCTTACAACAGAAACATTGATAGAAGTGGGTTTACCTATTCCTGTCCTCACTGTGGAAAGACGTTCCAGAAGCCGAGTCAGTTAACACGACATGTTAGAATACACACAGGTAAGGCTGTGGAAGTACGTATTTTAATTTGGTTTTTTTTACAAAAATCAGTTAACTACTGAAATGATGTATATTCTTTCTCCCTCTTGGGACTTGAAAAATTATTAATACATTTGGCTCATCAGATGTTGTTTCCTCTTGGTTTAAAATAAACTTTAAGTGATTCATTTGCTTAGGAAATTCATATGCTTTTAAAATTTCTAGATTTATATCATTAGAAACAGTTAAAAATGTTGAAAAGTCTATAGATTTCATTTGTTGCCAAATACCAGTTTTGGTACTTAGAGTGTCAATGGGCCCTATCAGAATCCCTAGATAAGGGCCAGTCATCTCCTTTAAATTAGATCTTATGTACTCTAGAGAATAGGTTCTAAAATTTACAATTGCAAAAAGAACAAAAGTGCATGAGAATGATAATTTATTAATGATACTAATAAAGTTGTAGTGGTGCATTTTTTAAATTAATTTGTTTAAACTTACAAAGTGATCTTCTGAAGTGATCTTCTAGGTTGTAATTTTAATAATTGAAGAAGTGCAGGTGACTGTTCAGATTTGCAGAAAGAGTAGGAAATGTGTTTTCCTGCATTTCTGTCATAAATGTGTGCATGTTTAAACCATAAGCAGTTGAAGTAATTGAAAAATGCCAAGCATAAAATAATAGAAAACTTCTGAAGTGTACAGATGACTATGAAAGAATAGTTCTTATGTTTTAACAAGGTATACGTATTATAGCAGGAGTTTGGCTTTAAACAAAGTCTTCATTGAAGGTGTTCCAGTGATGTTCAATATGTTTTTTCATACATACTGAATAAATTGCCATTTGTCTAGTTTTTAGCTAGTTCAGGTATTCATTTATGTAAGTGTGCAATTCTGTTTGTAATATCAGTCAGTGATATTATCACTGTTCAGGTGGTGGTATGATGAGTTGTCATTTACAGAACTGGCCTTGTTTACTAAGAAATAAAAAGACCATTGTGTGTCACTTTCTTAATCTTTTGAAGTTTTACAGATCTAGTTATAGAAAAGTAACACAAGAGGTCACCCTTGTACCTGCTTTAAAACAATTGCTTGAAAGTAATATCAAAAAGAGATGACTGAAAATTAGCTTCAGTATTTTAGATTCTTGGCTGTATTTAATTCATTAGCTTATTCTAGTCAAAATTAAAGAAATTAGATTATAGTAGGATGTGGATGCTTTTTTGAAGCTTCAAAAAGTTCAAGGGCATTTATATACTTTTTTGAAGACTAAAAGACATTTGTCTGTTGGGAAACCAGAGATGGAAAATGCAGTCCCAATCTGCACATGCCAGGAGGTCATTTTAACTTCCAAATAGCTTGCAAATACACATTTAATTTGTGAAGTATGTTAGTACTCTAAATCTGCAGACAATCTGTCTGGCATTCAGCTGCTTGAGGTACTGTAAATATGTAGCAAAGAACAACTCTGCTTTAAAGAATGTAGAATGCCCAAGTCTTTAAGTGTTAAAATAGCAGGTCTGTGCACAATGTGCAGCATTATGTTAGCCTCTTAATTGCAGTATTTTTTTGTTCTAGCTAGCAATTTCAAGCACTTACAACCTTCTGGGAAAAAAAAAAAATCAAGTCTCAGGGACTTGATAATTAGTAACATTAATAAATAAGTAATGAATCCCTCGTCCTCTCTCTCAAATCTGTATTTTATTAAGTTATACTTGAGAAATAAAGAAATTTATTAAGATTTAATTTAATTTAATTAAGATTTCGTTTTTATAATGAGATTTACTTACTTAGGCAAACTTAACCTGAAGCAATACTTCCATGTGTCCACCAGCAGCTCTTACTGGAAGCTAAGCTTTTTGCCTATGAAAGCCTAAGGGGAATTTTGTATTTCCAGATGTGAATCAGTTTCTGTGTTTTAATCTCTTTTTAAAATGTACAGTTAAAACCTGCAATCTTTAAAGCACCTTCAAAACTCCTTAGTAGCAGAACAGAAGATATACACTCCTTCAGTGAGTTATATGCCTGTTATCAATTTCAGAAAAACAGCTGCTTTTGTTTCTGACAATGAGAATTTAATTAAGAATGAATAAGTTTAAAGTAGATGTAATTACAGCTATAAAATCAGAAATCATATAAAAATATTTATTAAAACTGATTTAGTGTGCACATGGTAGTACTTACTGGTGTAGCAGACATAACATACTGCATGCTTATGCTGGTCTTGGCTATGGAAATGTTCAAAGGCAAGGTGTTAAATATTTTCAAGGAAGGTCCTAGAGTTACCAAAGTTTCTGTGGGGTTTTTCATGCTTATCTGATAATATACAAAAAGTGTAATTACGCTCAGTGCTGAGGACGCCAAAATTGGGAAATCTGGACAGCATTTCTGTAACAATATTGGATAGTTTTTCTTTAAATATTCAATATGAACAGTTTTTAGAATTATTTTCTGAGCAGAACTGTCCAAAACATTATTTTGTTGCATATTTGCAATGGCTTATAGTACTTGTTGGGGAATGGGAATCATGTACCGTCTTTTACAGTGTTGCTATGAGACGTTCTGATTTTAAATCAGACAAAAGGTTAAATTTTTGACTGTTAGTTATTTATTACTGTCCATTTATCCTCTGGACATGTTTGTTTTTGTGAAGGTATATGCATTTTATAGGATATGTGGGTTTCTTTTTTCTTTTTCCCTTTGTTTTTTTTTTTCTCAAATGATTTTGCATAGCAGCTTCTGAGATCTTTCAAACCACAAGTTGAGGGAAGCCGTTTTAAATAATTGCTTCATCTAGATTTCCGTTATTTTACCCGTTTCAACTGAAAATCATCAGCTATGTCAAAACTTTTTCACAAGGCTACATTCTCATCAGAGTAGGTGCTGAGGTTGGTGGTCGAGGTAAACAATATTATTGTCAAAACCTGCTAGTAACATATATGATACCGTGTGTATTTTATTTTAACGGATACAATTTTTCGTTTAGATGCGGGAAACTGCTGACATTTCCTTGAATCTCCTTACCGTTCCTGCTGCTGCTGTTTCCTTGCAGGTGAAAGACCTTTCAAGTGCAGCGAGTGTGGGAAGGCCTTTAACCAGAAGGGGGCTCTGCAGACCCACATGATCAAGCACACGGGGGAGAAGCCCCACGCCTGTGCCTTTTGTCCCGCCGCCTTTTCCCAGAAAGGCAACCTGCAGTCACACATACAGCGAGTTCACTCTGAGGTAAATGCAATGATTCAGCCGGTCCTGGGTGCTAACGTGCGTCTTAACTCAGTTTTGCTATTCCTATGTCTTTCAACCACTGTAGATTTACTGCTGTACTTTCTGGTTTGCTGCTTTTACCTGTGAGCTTTCCTTAGCTTGGTTTGAATAAATATATACCTAGGAGAAGTAGCAAAGCCTTCCTTTGCCAGTGTCTTTTCAGTGCATGGATAGATGAATAATTAGTGGAGTTAGGTGTACAAAAATGTACCTATGTCAGTCTTGGGAGAACACGGTTTACAACCAGGTGAAAGTAAGCCAAACGCAGCCAAGCACAAAAGGGCAAAAAATTTCAAGGCCAAACAGCAACACATTAATTCTATTGTAGAACATACTTGCCATTCGTCTTTGAAGTATGTCTTGCAGCCTTTTAAAGAGGATTTTTGTTTACAAGTAGAAGAAAATTTCAGAATAAGATTAAAAAAATTGTTGCAGACCTTTTTGTCTTTTTTCCTCTTTTTGACAGATAGTTTTTAAGACTCAAAGGGTACTGCTGTGATAAAGTAATACAGTCTTGTTAGCTATGTGAGCTGTGCAACTTTGTTCAGTAATTTCCTTGCACATCTTAGTGATTTGTGGTTGGAAATACCCATAGAAAGAGACCTAGTTTTGGTTTGGAAATTATGAGGTGATAGAGGTAGTGCTTTTTGCTTTTTTTTTTTCGTGTGTGCACAGTATCATTTTTGTTCTCATTCTTCCCCTAACTCTGAGATTTGCATTCTTGTTTTCCATTCTCGTGTTACAATGGTAGATATTACTAAGGATCCTTTTAGCGTGTTATTTTCTTACTTTTAGTATATGCCTTAGTATATGGATATGTCTTAATAGTTTGTGATAAATTTAATATAATTAAGTCATAAAACTTTGAGTACTGTGTCCAGTTTGGGCCACTCAATTCAGGAAGGTCATTGAGGTCCTGGAGCATGTCCAGAGAATGGCAATGAAGCTGGTAAGGAGTCTTAAGCACAAGTTCTGTGAGGAGTGGCTGAGGGAGCTGAGAATGTTTACCTTGGACAAGAGGAGACTCAGGGGGGACCTTATCACTCTACAACTCCCTGGAGGAAGGCTGTGGCCAGGTGGCCCTCTTCTCCCAAGCAACCAGTGATAGGAGAGTGACCAGGGGAGGCTTAGGTTGGACATCAGGAGAAATTCCTTCATGAACAGGTGATTAGACCTTAGAATGGGCTGCCCAGGGAAGTTGTGGGGTCACCATCTCTGGAGATATTTAAGACTGGACTTGGTACTCAGTGCCGTGGTCTAATTGACATGGAGGTGTTGGGTCATCGGTTGGACTTGAGAACCTCAAAGGTATTTTCCAACCTAACTGATTCTGTGATTCTCTGGTGTGGCTAGTCATCCTCAAGGTTAACAGCTTTCTATATGTGATAGCTTTTGCTACATAAAAAAAATGCACCAACAGTGGTTAACAATAATTTAAATTGATTAAATTAACTTTATTCAATATCAGTTAGGGATGAAGTAAAAAAATACTTCTTACTTTTTTTCTATTTCTCTGTTTTTCTGTAAAAAAGAAACAAGCTGTGGGATAAATGCTACCTCTTGATCACATCCTGTGCTGTGTTTTGCAGTCCTGAGCCTGCATTTGAGCTACTGCTTTGGATAATTTATTGATTTTTTTTTTTTTCTTTCTTGCTGTTGCTGTGTTTTCTTAAAGCCTGCATGGAACTCTGAGTTGTTTCATTCTGAGACAGTTACAAAATAACATTGCACCTGATAATGAATTACAGGTTGATTCTCACTTCCTAAAGCACTGCTTAGTTGTAGCATATTTTATTACTTAATACCTCTTTTTGAAAGTCTTGTTGGCAATTTAATATCACAAAATATTAAATACCAATACTATATTGCAAGTACTGCAGTGTGTTTTCTTTTGAATACCTTGTTGCTCCCTGCACATTGCAAGTACCACACTGGATGTTATTGTTATGTGATGGACTGAGGAGGAAAGGTGGAATCTGCAAATTTAACTATGACCTTAACCCATTGGTCTGAAAGTCTCAAAGAAGTGGCTGCTGATCACTTTCTCATTCTATGTGTTCAAATTCAGTTCAGACTAGACATTAAACTTCCATGCCCTTCATGGCATTGGTTTTTTCTGCATTTTTTTAATCTCATACTTCCAAACTTCCATTTGTATTCTATATGATGTTTCATCTCCAGGCACATCTTAATTGATAAAGTTGCATTTCAGTTTTGCTTTTAAGCGTGGAATGGTAAGAAGATAGTAAAGAGAAGAGGCCTCATTTGCCACAGGACATTTGTTTTGTTGTCTGGTGCTTCACAACTTTGAAAAGTAGTAGTAAGCAATTGTAGTCATGCATATAAATTATAGTTCATTTATATCCAAGAGGTGTCAGCCTGATTCCATTACTGCATATAATAAACCATTTTAGTTCTCATAATCTCATAGTATATTTGTTATATAGAAAAATAATGAAAAACATAATATTTGGTAGATGTAGGGAAAACTTACTTTTTTTTTTTTTTAAAGGTGAAGAATGGTCCTACATACAACTGTACAGAATGTAGCTGTGTCTTCAAAAGCTTGGGTAGTTTAAATACACATATCAGCAAGATGCACATGGGTGGTCCACAGAATTCTGCAAGTGCTTCAACAGATGTATCTCATGTTACAGCGGTAAGCTTTGCTTGGTATATTATGAAAGTGCCTTTGAGAGTTTAATTAGGTCTATATCTTAATTCCAGTAATTCTTCAGATAGGTTAGAACTTCTAGACCTGTAGCTGTCTTTCGTCTTCTTCAAGTTTTGTGTGATTTTTGGTATCCATTAATTAATTAGGTATTAATTTGCAGAATTAAATATTGGGAAAATATAAATTAGCCAACTATATGGAAAAAAGTATTTGCAGCTTGAGGATTTGGTTGAAAATATAGCAGTTTAATTCTGCAACTAAGTAAAGTATAATTCTTTTTCTTATGGATTATGTTTGTCTCCTCTGATAAATTATGGGGAAGTTTTATATAATGTGTTAGTTTCAACTCATTTTCAGAAATTATTTGTTTAATTCTAGTCCATATAAACACATAGTGGATTCTTTTGTATGTATCTGATAACTTTTTTTAAATGTATTAGCTTCGTATTAAGCAGATTATAAAGGAAAAAACATAGCTTTATTGGAAACAGTGTGTGTTTTTCTTTCTTTACCAAGATCCAAAAAGGAGCTAACATTGAGAAAATGTCTCTGGTTTCATAAGACTACAGTATTTTTTGAGCCAGTGCATAAATAATTTAGCACAGTACTCTTCTTTTTCCTTTGATTAGAACAACCTTTTCTACCTTTAGTCCCCTCTATTTTGCCTAATCTACAGCTGATGCTTTAGTGTTCAATGGCTGATGAGTAATATATTTGAAAGACTTTGAAAGAGGAGGGTTAAAATTTGAAGTCTGAGCTTCATTTTCGAGCTGTGTCTTCTTGAAATAAACTGTCTAGTAATGTTGTTTGGAAAAGCTTTATTTTACATTTTCTGAAGTTGTTTTATAGGGCAGATGCTATTTTTTTCTTGATGTTAAATCATAAAAAGAAAGACTAATGTGTCTTACTTGTTTTTAAGTACATATATTCTCTATGTCTTTTTTTATATTTCTACATTCTCAAGCCTAATCGTAAACGCAGGATGGAAAAGAATTCCTTCATGCTACCCCATGGGGTTTTTTTTCCCTCGCCAGCTCTGTTTTTATTTTATTGGTTTGCTTAAATAGTTTAGATTTGCTTAGCATATTGATTTTACAGCAGTGTGGTATTATCACTGCTTGCATGAGTACTTCTTTGCTTGCATGCAAGAGGGGAATAGAAAGAAATGCCATGCAATAGTATAAGCAAAGAGAGAGAAGGGAGAAAAAGATGCTTTCTAAAAATAGATGCCAAGAAGTTTAGCCAGGAGGAGCAGAGATAAAAAAATGACATATCGATTGCATACTAGAGGGGATTATGCTTTTTATTTGTAATTTTATATCTGAATCTGCATATATTTAATTATTCCTATTTTTTTCTGATACTTTAGAAACTTAGTACGTTATCAGATTAGCACTGACATTCTTAGATTAGATCTTTCCTTCATTCTGCTGAAAACTTGCAGAGCTGTTTTAACAGCAAATCTCCAGTGTAATAATTCTATTCTGAAGTTTGCCATCAGTCTCTGTCATCCCTTGGTACATACCTGGGGATAAGCAATGATTATGTCCTTATTAAGTATCCATTCCAAATGCTGTGCTACCAAAGAGTGTACTCTTGTGTGATACCTGAGAATATTTTCTGAACTACAGTGACTGTAAGGCTGTCATTTTCCTGTCATTTGCTACATTAGTATTTATAGCTAAGATGATTTTGTGTACTTCTGTTTCTCTCACCTAGTCTGATTTTTTTCTATGTTACTTTTCTGCATTGTATCAGCCATGTTTTTCTGCTTTTTGATAAAGATTTAAAATATTTTAATTTCTTTGTAGGACTCTGTCACCCAGCCTTTAACAACATCCCCTACTAATCTTTTGCAACCTGTTGATAACAAATGGAAGAATGTAAGTGTGACGCTTTTGTCATATTTTTGTGTCAAGACTGCAAGTGGGAGAAACTTTACATAATATAGTAAATTTTCATTTAACTGGTGAAAAAGGGTATGCTGTGATACTTCGTGATAAGTTGGATCAGCTAATATGTGGAGGGAAGCTCCTTGGTGAATGCAGCTGGTTATTCAGAAGTGGAACAGGCCTTGAATGGATTATATTGCCTCATTTCTTTACACTCTCATGATTTTGCATGTAAGTTTGTTCAACACCTCTTCAAAATGGAGGTAAATACTTTTCTGTATAAAAAGACCAGAGAGTAAGGATTTTTTAAAATCCTGGATTGCCCAACCCCTCTGTATTTATTTTGCAGGGGTTCCCAGGATTTGGTTGGAGAGGGAAGGAACTGTGTTCATATGGGTTGAGTTGATTGGAATTTAGGCAGCAGAGGACCATGGGGCTCAGGAGGAGCCATGGAGCTGGGGAAGGATGATGCAGGGCTGACTTTCTGGAACTCCATACCAAGCAGTTGTGGTGCACAGGATGGTCTGTATGTGCCAGTCCCCCTGAGAATTCTGGCAGGTTTTGTCACAGCTATACAGCATCTTTCTTGTTTTGTCAGCTATAGGTTGCAGCATGATATCTTAGGGACAGAACATCTGACTTACAGTCTCCCCTTCCCAGGTTCAGCTACTGAATATTTTCCCTTGTACTCAAATCCACAAAGCCAAGAACTGGGAAATGTGGCAGTATTGCCTTAAGGTTGCCATAAACAGTCCATGAATGTAGGCAGGGCAGAAGAGGTGGAGGGGTGGCATTGAATGTGTATAATAGGAGAGTTAGAATGTGTGGAACTTGCAGTTGGTAATGGAATGGTTGAGTACATGGATAAGAATCAAGGGGCAAACAAACAATGCAGATATTGTGGGAGCCTGCTGTAGACCTTCCAGGCAGGACGATGACGTTGACGAATTATTCTTCAAGAGACTAAGGGACACCTCTGAGTCAGCTGCCCTTGTCCCTTACAGAGGGCTTCAACTTGCTATTACCTGGGAGAATCACACACTTGATACAACCTGGGCCAGAAGATTGCTAAAAAAACTGAATGACAATGTTACGGAATAGGTCCTAAGGGACCAGACTCAGAAAGATACCCTCCTTGATCTACTGCATGTCAGCAGAGAGGATCTCATAAGCAAAATGGAGATTGGCAGCCATCTTGGCCACAGTGACCATGAAGTGATAGAGTTTAAAATCTCTGTTGACAGAAGGAAAAGTGCCAGCAAAACCTCAGCTCTGGACATGAGGAGAGCAGACTTCAGGCTGCTCAGGAAAGTAGTAAATGGGGACCCCAGGAAAATGTTTTTGCAGATAGATGCTGGGGAANCTGGAAAATGTTTTTGCAGGTGCTGGGGAGTATCAGTTCTGTTAACTTTTTAAATATCATCTTCTGAGGGCACAGGAGCAGGAAATTCACAAATGTCACAAGTCAAGCAGGCAAGGCAGAAGGCCACATTGGCTGAACAGAGATCTTCTTTTGGAAATAAGGCAGAAAACAAAGGTGTATGCCCTGTTGAAGCAAGGTCAGGTGACATGGGAGGAGATACTGCTTGTTACTGTAGGGAGAAAATTTGTGTGCCCAAGGCTCAGCTACAGTTGAAGCTGGCCAGAACTGTGGAGGACAATAAAAAAAGAGTTTTTTCACATGGATTCATGGCAATAGGCAGTGTAAAAATAGCACAGGCCCATGACTTAGACCTCATTGCAGTGGCAACTTCTTCATGAGGGGAAGAAAAGGGACAGGCTGATGTCTTCTCTGTGGTAATGAGGGACAGGACCTGAGGGAGTGGCCATTGGTTTTGGCAGGAGGTTCAGGTTTAATTATCAGGAAAAGGTTCTTCACCCAGAGGGTGGTTGTGCACTGGCAAAGGCTCCCCAGGGAAGTGATCAGCACACCAAAACGGATGAAGTTCAAGAAGCATTTGGGTGATGGTCTCAGACATAGGATGTGACTCTTGTGACTCCTGCACAGGGCCAGGAGTTGGACGATGATCCTGATGGGTCCCTTCCAAAGTATTCTGTGATAACGTGATGAAGAGTGCCAGGTTTTTCCCTAGTGAGAGGTGTGAGTTGGGAGCAGTGGATCCCATTGTCTTCTCCTCCCAAAATTGCCTGAAACTGCCAGGCAGCTTTCCAGCCACTCTGCCCCTGCCTGTAGTGGGGTTGTGACCCAAGGGCAGGACCCAGCACTTTGCCTTGTTGAACCTCATACAATTGAACTGTTAACCAAGTCTGTCCAGATCCAGGGTTGTATATGGTCTGTATTTCATTCTGGCAGTTCTTAGGGTTTTTTCAGTTGTCTATTTATAGTGTTCACTATTCATGAACTGTATTCAATAATATGGGGGGAATCAGAGCCATCAGAGTCCTTAAAATATGCTGTGGTGTGTTTATTAGTGAAGAGATTCAAGCTGCCTTGTCCATCAGATGAAATACTTAGACATGATTTCATCTTCTGTTTTGAAGAGGAGGGAGAAGTCTTACCATCTTAATAGGGAAAAGGAAAAAAGTTTGAGGGGCAAAGCTAGGCAAATTGACACTTGGAAATAAAGTATGAAATTTTAGTGAAGATCATTTACTCTTGGAGCCACGTATTAAAGTTGGATGGCAACAGAAAAAATTAACCACAATAAACTACTTGATTTTAAAAATTGCTGTAATTTTTTACAGTTACTGTGACTTGAAGGAGTAATTGACTCAGAGCAGGCACACTGTGTTACACAGCAGATCAGAGAAATCAGGGGTCATCACAAGGTTCATTGTTCCAGTTGAGCAACAGTGGAATTACCAAGCAAACCTAGAAAGAGATCTCTGAAACTTTTTATAATTAACAATGTATCTTAAGAGTAATGGTAACAAACTTCTTATATGTGTCTGTGTGTACATTGTTGTTCAAAAAAGATAACCTCCATGAGGCTGTATATAAACTGCTTTACAATACGCCGGACACACTAAATGCATGTAATTTTCATATCAAAGATGATGTTGAGAAGTTCCCTCATTAACAATTAATTTTTCTCTTGCTAAAGTCTGGGAGAATTTTATATACTTTTAGTGTAGGCATTCTGCCTCTACCTGAAAGCTTCCATACATTCTGTTTCCAGAAAAGAAATTATAAAGAACTATTACACCCTTCAGCAAACTGCTTTCTTCAGTTCCTGTTTGTGCCATTCTCATTGCGATATAGTGTGTCTCCCATATTGAAATGTTTATAATAAGCACTTTTGCTAAATTGGAATCTGAAGAGATATGGAGTCTTTTTGTGTCGCACTAGTGAGGTGAAAAAAGAACTAATTGTTAAATTAGCAAAGTAACAAGTGATATTCTCGCATGCAAGAGAAACAAGATAAGGATTTGTTTTTTATCATCTCATGAGAAGGCATTAAGAATAGTTCATCAAATTCACAGGACAATCTGAGTCAAGCTAATGTTTCTTAATATAATTCTTAACCATCCTTTATTTACTACAGTAACTGTCATCTTAACTATCTAGTTTGAAGTGTCACTATAATGAAAATCTCAGGGAAGTTTTCAGATTAGAAGGAAATAGTACAAATGTGAAGCCTAAGATTATTCTTTGCTAAAAGTAAACTGAAAGAGGATAGCCTTTTATATCTTTATGTGGTTGCACATGCGCCTGGAAGTGAATATTAGAAGCAAATAATCAGTGTGTTCTAGGATACCTAGCTCTGGGGCTAACCATTGTATAAATACATATTTCTATTTTCTGTAGTAAAACAAATTACTGAAAGCAGTTGTTTCAGTAATGGTATACTTGTGCAATCTATTTGCCATAAGAAGAGAAATTCATAAATGTAGGCAAACAAGAATCTTTATTTCTGCTTTTAAAATAAATACCAAGTTTCCTTATCACTTTTTCCTTCATATTTGTTACTAAGGTAGCCTGAGATACACAATTTCAAATTAAAGATTGAGAAATTAGATTTTTATGCTTTTAATTTTTTTAGTATTTTGACAGAGCCTGATGTGTATTTAATTTTTTAGAATATGAAGAGATTCCTCTGAAGCTAAATGATTTCAAATTGAAGGGGAAAAGTTAGTCGTTTGTTCTGAAAGGTTTTGTTACAACAACACAGATAATTCACTAAAAAAAAAATTCTAATGAAAGGTTCCTTTTTACCTTCCAAAGGATCTGCTTGAGATAAATGTGAACTCTAAAAAGATAGTCATGTCAATTTATTTCTTTTGAGAATTACTTTTCATGTGGCCTTTACACATGGAGTTTTGTAGTTGATCCCTCCCTGTGTTTTCTAAATTGGTTGAAGGTTCAGCAGTTAACAGTAATTTAATTCAACCTGTAAGCTTACAATTTCAAGCTTGGGAAGAACTGAAGAAAAAGGCATATATAAAAGCAATTCTGTAATGGATTAAGCAAACTTTGAGGCTCTGTATAATCATTATGCCTTGTATAAGTAGCAATCCTTGTAGTGGACAGTTACCAGATATTTCAGGTGAGGGAGCTGGACAGATGAGTTCATAACACATACTTTTGATCTCCCTTGACAAACATACCACTGTATATTTCAGGCCACACATTTTCGGTCTCCACTTCTTCAACAGACAGAAAACCAGGTGTCTCCAGCTGCTGCTCATCAGGGTCAGCAGACGGTCACTGATGTCATTCAGCAGCTTCTTGAGTTATCAGAACCAGGTCCTGTAGAAAATAACCAGCCTCAACAACCTGGTCAACAGCTCAACATTGCAGTGGGGATCAGTAGAGATATTTTGCAGGTAAGAGCTCTATGTGAGAACAGCTTTACATTTCAGTAGTTCCTTTCTCATTCTTTCTTATATTTTAATGGAATTCGTTCTCAATATTTTCAGTTACAGCATTCCTTATTGATATCTAAACAGTCCATCATTCAAGAAAGAATTGTAAAGATTTATTGAACGCATATGGATCGCACCAATATATCTTTGTATCACTTTAAGTGTACATGGATATTTTTACTGATACCTTAAGCCTGTTTTTCCTGTTGCCTAGAAGCAACCTGTGGCATGTCCTTAGGTTATGCTGTGCTTAAAACGTAGCACCATTCAAGAGGGAAAAAATATTTTTATCTGGTTCAAGAATGAGAATGTGGCCTTTACCCTGCTCTAATTAATAAGGGCTACCTGGATATTTCCTATTGTGCAAGATTTTTTTTTTTCCAAGGTCAGCCAATGTTTTTCCTAAAAAAACTTACTTTATTTTGTCCTTGATAATGGCAGAAGGAGAGATGGTGTAACAGAAGAGATGTAGGGTGGTGAATAACTGTCTGTGCTTGTTCTGCAGCCTGTGCCACATAAAGGCACAAACAGGATGGATCAGGGCAGAGAATAATATTCTTTAATGTTAGTGGTAGCATGCTAACCTGTAAGGCACCTTTTTGTCTTTAGACTTTTAAGTACCATTGAAACACCCAAATATTATATGCAGCTATGGGCAGGTTCACCCTTTTAGCTGTGCTGAGTTCTGTAATGTTCTGGAGTGTGATGGAGGATTGGAAAGAGTAACTACATGATACATAACTATTATCCTGATAGCTATTAAAAAAAAAAAAAAAGTTGTTTCCTGAAGGGCAGCTACTGAGAAATGTGTAAGTGCAGAAAATCCAACATAAAATTTCACAGTCAGAAATCAAAGCTGTGTAATAATGTGTTTGCAGTTCTGAAATATAGCTGAAATTTTGTGAGAATGAGCCAATTTAATTCCTTTAATTATATTTGCATTGTATCTTCTAAGAACTTGTTTGAGGAAAGTTGGGGATAACTGTGGAATGTTCCTTCCTTAATCCAGAAGTTTCTTTGTTCTTGTTTTAGCAAGCATTAGAGAACAGCGGGTTGTCTTCAATTCCTGTCTCTGCACATTCTACCGACTGCAGCCAGGCTAAGGCTGCTGGGGCCCAGGATCAGAACCCAGATGTCCCGAGCCTCTCAAATCATCAGGCTGATTCTAATAGTGCTGAACAAGATAAGGAGCAAGATAGTACAGATAAACTAGATAAAAAAGAAAAAAAGTTCATTAAGAAAAAATCACCGTTTTTGCCGGGTAATATTGCCAATGCTTTCTGCTTCTTGTGCTGTAAAAAATGTAGTAATTGTGGGTGTTTATGGCTTTATAAGGGGATTTCCCAAAATGTGGTGTGGATTAGTTATGAACAGTATTTTTTCGTACCTAAAACACAGTGTAATGTATGATTAATATTATATATAATTTTTATTATAAAATACATTTTCATTAAAAAAAGTCAGGATGGCATGAAGTGAAATTATATTTCAAAATCTTTTGGATTAAATCAGTGGAGTTATAGGAAAAGGATAAAAAAAGCATGTGAATCTAATATTCTCTCCATCATCCTTCTCTGACAAGGACTGGGTTTTCATTGTGTGTCCCAGAGTAAAGTGTTCTTGCAAGGACTATTCTTCCCCTTTGGAAGTGAGGCCTTACAGAGGCATAAGGGCAGGAATGCAGATCTTGACTGATCCCATGTAGGGAAGGATGAAGGCTGGCATTATGAATAATTCTTCATGTCATCTGTCTCTGGAATCACAGTACTGATATGATATTGTCACCATAAATACATGTTATTATTCTGCCTCTATATTGTGTTGTGCATATGCAAGCCTGCATTTTGTCTCTGTGTGCTTAAATACAACTTCAGTTTCAAGGTTGCTTGAACTTTATGGCTGCTAGAAGTTGTTTGTTCCAAGTAAAGCCTTCATACTTTAACAGCCATCCTGATATATACAGTGCTATAATTCAGCCTTTGATCTCTCTCTGTAGTATCTTCATAGGTACATTGATGTTGCTCTTTCTTTTGCAAAGTGGGGAGAAATGGATCCAAAGTAAAAGCTTGCCTTCTTTAGTATAGCTGTGATAAAAATTAACATGAAATTTTTCCTCTGGTAATAATTATTTTGTTACTTAGGTTTAACAGTAACAACTCTCTAGCTGTGACTGCAAATAAAAATAAAAGGTCACTGCTGTACAGTCAAACACAAGCACATTTGTTTTTTGGTAAAGTAACATGACCTCAGTGTGTTGACAGAAAAAAAACAACAAACACTAGGTTAACTGATTTAAATGCAAACAATCTGATATTGAACAACATATACTAATTAAAAACTCAGGTTTTAGAAGGGGTTTCTTTAATTTTTTGTTGAGAAAAATAAGTCCTGTTGCCTTAGGACAGACCTTAGGGTTCTTGGATCATGAAACAACTTCTGTAGAAAAAGTAGTCTTAAATTGTTAATCTATCAAAAGGATTTGTGCCCTTTTTCTTCCTTTACAAGTTTACAAAATGTAATTTAAGTCTGAATTTGCAAATGAGAGGGTTAAACAAAGTATCTCCTCCAGTTAGATAAGCGTTAAGAACATAAAATAATTTGGTGTTGTTGTGGTTGAGGATTTACAGTCATTGTTGGATAATTTTGTGTTAATATGTTATTTATAAGTTAAACTGGTATATTATACTGCACTTACAGCTGTATTCTACATTTCTAAGTGTCATAGAAGTTATGTTATTTGAATTTCAACAGGATTCGCTTGTGGTTTTTTTTTTTTTTGTCAATCCAGCCCATCACCATTTTCATGAAGTAGAGTATATGTGATAGAGAAGTTAATCTTCTATGAAATATGTTGTGATGGCATCTATTCCACAAAGTGTTTTTGTGGTCTGATTGCTTTGTACAACAGCATTAATGTAGTGGGATTTTTCAAGAATTGTTAGGGGTTTTAAAAAGCATTCATTTTGATATTCCTTGTTTTAGGTTCTATACGTGAAGAAAATGGAATCAGGTGGCATGTTTGTCCATATTGCTCTAAAGAATTTAAAAAACCAAGCGATTTAGTGCGCCACATTCGCATTCACACCCATGAGAAGCCATTCAAGTGTCCCCAGTGCTTCCGTGCCTTTGCCGTGAAGAGCACTCTGACAGCACACATAAAAACACACACTGGCATTAAAGCTTTCAAGTGCCAATTTTGTATGAAAAGCTTTTCCACCTCAGGGAGTTTAAAAGTTCACATTCGCCTGCATACAGGTAAGGCCTTGAAATTGCTTTGTGTATTCTAGGATGTGGGTGGGACCTTGAATGAGAAAAGACTGAAATGTGTAAGTTGTAGACTTGTCTGCCATGTTATCGTTAATATCTATCAGAGAGTGTATCATCTTAGTGTTGTACGTGTGTCATTTTTTGTCATAACTTTTTAAGTGTTTCATGACTTTGAAACTTCAGGCTCTGACAAAAAACATGGACATTTAATTTTCTGATGAAGAGTCAACTGTTGTTCCTTTCTAATATCACTACTCTGAATGTATTTAATTGTGCTTTCTAAAGAGTCATGCTCTTGCAATTTGAGTTCTGATTTTACTTATCCCCAGTCATCTTTAATATTTGCACTGCATCTTCCCTCTCCCTCCCCACACTTTTTTGATAATTGCACTGTAACACTCAAGACTGGTTACTTCTATTTCATATTCTACATTACAGTGTTGCTTCATGTTTTCACAAGCTTACCTGTTTTCAGCATCTTACACTGAATATCCTATAATTCCTCCGATCATAAGGTCTCTGTTTACATAATATATGATGTCTTCAAAACCTTTTTATGTGATTGAACTATCCTTTCCATAAAGAACAATTCTTTTTCTACTTATGGTGGACTACCTGCTTAGTTTAAAGTCAGGCTTACTTCATACAAACATTCAGATTAATTCAGAGGGCAGAAGCCCTAGGTGGCTTGGAAAACAGGTAGTCCAGTGTTCATGGAACTGCTCTGTAGTTTCAGATATTTCATTTATTGCATTGTGAAGAATGGTTCATTCTTCTGCATTTTTTCTGCCTGTGATTGAACTTGGTAAGAGCTGTCTTCACAATACCCAGTCATGTTTCCTAGCCTTTTAAGTCCAAGATTTCCCCTTGAACAAAACCAGAAAGTTGTTCAGCTTTGCCTGTCTCTAACTCACCAAGTTCTCTAGGAAATCTCTCCCAAGAAGATGTTTCTACTGGATTTTGCATTACAAAAGTGTTTCTTTGATATTTCTGTTGGCAAGCTTTTTTGACTGCCATCAGAGTTGATATTTTCAGAGACGGATCTAGAATTTTTTCAACTTTGTCACATCCCTGTTCCTTCTCTTTTATCCTGTTATATAATATACTTGTCTGTGTGTTTGCTGATTGCTTTTTCTCACAGTTTTTTAAAAGTTGAAGAAGGACTTTACCCTTCTATGTGCAATTCTTAGGAGAGCTTCTGAAACACTTGAAAATTGCTATCACTTTTGCATCATCCAGTTTCTTAATAACAAATGTGCTTCAAGTGATGTATTTCAGTCAATTAGCCATTCAGCAGATTAGTTGTTACTTTGATTGGGTTTTAGGGATCTGTTTTGAAAGCCTCTGTTACAATAAACACCATGAAAGAAAACAAAACAAAAAAGTACAGGTAAGAGAGTCAGTTTTCTAAAGCTACATTTCTAGGTTGATGGAAATAAATTTTTAACTTTAACTTAATTTTTTTTTTTTAATCTTTCGCAGGTGTAAGGCCTTTTGCTTGTCCTCACTGTGACAAGAAGTTTAGAACATCGGGCCATCGGAAAACTCATATCACTTCACATTTTAAACACACGGAACTAAGAAAGCTGCGACACCAACGCAAACCTGCAAAAGTTCGAGTAGGAAAGGCAAGCGGTCCAGTACCAGACATTCCTTTGCAAGAGCCTATACTCATAACTGATTTAGGTAAAGAGCAAGTAAATCCATGCTCTCTTGAAATTTGGGTTTCAGTGGAATATAAAGGTTGCATTTTGATCAAGCGAAAGCATTCAGAGCTCACTCGTAAAGATGCACATTGAAATAAGTCAACAAAAACAAACTTCAGCAAAGTGCCATATTTTATAGTTTGCTTGCACTAGAATTAGTAAGAACAGTATTTCTTATTTACAGTGGAATTGTATAAGCCTTACCAATAAGAAAGTATGTGCATTTTTATATTAGGAGTTTAATTTGAATATTATTAGACTGTTGGTATAGAAGAGATGAAAATTCATGACCTAGAGTCTTCTTAAGATGGTCATGTTTCAATAAACATTTGTAAAAAAGATTACAGATACTAATGAGACAGTCTGTTACATGATTTTAAAACATTTGTTATCATTTTGACCTCAACTGAATTAGTAGTAATCATTCATAGAAGGGCAGCTTAATTCTAGAATCTGCTTTGGAGAATTCATCCAGTTATTTTAACTTCTGTTGTATAAATATTGTCACAAAATAATGTAAAACCACTTATTGGAAGAAGTTGTACAAAACATTATGTTGTTGTCCTGTAGAGGTCAATGTAGTGGGTCAAGGTTGCAGTCTGCTAACCCCTGACTTGTCTATTGTGCAGTCATTTTTATGGTGGAATCTTACATTGGTAATACCTTTAGCTTATATCAATAAAATTATCACTCTTTAAAAATCCTTTTGCTTTCACTGCACCCTACTCTGAAACCAAGAGAAGGGGTTATTTTGGTATCAGATAGAAGAAACCTAAATTTTTGGGGTGCAATCAAAACTTAGCTGACATCTTCAGACAAATCACACAGTTGTTTTTTTTTTTCTTGAGTGAAACCCAGAAACACATATAATCCCATTTCTTGATTTTGAAGAGAAGCTCCACTTCAATACTATTCAGATGTGCTCAGTGGAAGTCCAATTTTTGCAAAAAGATTACTATTAACAAGAAATACTATAGAAGTTGTTTCCTATGGATGCTGATAACACATGAACTCTGCTGATACTAGAGTGATCAATGTAAAAATAAGTTCTAATTGTTTATCTAGAAGGTGTCATGTTGTTTCAAACCCCTGACAATATTTCCACATTTTTACTCCTTCCCCCCACAAAAAATAATCATAGTTCTTTTAGAGGTGTCAAAAACCTAATAATGTTACTTTTTAATAGTGTTGATGTTTGAGTGCACGTCTGTTGATGTATACTTTGCTTTCTAAAACATGAAAAAGTCTGCAAATTATTCTCTGTTTCAATGCTTTTCACAAGTGACATCTTAAATATTTGTTAAGCTGGATACCTGATAATAATACCTGATATACATTGATTAAATATCATTTGCTAAGGTCAAGGTTGGAAGAAGAAAATACAATTGGATCAGCAATAAATTCATAACTGTCGACTTTTACTAAAATTATGCTTATTTTGGACAAGGCTGCCACTGTAGTGAGGTGGACCTGTGGATAAAAGAAGAACTCACCTCTAAAATACCATGTACAGTATAATATCTATAATGCTAAATAGATAGATGCATGATTTTAAGTAAATGCTGAAAACATTCACATTTTCTTTATATTTTTGGGTACTACAAGTTTAGTCATGCTTTCTTTTCAAATACTAGCTCTTCAGACTACTGCGTCTTTGGAATAACTTTACCAATCAACTTTTCCTTTGTGTGTGTGTATTTTTATATGCAGGTCTTATCCAGCCAATCCCGAGGAATAGCCAGGTCTTCCAAAACTATTTTAACAGTAATTTTGTGAATAATGCAGAGAGACCATACAAATGCTATTATTGCCATCGAGCCTATAAAAAATCCTGTCATCTTAAACAACACATCAGGTAAAACAGACACAATAAATAAAGGAAACCTGTGCTGTAACAAATTTGTGGAAAGGCACAAAATTTATATAGTAGTCACTGAAAAAGCTTTTTTTACCATCTTAAACCAGTGATAATAGATTTTTTTTTTTCTTGTAGAGTTGGAGGAGGCTTTGGACTAACTCATGCCTGTGTGCAGTTCTAGCAGTATAAGTGGTTATGTTCAATGTGCAGTTTAGTTTACTGACACTTGGATTCTTTTTTCCAAAACTCTGTATAGAAAATAACAAGCATTGTTTGTGAATTCTTATGGTAATTTTGTAATTGTGTACTCCAGATTGCCTGCTTTGTATGTAACTCCTATTTTATGAGAAGGAAATTTACCTTTTGTCCTGTATAGGAAACCTGAAAGAATTTGAGTTTACACTGTAATTGAGTAAATATTGTTGGGGATCATTTTGAGGCTTGAAGCTCAGTTCAAGTTCCATGTAGTCAGTGCTTGTTAGAACCACAAAGCCATGGAGTCACAGAAAAATTTTGGTTGTAGGAGAACCAGGGAATCCTACCTAGTTTTGAAAAGTAGCTTCAAGTTAGGGTCAGGTTGCAGTTTTACAGGCAATGAGATTTAACATTTAGTCAGGGTAAGAAATAGTGCTGTCTGACTTACAAACTATAAATAATTAGAAGTATGAAAAAACCCCACCAAAGATGATTACTGGAATGTAAGGGAGGAATCTGTATGAGCCAGGTGGCAATCTGCTTTTTTCTGCAATGTAAGCTCTTTACTGCCTTCTCACTCTCTCTAGCTCAGATCGTGGTGAGTTCCTCATACTCTCTTTACAAATCAGATTCTGTATTTTTGAGTTCTTAGACTGCCTTGCAACAGTTCCTGGGTTTTATACACTATCTTAACAGAAGGAAGGGAAGCTTTACAATATCCCATCTTTTCTTTTGTAATATCCTACCTAGATTTCTCACTGTCTTCTCTAGACACATTCCAGATGGATTAATTGAAATGAAAAAATACTGAATTATACTGAAAATGCAACAATATGATGTGGGTACCAAACACCTGCTGCTGTGTTTCTTTGACTGATCTTTCAACAGAGTACTGAGTGAAGCATGGCTTTGTTTAAGGTTTCATGGAGGAATTAAAAACTTTTTTCTTTTTACATGTTTGCTCTTTGTAAATTGGCATTGCTATAATTAAATTCCTGTGCTTGATAATTGTGTGGACAGTGTGTCCTTACAGAGTAGTGCTGATCATTGCTTGCAAAGCTTGTTTCCCCCTCTGAAAAAGAGGAAAATTTGTAGTAGGTATGTCAAATTAATCCCCTAGGCACACTAAGGAAGTTCAGGATACCCTACTGCTGATTTTTATCATGTGTATTGATAGCAGAACAGTAATCTTAGTATCTGTCATATACATTGTTATGGCATCTGATGTGGTGATCATAGGCTTCCAAGGTTACTGTAATCATAAGCTGTCCCTTAACTTTTCCTGATTTTATTAAATCCTGCTTCATTTATGTTCCATTTCTTAACATTCCCATTGCCTTCTTCCTAGCTCTCTCCTGAGATGCTACAGTTGTAATCCTTAAAATTCTTGTTGCATTCCATTTCATATCCTAACTTTTCCTTCCATCTGTTTTGTATCTCAGTGTAGTCTTAAAGGGAAACTCCTCTAGCGCCTCTGGAGGGAAGGATATAGCAAGTGCCATGTGCTTTGATAATACAAGTGAGAGGGTTTTCCCACTCGAATATTTTTTTCAGATAGCATTATGAGAGACAAGTTGTGCCTTGTTCAGCAGGTATTCAGGATGGACACAGTTCTTTTCCCAAGAGTTTTGTTGTTAAGTGTAGTGGTAGTATATATAAGGAGAGCCCTATCTTTTTCTCCATACTTTTGTGGCCAGTTTTTTAGCTGAATTGAGAAAAACACATGTCAGTGATAATATACTAGTATGAAGAACTATTATACCATCTGGAATGGAAAAGGTAAATCCAAGTATTGTATTGGAGACAAGGTATGATCAGAAAAGGAGGTTGGACTGTAGAACACAACTAAAACTACTCAGACAGTATTGTTTTTAGCCCTGCCAAGTTGTTTATAACTTCATAAAGTTTAATATCTGGATTTTCTGAATTGAAGCTTTTTCCATCTATACAGCTGTCACCTTAGTCTGGTTTATTTCACTCATTTTAAAATTGAGTCCTTTAATAGCTTTGTAAATCAAACTGTTAAATCTATTTTAAATTCTGCTTTCTCTTAAAAAGGTCTCATACAGGTGAAAAGCCATTTAAGTGCTCTCAGTGTGGAAGAGGTTTTGTGTCAGCTGGAGTTCTGAAAGCACACATTAGAACACACACTGGATTGAAAGCTTTCAAGTGTGTTGTGTGCAACGGCGCCTTCACTACTGGTGGTAGCCTCAGGCGACACATGGGGATCCATAATGACCTTCGACCATATATGTGTCCCTACTGTCAAAAAACATTCAAAACATCACTCAACTGTAAAAAACACATGAAGACTCATAGGTATGCTTGCTATTTTTGCATTAATCTTTCAATGTAGTTCAGCAGCCATTCCTTAAAGATACTTGGAAAGGCAGCTTTGCTTTGTAGCAACTGTGTATGTTTAAATAAGGATTTTTATTTATCAGTAGCAAACCTTAGGTACCTTTGCAGGTATAGTAAATTGTGGTGCATAGTAAAAATAAAAAATTGTTCATATACATAGGATATATGTCTAAGTGAAGCCATAAAGACTTTCTCACCTTACTTTGTAGATATGAACTTGCACAGCAACTTCAGCAGAATCAGCAGTCTTCTTCAATAGATGATTCTACAGTAGATCAGCAGAGCATTCATGTTTCTACACAAATGCAAGTGGAGATTCAAAGTGATGAGCTACAGCAGTCAGAAACTGTTGCAACAGATCAGCAGACTATTTTAGAATTAGACCAGCAGCCAGTGGTAGGCACAGAAGAAACAGCACTAGAACAAGAATTGGCTGATCAGCCTTTAGAGCAAGATGAGGGTGAGTATTTGAAATATGTGTATATTTGAAATGCATATGAAATAAAATGAGGTAAGTTTACAAGTTCTCAAATAATTGTTTCTTGACAGGAACTAGAAAAATACAAGGAGTAAAGGCTACTTACTATATGCTTAAAGTATATACTACAGTTTCATTCATTGGTGTTTAGGTTAACTATTAAAGTATAAAAAGATTAGGATATGGACCCTTTAGTTGTAGCAAGCAAAACTACTAGACAAATATACAGAAAAATAATCCATCCAGAAAACTTTACTATGTCAGTTCTATTTCTATTAAAAAGCACTGCTTTATAGTCTAATTAGAAAGTAATACCTGTGGTTTGAGGTGAATGTTCGATGTTCTTATTTTATTTGTAATAATGGAACAAAGTATTTTGGTTTTGCTTCTGCTGTTTTTCATGGTGCAATGAGTTATCAAGTACAACAGGGGAAAATAAATAAAATGTACTATAAACAAAGATTTAAATACCTGTCCAGCTAATAATGGTTTAATTTTTTTAATGCAAAAATTCAGATGACTCTAAAATTTGTGGGTTTTGAAACAACTGAAATACACATTTAATTACATCTTTTTTTCTTAATATTTTCCTCTTTCTCCCTTTCCCCGTCCTTCCTTTCCCCATTTCAGATAGATTTGTGACATCCCAGCATGCTTTACAGGAAAACATCACTCAGTTTGAACAACAGACTATAACACAGCAGCCATTTGATCAACAGAGCTTATCACAAGGTTAGTAATAAATAAAGGAGGTAAAAAGTAGTTTTTATAAATCTGACTTTACAGCATAGCTGTGATAAAACATTTTTAAAGTGGGCATCTGCAGTCATAGTAACTGCAATGCAGGGAACTTGGAAAAAAATTACCATTCTGAAACTATACTTGGTAGAGTATTATGAATACTTAATTTTTTTCTTTTGCTTTTATGAGCTGATGTCTAGTCATTACAGTATGGGTTTTATAGTCAAGCATTTCATATTCTTTCCTTGATTGTGTTTGAAATTGCCGTGGCAGTAGGCAGTTTGCACAAGTTTCCCTCTCAATATACGTGCTCATAACCTGAGATGATCAGAAACACAGTCTTAAGATTTGAGTGAGTAGCTACGGGGACTTATTTTGGAAAAAGACAGTGCAAAATATGGTCACGTAAGAATCATACTTTCACCTGTCCGCAGCAGTTTCTTTTTATGTTTTATAGAGCAATGAAAGTAGCAAACTAAGAGATTGTAAGCACTTGGAAACTATTTTTTTCCCTGTGAAATACAGAGAAATATGTGTAGGCATGTGTAGCCTGCACATAGTGAAGAAATGACTGTTTTTCTTTGCTTTTCACAGCTGGAATTCTCGAATTGTTCCATAATAGGAGGCTTTGTTTGGGGGTTTTTTTTGGTGGTTGTTTTGGGTTTTGTGGCAGGGGGGTTGTTGCTGTGGTGGGGAATGTTCCAGGGGTTTTCATTTTTTTGGTTTGGAAGCATGCATCACTGCCTTATCTGTTGATCTCCTTGTTTCTGACTCTAGGCAATAACTTAATGTAGCTGGTAACCAGTAATTGGTATTCTGTCTGCACAAACTTCTCTCTTCTTAGTTTCATTCCCTTTAATTGTATAGTATCATTTTTAAAAACTTAATTGACTGTGGTAAGTTGCATCACACTGTGAAGAAATAGTATAATTTGCCAATTTTAATTCTCTAGGTTGCGCTGCTTTGCACGTAAAGAAAAGAAAATTAAAGTCTCCACTCTTATTAAACAAGACTGATCCATGTCCTCTTGAAATATTACGATTATTTTCATTGGTTGACTTTTACAGTTTTTCAAATGAATGAGAAGACACTATGGAAAAAAAGCAGCCTTTTGTTCTACATAACTTCTGAAGAGTGGTGGTGGTTTTTGTGTTTTTGTTTTTTTTTAAAGGTTCCTTAGAATTTGTAAACCAAATAAGTAACTCCTGTTTTGTTATTTAAACTTCAGTTTCTGTATATGTGTATCTTCTGTATTATATAAATAACAAATGATTTTTTGGGGACGGGAAAGACTCCTAGAACTCACAAAACCTTTCATCATCAGAAATCTAGATTGGTCATCAATATGTTATAAAATTGGTCCAGAGAAACAGAACATGTGTGGTGTGGGCATTTTAAAGTCTCATTTGTATAAGATGTCTCCTATTCTACTTGGAATCTCATCCACAGATTCCCAACTCTTTGAAGTTTCCTTGAAGATCCTGGAGCCCTTCAAAATTTTTGAATTTCAGGTAGGTAAGCATTTGCGCGGATGCATGCGTTAAATTGGTCGACCCTCTCCCTATGTCTGCATCTGTGCTTCATGCTCCTAATTTCTTTTTCCTATCAGCTAGGCAGAACATTCAAGCTTAAAACACTGTCTTTTTTATTCTTGATACTTAAAGGCTGTATTCTTGTTAAAATATTTGCTTCAGTGTTTATTAATAAAATGACATAGGAGTTTAAAAAAAATCTTTGAAAGGTTTTTTGATTTTTCTTTTTCCTTTTTTAAGGGAAAACCCTCAACTTTGCATTTTAGACAGATGAGGCTAATCTTTAGGTCTGCACAGACCTGGCAGAACTTTGTTTCTTCTTTCAGGTTTGTTCATAACACTTCTGTTGTATTTCTTGTTTGTTCAGATAGATTTTCTTCCTCATATGTTCAGACTTGTAAAGAAGTGCAGATCCTCTGAGGGTGCTACAGTATCATAATTATGATTCATTTGAGCTAGATTTGAAGGCTGAGGAAAAGGACTTATGTTCTTTGTAGTGCGTTCAGGCATCTTCATTTGAAGATTTCTAAGTGCAGTCAGAACAAACAAATGTGTCTTTATCTGAGTTGTCTTTGGGTTATTGAATATCATTTGTCACCAAATGTGCTTTCATATAAATTATATCACCTTTACTTCCTTTAAGGTGTCCCTGTAAGCATGGTTGAATGATAATTCAAATAGTGGTGATAGGCAAATGATCTTGAAAATCCAGAAGTCCAAATGCTGGTGGTTCTGTAGCCATACAAGTATACCCTTGCCACCAGAATGCAATTTGCTTTCCTAAGAAGCTCATCTGCAATCTCAGGACTTAGAATTCTGATCTTTCAGTAACTGTTTGCAAGTATTTGCAGTCAGTACCCAAGACAGTACTGTTCAGCTGGTTGGCTTTGCCTAAGAAGCAAACCTGCAGAACATGGAACTGATAGTCACCAATCCCTGCTGAGATGCACATGTTCGTGTTGATGTTTATAATGTTGGAATTTAAAAGATCTGTCAGTAAAGATGTGAAATTTCTTCTAAATTAAATATTGTATTTAATACAAACTGTCATACTGTTGTTTTCTCATTCTCACATGCAGGGCATACCTTTCTACTAGTAATATGATTTCCGGAGTATTCTATTTTTTCTATGTTTTGTTAATATAGAAGATAATATAGGTTGGATGATCTAAAGCTGAAAAAGCCCAAAGCAACACAAACAATTACTTGTACTGAAAAACACAAAATCCAATTCCAAGTTTAGAGGACCTTGTAGTAAGAGGCTACCCTTACTATACAGAGCTTAAGATATTCTCTGTTCTTTTAAGAGTGATCAAAAACTTCAGGATTACAACATACAGTGATGAAAACAAGAACAGAAAATAAAGATTGTGGAATTTCTCACACTGAATGTCTGAGTTTTTGTGTTTGGTAGTATGGGGGTTTTTTTAGTGCAGTTCTGTAGAAATGGCATGGTGGTAGCAAATGCCTTTAGAATGCTCACAACGGTCAAATCTTTTTTAAATTTTGAGGAGAAGATGACCCTTATGCTAGGAGTTGAGCAAAATGGGGATGCATCATGTATATTCTTGTTAAATCTTTGGTTTGTATTTATTCCAAAACTACTTTCAGAAGTAGCATTTCTTTCTTCAGTTTGTCCTCAAATACCTCTACATTCAGATCTTCTCTTCCTGAGCATTTTGTTGCATCATCCTGGGAAGCTTTCCAGGATGTTAGTAATTTATTCAAACATTGTGAAATAAAATTGGTCATAGTACAATAACTTCTTTTTTCCTTCTTAGCTAGTAAAATTTACCTACTGATTAAAAAAGAATTTTCAGATTTTTATATAGTATATTTCATAATTAGGGGTTTTTTATGTAGGGCATGTAAGTAACATCACTTTGCTTCAGTTTCAAGTTTGCTCAAGTTTGTTTGAGTCTTGTCTTTTTGTTTTCTCATCCCATGTAATGGGAATATCATTTTTCTATAAAGATACTTCTTGAATATATTTGAGAAATAGAAATTAGCAAACCTCTTATCACTGCAGAACTTTTCATTGCTTTCTTCGGGATACTTTTTGTCATTTCCTGAAAAGTAATTGAGGTGCAAAGTCCAGCATTTAGGATCTTTTTTTCTTGTACTCTTGTGGTACTTCTAAGAGAGAAAATAATATACAAATTTCCATTAGGTTTGGTGACTAGTTATGACCTGATTATTAATGCTTTCAAGATGTATTTACATTTGTGAGTTTTCACTCTGTGGTAGAAGCAGTAGCATACAAATAGGGTTTTTTTTCTCTACTGATTACAATATTCTTCTGCTGGGGAAAGTGTCTTTTGGGAAAATTTCTGCTTAAACTCAACACATCCAGGTTTTTGTTTTACTGTTGCTCAAAAACATTCTTTAAGCATTGCTTTTTGGCCTTTGATGCTGTGATCATCTGATGTGGGTTTGTTTCTACCCTGTTTTCATAATCTTCACCCTTTTTGTCCACTAAAGGCAAACTGCACAGAGATACTGAAATTGTTGCCCATACATTAATTACTGATATCTGTGGTTTAATTTTTTTCCACATGACACTGTGGATTATTTTTTAATGCTGAAAGTATTACGACTTAAAAAGGTTGATAAAAGAATATCTCTAATAGCATTAAAAACCACTGCAATCTGAGCTATATTTCCCTGGCTCTCAGTCATTGGTGCTATCATTTCATTCATTCCTTTAGAAAAGGAGATAATTAAGAACTGCTATTTCAGGAGAACAAAACGAAATCAAAATTTCAGGGTTTTATACTGGAAATGTGAATAAAAATGTGTTTATTTTTTACTTTGCAGTTTGCCTTTGAGAGGCTCTACTTTACTATTATCTAAAGAGTGGGAATATGTGGAGGAGATCCAAAGTAGGAGAAAATGGGGTTACTTTGTCAGAAACTGGAGTTCTCCTATTGGGTCATCTCCTCCACTCACCCGCCATCCTCCCCACTGAGCTTTGCATCCTTGTGATCGGCTTCCAGTGTAGTTAAGGGAGCGTGGTACCAACGTGGATAAAGGGAGATGGGTCAACCTGTTTGACACATGCATGCTTACATACAAGAAATTCAAAATTTCAATGGCTCTAAGGTAATAGTGGCACCCTGAAGAAACTTCAAACAGTGTTTTTCTGTGGAGGAGATTTTCCAATAGAATTCCAGCTAACGGTAAGTAACCCTGTTACGCCTATTACGTAGATGCCAGAAAAGTGTGGGTTTGATGCTCAACAGTGAAGAGTACAGCTATTACTACATGGTAATGCTACTATTCTCTTTTGAAGGTAGTCTTCAGAAAAGTGTGGTGTTACTCAAAGTCCAAATCAGTGTATTTTACAGGTTTATGACTGTTTGATTTCTGGCAGGTTTTACTGTGAATGATAGCTACAATCAACAGACTCAATTTCCAGCTGTACAACAGCTGCAGGATTCAAGCACACTTGAATCTCAAGCTCTTTCAACGAGTTATCATCCACCAGCTCTTCTTCAGGTTCCAAATACAGACACTATTAACGTAGTAAGTACTACTTGAAGGCAGGATTAATTGTTCTGTGTTTCCTGCACCATTTCATTGGTGATTAGGTAAAATGAGAAGTCAGAAAAGTTTCAGGATTTCTTCTCTAGGTTGCTTATGTTTACCAACTGGAAAACAGAATGAGGAGGGGATAAGTGACTTGACTTAAAAAATACTGTAGTGTTGGATTGTGAGTTTATAACTAAGGAGAAGATGTAATACATCAAAATAATTTTACATTATTGCATTATATTCTCTCTTAATTACTAAATTTCTATAGACATATCATTCATGGAGCTTGCATATTGCAGTGTATGATGTTTTTGCATGGTTCTCATTTAAATTCTTCATGGTTCTCATAAATTTGTAAAAGGTGTCAATTGCTAAAAACACAGTTTAAATGTAACTTTTTATGACAGTTGAAGTACCTGGCATAAATACGATTTGTTGTAATGTATTTACCATGATGATCTCTGAGTTACAGTCCCTTCAGGCTTGTTTGCAAAGTGCAAATGTTATCAGAGAACTGATGTGGGTTTTAGGATCTGGAAGAGTTTGAGTCATTGCAGCCTACAGGCTTTGGAATTTCCTGGCTTCAGATTTTGAAACATACACTTGTTCTCAAGGATTGTTCTGTTGTGGCTTTTACTTACAGGAATGTTCAGAAGGTAGTGAAGTTTGTCAGCAGCACTGTGTTTTGCTCCTTACTCAGTGTTTAAAATGGCTGCTCTAGTTTTAAATTTAACTCCTCAAACACTAGAAAATCTAGACAATTTAGATACATTTTTGTGGAGATTCAAAGAAGTATAAGTACACTATGTTGTCTGTTTATTCCAGTTCAGTAGCTGAACATTTTGATACTTTCCTTCTCACTATAGGAGAGTTAGGTATTATACTGCACTCTTAATTTCCTGTCAAAATGTATGAATGCATAAATTTAATTCCTTGTGTTGACTGTAAATACTGTGATTTTTTTTCTTGCCTATTTGTGAGACTATAATTGTTGTGTTACTGTGATTCACTTGAGGCTTTAATTTTTAGACCACTCGCTTGATACAAGATCAGTCACCACAAGAGGAACTTGAGTTGCACACCCAACGGCCTCATTTTCTTGAGGATAATGAAGATCAAAGTAGGCGTTCATATAGGTATGTTACACTTTCAGCTTTTTTAACAGAATTTCCTGAATCTTTTATGGCTAATAGTTGCATAAAACTAATGAAAACTATTTTCTTCTAATAGATGTGAGTATTGCAACAAGGGTTTTAAGAAATCCAGCCATTTGAAACAACATGTACGATCACATACTGGTGAGAAACCTTATAAATGCCAACTCTGTGGCCGTGGTTTTGTTTCCTCAGGAGTTCTTAAGTCACATGAGAAGACTCATACAGGTAAACAGAGTATACCAGCTCTATATTAGCTTAACCCATGTTTGGGTTTTGTAAATGTTCCGTGTGAGTAAACTTAAACAAACAGCATGCTGCTTTTCTGTTTCTGTTATTTCAAGGAGTTAAAGCATTCAGCTGTAGCATTTGCAATACCTCCTTCACAACAAATGGCAGCCTCACCAGGCACATGGCAACTCACATGAGCATGAAGCCTTACAAGTGCCCATTCTGTGATGAAAGTTTTCGAACAACTGTTCACTGCAAAAAACATATGAAAAAACATCAGGCAGTCTCCTCAGCTGTAGCAGCAGCTACAGATACAGGAGGGGGAGGTAAATGATTTCATTTTTACTTTTACAGTCCTTACTACATAAGAAATACCAATGTTTTTGTAGATTACATGAATGCTGTAACAGTAATGGTACAAAGTAGCATTTCAGGATGGATAATGTCTGCTGTTCAGCTGCTGATTCAGGATGGATAACAGCTGCTGAAATCACTGTTACCTGAACTGTTTAAAGAAATTAGTTTTTCAGGATCTGTCCAGCACATTAAAGGTATTGTATGCGACATAGCTACTTTAGTATGTCACTAAAGTTGAAGATTTTTTTGTCATGTATTACTTAACCTGTGTTATTTATTATAAAAATAAGAATCATAAATCCAGCCTTTTTAAAGTTAAGTAGAGACATGAGTCGTTAGATCTCTAAAAGAGATTAAAGTTCATAATAGTGTAAATCCAAGCACAAAATGTAGTGGCTGTGTGTTTAATAACAAACCCTTCTATATTTTCTAATTTCATCTGACAGATTAAACTAAACAGAAATGTGGTTTTTGTTTTGGTTTGATTTTTTTTTTTTAACTTAATAGTTGCATGTGTTGAAGATGATGATGAGAGCTCTGAAAGAACTTCCAGAAAATCTCGTCCTGGTGTCATAACTTTTACAGAAGAAGAGACAGCAGAACTGGCAAAGATTAGGCCTCAAGACAGTGCCACTGTTTCAGAAAAAGTTCTTGTCCAGTCAGCTGCAGAGAAAGACAGAATTAGTGAGATCAAAGATAAGCAAGCAGAACTGGAAGCAGAGCCCAAATACGCCAACTGTTGCAGTTACTGTCCCAAAAGCTTTAAAAAACCCAGTGATTTAGTCAGGTGAGGAATGGAAAATTTTCATATATTTCTAATTTGCTGAATAGTTCACCAGAAACTTTAGCAATAACAGTTTCATATAACTCTTTATGCCCAAGTTGAAGTTTGACTAAATTTACATAAATTTTTCTTCTTCACAGTGGTTTAAAAATGTGTCAAAATGTTACATGTTCTGAATACAGCTAATCCAGTTTTTTCATATTTATTTTCCTGCAATATTAAAATTATTATGATGATGTTTTAGAATATTTTTTCTCTAATACTTGCATGTAAAAACAGGTAAAAATCTGTTGAAAAAATGCACATACTTAAATCTTGTTCTGACTCGTGTAATGCTAATACAAGTATTTAATTAATTCTAAAATTATTAAGATAGAAAATAATTATTTGTACAAACTGACATAAAAGTAGACATTCACTTACGCATATATCCTGGAATTATTAGGCATGTTCGTATCCATACTGGAGAGAAGCCGTATAAGTGCGATGAATGTGGGAAGAGTTTCACTGTAAAATCCACTCTGGATTGTCATGTTAAAACACACACAGGTCAGTAAGGTATTGCATGTCTTTGTTTAGAAGCTGTTTGCTTTCTTGACCAGCTGTTGAAGTACAGATTTTGCAAGGAATGCTATGTTTCACTGTGATCTGCTATGTGGAACTGTGGATGGCAGTGTTAGGGGAAGTTTGGTACTTGTGACGCCATCAAATGAGTCGCATCAGAACATTCTGAATAAACCACCTTATTACAGCCTTCTGTATTAATAGGCTTCTAAAGCATGGTCTTAGCTCGTGCAAAAACTGTGTATGTAGGTGTCCTGAATATGTTCATGTCAAATCTTCTGTAGCATTTCAGTGATAAATGATTTTCCTGAGTAAGAAGGTAGAGTTGAGGGAATCTTATAAAATTTAGAGGGAAAAAAACCTATAAATGTTAATGTTTGTGCTGCTATGTAAACTGGAAAATAAGAGTACAAAAATTTTGAGCATTCAGCTGTTTGAATCTTGCAAGTTGAATGTAAACCTAGGATCTGTAATATTTAGGTTTTTAGAGCAGGTTTTTGTATTACTGAGAGAGGTCTGATTTTAATAGTAGTATTTTTCAACTATGATTTTGCACTAATTAAAAAAACCTTCTAAGTTTTTCATACATGTTTTCTTCTCACCATTGAACTTTTGTAATAAACCCAGTCCTGAACTAATTAATTTCTAAAACTATCTACAGTTTCATTAAGTTTCATTATTATCATTATTATCTCTTTGCAAAAATAATTAAAAAAAAACAAGATAGAAAGCTTTTAATGCTGTAATGCATGATTGTTTTGCTCATGGAAGCTCCCTCTTCATTTTATTGTATTTGTACTTTCTACTGTTGTTTAGTAAGAAGTAGTACTCCTGTTACATGAAAATGTTGTGTAGATCAGGACAGACAGTAGCAGATAGTAAGGATAATAAAAGGGACAAAGCAGGGATTGTGCCATGTACCTCAGGTTCAAGCAGTTTACAAACTGTGGGACTCTGAATTGCAGACTCTTGTTGCATCTCTCTGCTCATTAACTTTAATGGAACATTTTACATTGGTTTTATCCAGTGTTCTTCTGAACACAGAAAAACAGTAAAAAGGAATGGCTTTCAGTATAATCAGTAGTAGTAAGTTCCTGGATTCAAGTTTGATTTTCAGTTTGCTGTCTTGATGATTTTCTTCCTATTGAGAAACAAAGAGAAATTGTTTCCCCTTCTTAATTTTTAAGCTCTTTATGGTTGTACAGACTTTTTGAGAATATATAATGGAGCATTGTAAATTATTATTTTAACATCCTTAAACAGACTTTCCCAACCTGGAATTCATTCTCTCTTTCACATTACATCTGGTACAATTTTGACAGTTTGAGTCCTTGCTCGGGTGTTTAAGAACTCTTCCACTGACTTCCAGCCTTGTGAAAATTGTCCATATAAATCATTTCTGTTCAGTCTTAGGAGTGTTTTTGTTTAGTTCATGAAAAAACTCCGTCCTTTCATCCTGTGACAGCATTTTTATTAAGGTCTTTTTGTATAAAACCAGCGTAAAATCCCAAAAATCCAGATACAGTGGAAATCTGATCTTCTTCAAAGAATGCTTACAGATTTGTGAGGTGTAATTTTCACTGCAAAAGCCCGTTCCTTATTGTAATTTTGGGAGGTTTTTTCCATGGTCTTTTACACTTGGGCCAGCTTGTGCTGGATAAAGTTTAGCTAATGTGCAGTTTTCTGCATTTGAGCCTGGATTGCTTTCTGGACTACTGTCTTAATCTGTGAGCAATACCTACACCTAATAGTTCATTGGTTTCATACTGAGACATACATAATTTATTCAAATGAACAATAAAAAAAAATTCTACAGTATTAAAGCAACTCGCCTAAAAATAGTTCAGTTTGAAAAGCTGCTCTGTTCCTCACCTGTAAATGAAAGTTGCCTGGATAGGAACTTACCTGATACCATCTGTAATCAGCATTGATCCAAAGATTTGGTTTGAAGTCACGTACTATTGGATTTCTGCCTTCCTTACGTCTCCAGTTTTCTGATTATGTAACGGTTCCTGTTAACATGTTAGTTGTGTAGCCAGAAGTGTGGCATGTCAGTGGCATAATTTAGTGTTCGCCATTCCCTGATAACTTTTCATCTGAATTTGTGATCATCTTCCCTCCAAGATTCCCTTGTGGGTGCTAACTAGAAACTACTAAACTACTGAAAACATAGTTTAATTGTCTTTCCTTTTTCTTTTCAGATTCCTAGTATTTATCCAAAAGGCCCAAGAGTCAGGTCCTAATCTCATTGCATATTTAAATAACAGGACTTCAGATGTTCTGTTGTTCCTTCCTGCTTATCTTTTATTGGTTTTCTTCTTTCTTTCTTTTATTTTCCCACCCACTCACTTTCTCCTAGTGGGTGGAGGTTTTTTATTTAGTGGGAAAGACTGCTGGATGGCTTCCTTTGAGGCACTGTGAATATGGTAGATGACTTTGCTGGAGCCCAAATTCACATTGTTTTACTGGTTCATGTTATTGGGCTCTTCTCCCTTTTTTGAAACGGAACAGTCAAAGGTTTACTTGGTTTTGTTGAACAGGAAGTGACAACAATGTGCCAGGATTTTGTAAATTGAAGTAGGTTGAATTGTGATTCAGGAAATTGGTGAGAGATTCTTCTGTGTAAATGGAAACTAGCACTCAGTAGCAGGAATCATAGGCGCATATTGCTCTTGTGATTTCTTTACCAAATGCATTGGTTTGTTTCCCTTGTTTGGCTAGGAAGCAATATTGTGCTGGAAGGCCTGGGAATTTCAGGAGTTATAGTGGGTTTTCAACTGTAGTGGCATGTTTTCTGCCAGATAGTTACATTATGCTTTTTGTGAATTGCACAGCTGTGCGTATGGCTAAAGGAATAAATTCTGTAGATTGCTGTTACTTGTAGTACTTTAAAAATTCTATTTGAAACCAAGGATATTTTTCAGATGTTATGCATTTGTATATGTATAGACCAGATTTCTGTACTTCTGGATTACTTTGTGGGGTTGATATTTTCTTTTTTAAAGAACATTATCTCAATTTTAATAATTTCCTTCTTGTAGTCCATTAATACTGGTTAGTTGAGGCAGCATTGAAACAGAAGAATAAAGCTGCTGGAATTAAAAAGGAAATGAGTGTCTAAGTAAGTAGGAGCCAAATGCTGAAGAGGTCAAGATGAAACTTATAATTCTCCAGTTTATGAGCTGTGTAGTTGAAATAACTGGATTAGTCAGGAAGATGAGATGAGATGAGGAGGACAACAGAGGCATGAAGGTGACCAAATAATATTCTGCCTGAAAGCTTAAAAAGCATATGGAGTTTTAGTAAAAGGAAAAAGTTAATATACCCTTCATTAAGAACCTTAATTCATTTGAAAAGCAAAAGATAAAGTCCAATTATTTCAAATTTATTGTGTTCAAATCAGGTTAGAATCTATTATGGGGTTTGTTAAATGGATGATTTAGTCCTGTCAATCTTTTTAGAGGTTTAATCACTTATCTTTCTGGTTTTGAAACTTTTCCAGGCCAGAAGCTGTTCTGTTGTCACGTGTGCAGTAATTCTTTTTCTACAAAAGGCAGTCTAAAAGTCCACATGCGCCTGCATACAGGAGCAAAGCCCTTCAAATGCCCACACTGTGATCTACGGTTTCGTACTTCAGGGCGCAGAAAAACCCACATACAGTGTCATTATAAACCAGATACAAAGAAAGTTAGGAAGCCTGTTGCCCGGACTTCAACTGAGGGACTACAACCAGTCAGTCTTCTTAATTCATCCTCAACAGACCCTAATGTTTTCATCATGAATAACTCTGTTTTGACAAATCAATTTGATCAAAATTTGCTTCAACAAGGACTTGTGGGCCAGGCTATCCTGCCTGCTTCAGTGTCAGGTAAAAATGGATGGGGTGCTGGTATGGTGTGGTGTGGAGATCAAGTTATGAAATTTGCTTTTTATTAGAGTTTGGAGAGTTTTACCAAACACTGCTTGCCAAACAGGTAAGAATTGTACTGAATTCATGGTTTGATGCACACTGGTGACATGAATAGAAATTTACTTATGTAAGAACGAAGGAAAAATATATGCAGTTTACCTCAAAGTCTCTTCAGTTCTGCTTGGTTATTGCACTGCAGAGAGGAAGAAAATGCAGATAACAAATAGCTGAAGTACTTGTATTCTTTGTGGTAATACTTCATTGGTTTTATTAAAAAAAAAGAGGCAAAATAGTTATTCTGTTTGTGTACAGTGGTTATTTATCTGAATAATGAAGAGTGCCTTTTAGGTGCATATCCTCTGCTATATGTGTGTAGTTATTTCTCCAAAATAAAAAAAAAAACCACATACACAAAAAGAAAACCAACCAAAAGACCCCCAACCGCAAAACAAAGCAAGAAAACTCTTTAGCAATACAAAAAACTAGTAGTGTAGGTGTGTATTTTAGTTAATTAAGTGTCTAGGATATGAAGTCTCACCAATTGGCAGTGACTGCAGCTGCATTAGCGCATTAGATGTGCTGCAGGCTATTCTTTGAGGCCAGCTGGCACAGAATACCCAACATGCTTCATGTTGCAAGAAAGTGACATTTTGAGAATGATCCTTGCTGATTTCTAATTTTTTTTCAGGTATTTTTTATGTAAGTGCTCACTGACCCAATGTTTGTGTAAGTGCTCAGGTAAACTTGGGACAGGGATGATTTTAAGAGCAGAATAGTTTTAAGGTGTCTGGAGACTTGCCTTGATACTCTTAAATGTACTACTTAAATTGTAGGTCTTCAACTGTCTGTCATTTCTGAAAGTGAGACTTTGATTTTATGTGCTTTAGCATTTTTTTTTCAGTACATCTGTGATTTTGCAGGTATGCCCACAAATTCAGAGTATTTTATCTGTCTCATATCTAACTGTAGCCATTTCAGCTTATCTGAGTTGACCTAAAGTGTTGAACAAAACGAACAAATTGTTGGTGTTCAGATACTGACGTTATTTGGCAAGCACAGTTAGTGATAAACCTGTGATGCAAAAATCAATTGATGTTTGCTTGGATTTTTGAACATAATGAGGAGGAGTGTTTAGCTTGTTCATGTGTCTTAGAAAGAAGCTTTCTTAAATTGCGACTAGTAACGTGGGTTTTGGCCAGAGCAGGTATTTTTTGGGTGCATTGTAAACCAGATTTATTATGGTGAAGAGTTGTGAAGAGGGAAGGATAGGTGTTTTTGAAGCATCAACCAAAGGAAACTGGTTGATCACACTCAAAGTGTTTGGAGAAGAAGGTACATCAAATACAAGATAACTTTTTCCATATATTCTCTCAAGACCTTTTGTAGAGATGGTCTATTCAACTTTTGAAATTAGAACCTTTCAAGTGCTAAAGACTTGGATTTCAATTGCGAATGCACCTTTATTTTCATCATTGTAAATATGGAGGATGAACTTTCAGTTTGACACTGAACCATGTCTGTGCTGTGCAAAATGTGGCAGTAACTTTCATGTGTATGTTCTGAGTCAGAATGTAAATATCCTCTGTGTGTGCAGCACACTCTTCAAGGAAATCTAAACCAAATTTCTCCAGATTTCTAATGCTACTCTGGAAGGGTTCTTGTTATGTAAGTCACTAGCTAGTGCCTAAATAGCAATCCTTAAATCACATGGAATTTATAAAGCTTTACAACAGGCAGATTACTTTATAATCAAATTATACACTTGAAATTATCTTTCTTGTCATAGATAATTGTGTGTATGTACCTTTTATGTTGATTTAATTTATGAAAATAAGCACACTAAAAGAGTTAGTCAGTAATGGTAAATAAAAACATTACAATTTAACTGTTTTCTTTGGTAGCTGGAGGTGACTTAACTGTGTCCTTGACAGATGGTAACTTGGCCACTCTTGAAGGAATACAGTTACAACTTGCTGCTAATCTAGTTGGACAAAATGTTCAGATTTCTGGAATAGATGCCACTGGTATTAACAACATAACATTACAGGTAAGTTGCTTACTCTTCCTTGCTTTTAATTCTGTAGAGTCACTTTGAAGGCTGAAGAAAGTTTCAGGAGCCTACACAATTCTGGAAGAGTTCCCTTGAGTTGAGTGAGCTAGTAACATACTGTATCACTTGTATAATGTTAGAAGACTTAAATAATAGCTGCACAGTGGGATATTTTTCTGGTTTGGTTTCTTTAATTTTCTCTTTTTTCAGGTTTTTTTATTACTCAGGGATTTTGACAGGCTTCTTTAAAATATGTATTTTTTTCTTTTAATTGTATTTTATCTTTACACTTCAAAAGTACTTTAGGTTTCTACCTAACTCCCAAAAGGCACCTACCCACCCCTCAAAACAAACCCAAATTATTGCAGAGTGTTCTTTTCTGAACATAAGGCACTGTGTTACTTTGCAAGCTTTTAATAGTTAAATTCACAATTTAAATTCCCATTGAGCTTGTAAAAGGTACAACAGAAAGAGATGAGATGACTTCTTTTAAAAGTTCTTGAGATGTTTGAAACAATGATTTTCTTGAACTTGGCTGTGTTTGATCAGTTGCACAGAATTATTGATGTTGGAGGAGTCATCTGGAGGTCACCAGGTATAATCCCAAGGTCAAGGAATGGGCATCTGCAGAGTTGCATTGAGTTGCTCATAGTCCCTCTGCTCAAGGAGTTTTTAGCATAAAATGAAGACATTTTCGGGTTTTTTTCTCAACTGCTAAACGTCTCTGAAGAGGAAAATGTCTGATCTTTAAGTATAGAGAACAGCTGTTGGTTTGTGAAATGATACCTTAATGACCTCTAGGAGCTGAAAAATTAAATAATTTCTGGTATCAGTCTTCTCTCTGCTATATGCCTTTTCACTTTCAAAGGCTTGGAGACAGTGATAAGCCTTACATGCTTATAGGACAGTACAGAATACCAGCAGTGTGTTTACCTGGAGCCAGGCATGCTGATACGTAACTGATCATGATTTCCCAAACATTGTGCGGAAGGAAGGAAGGGAGGGAAAATGAATCTGAATAGACTGGTTACATAGTCATTTTAGAGCCTGACTGTATACAGACACATAAAAACTGAATTTACGTTTTAAATTGTTAATTATAAATTTTCAGTACTGTATATACTCTATGCAGTAAATATGTATTCTGGACTTATGTTAAGGATATTCATTTAACCCAGTTTGTTGAGATTGATTGCTGAAAACTTGCTTTTTAGATCGATCCAAGTATCCTACAGCAGACATTACAGCAGAGCAATTTACTTACTCAGCAACTGACTGGAGATCCCACCATGGCTTCACAGAATCCCTCCCTCCAGGCAACAGAAAATGCAGTGCCAGCTAATGTGGTTATTCAGCCCATATCAGGCTTGTCTTTGCAGCCCACAGTAACATCATCTGCTAACATGACAATAGGGTCCCTGTCTGAGCAGGAGTCTGTGCTGACAACCAGCGCAAGTGGTAAGCATTGTCAGTAGTTTTATTGTGCCTTCAATTTCTTAATTTTACTCAGGGTATTTATCAAAGTGAGAGAAAGTTGCTCCCCCTGCCTCCCCCCATTCCCACCAAACACCTCATATAAATAAAATAAACTTGCAGTTCTTGCTTGAGCATCTTCAGCCAATTTTACAGCTTTGTGTTATTACCGTTTCTTAATACATTTTTTCAGACAGTGAATTAGAGAGTAGGTTTAGATTAGATATTAGGAAGAAGTTCTTTACTGTGAAGGTGGTGAGGCACTGGAACAGGTTGCCCATAGAATCTGTGGATGCCCCATCCCTGGAAGTGTTCAAGGCCAGGTTGAATTGGGTATTGAGCAGCTTGGTGTAGTGGAAGTAGTCCCTGCCCATGACAGGGCAGTTGGAGCCATATGATCTTTAGGTCCCTTCCAGCCCAGGCCATTCTATGATTCTATATAATGAAAATACTTAAGAACTTCCATACTTTTGAGCCAAATGCAGAATCTTCATTCTGAAAATCTTAACTGCAGAGGAATAAATTTGATGAGAAAAAAATTTATACTTTATACTGCAAGTTCTAGCATCTCCCCTTGGCTGCATTGAGTATAGTAGCTCAGAAAATAATGTATAAATTGCTCTAAAAAGTTATGTCAAAAATTCCACCAAAGGATATTCATAGAAATTTTTTTTGTTCTACCACTTTCATTTAGGTGCACAAGACATTACTCAAGTCATGACTTCACAGGGTATGGTGTCATCTACAAATGGACAACATGAGATAATGTTGACCATAAATAATTCCAGTTTGAGTCAAGTTCTAGCTCATGCTTCAGGTTCTACTACTGCGACCTCATCAGGAAGTCCTCAAGAAATCACTCTTACAATATCTGGTTTGTGTTTTTAAAAATAATTTAATGGTACCAGATCTCATAAAGTACCTATACAGTAGGATACAGGGATTTTCACAGTCTAAGTTTTCCCATGGCGTATTTTTTTTATATTTATCAGTTTTAAAACATACTCCCCAAATTCACGTTTGAAACCCAAACACGTTTGCTTTGACAACACGTTAGATTGGTTCACTGTTTTATTTATAGCTTCAGTTAACAGCTGGATTTTTATAGATTGATCAAGTTGGTGCTTTGAATCTAGATAAGTAAGACCCATACTTGTCTAAATATTTCTCATCTCAGGTATTTCTGTATATGTTAGTATCTGGATTTGCATAACCATGTCTGTATTAAAAACATGTCAAACCGTTGCATAAAAATCTGCATGTGTAGAAATTAATTTTGCCTTTTGGTTGTATTTTCTACTTTTATTATTTTATGATCTTTTGTAAGAACAGTAACAGAATAATGTTGAGGTGATTCCAGTTACAATAGAACTTACTTCTATTCAGGCCAAGATCTTATTCAGCATAATTCTGGAAGCACTGATCTGAACACTGGCTTAAGGCTGACAGCACCAACCATCAGCAGTCAGACTACAGGTGCTACATTAACTATAAGCAACGACCAGCTTCTTTCTCAGGGCCCTTCACTAAATGCTCCAGGTATGCATACAGCTATTTTTCTAATTGAAAATAATACTTTGTTTAAAAAGTAAATGCTAGAATGAAATGGTATAATCTTGCATGACATGATTCAGGAACTTTGAGCATTTTGTGTGTTTTCTCATAAGCTTTAAATTCTGTGTCAGTTTAAATGAACTTTATTCCACACAGTAAGAAGAAAAACTGAAAACAAGAAGACGTATTAAATTAGTACTTTGAGGCAGTTAGAGGAGTATTGAAGAATTGCATCTATAAAATGGAGTACAACAAAATCTGGTGCCTTCACTGCAGAAGTGAAAAAATACCAAATTTGCTCTAGTACTCAAATTTTAAGACTTTACATACATGTATCAATTTCTACCTATATATGTATACGCATGTGACCACCTGTGAGTGCAATACTGTGTTCATCAAGCTACATTTAAATATAATTTTTCTAATTTTATCATCTGACTGACAACTTTAGGTTCTTGATTAGCTGTTTAACTGATTTTGTTGATTCCACAATAGAAAATCCTAGCAGTGAGAAACAAAAATTACTAAGTTCACTTAAAATAAATTTGCAGTTTAGTGTTTATGTATGTAACAGATTTTTTTAACCATTTTGCATATTATCCAGAACTTAATACAACAGGGGGAACGAATCTTCCTCCATCAACACCCATATCTCAGTCTGCAGTTTCTGCACAGAATTTGGTAATGTCTTCATCAGGAGTTGGAGGAGATGGTAGTGTCACTTTGACTCTTGCTGACACTCAGGGAATGTTGTCAGGTGGTCTTGATGCAGTTACGCTTAATATCACTTCACAGGTAAGATGCTTTTCTGAACTGACAGATAAATTTGTTTCTGTCTTACAGAGCAGGAATTGGAGCTTTTGCTTAGAAAATGATTTTGTCCTGTAAATACACAGTATTTGAAAATTTAGTTAATTTTCCTTCTCTCTGCCAACCGTGCGTGTACAGCATCTAGAAACATGAACTGTTTGAACAGAAGTGCAGATAAATTTTGCAGGGTTGTTTGTTTTCTTAAATGAACGGATAGGTTCTACTGTTTTAAACATGGTTTGAGATCAGTTTTTGGTGTTAGACTATGTACTTAATTGTCACCATTCAGTAATACAGCTTAGTACTCCTAAATATATTATTTCATACAGTAAATTTTTCTTTTTGTACTTGTGAATGGGAGAGTTGAACAGCAGTTGTGACAGTTCTTTTCACAGCAAGTAACAAGACAAAATTTAATTGATTGTCTGTAATAACAGGTGGCATTATAAGAAATTTTAGAAAAATGATGCTGTATGGACTGTCATTTCCCGAGTAACCTGACTATTAGTTTCATTTATAGCATAACGTAAGAATTTTGTGGTGTCATCAAAAGCCAAAGACATATTGGCAAATAGATTCTACAGAGTGGGGAGATAAAAAAATAATATTAAAAGACTACAAAGTAAAAATGGTTTGTGTGGTTGACATTTCAATGTAGATCTTACATCTGAAAACTTAGGCTGTTTCTTCTATTTTCTTGGCTTAACTAGGTTTAGATTGATTTTTATTTATTTTTTGACCTGAGTTAAAGTGTGTAAACATATACAAATTAAATGCTATTTATCTTGCATGTGCTGTGATTAAAAGCAGTGAAGCAAAGTTTTGTGCTTCCCTCTGCAGTTTTGCTTTGGGGAAGGGAAGAAAAGATTTCTTAAATAATTCTTATGATATATTTGTGTTTTCTGGTATCACAGAGTAACAATGCAGAACATAGTTGCATTTCAGGCTTTGTTATAATTTAACTAATTACATTTGGCAGTGTTGCTGTTTATTGATAGGATCCCATGCCTTCTGTTAAGACAAGCATAAAAAAAATTGAAACATTGAAGAATAATAATAATAGCTATGCAAGCACAATTTATGTTGCAAGAAATCATAGTAAATGGGCAGGCAGTGCATAAAAGAACTGTGTTTCCTGGGGAAATTGAAAAGCCAATAAAAGTAGTGTAGAAATAGAAGTAGCAGGATCTTAGTAATCATATATTCTAAGTAGTGATTTTGCATCATGATTTCACGGGGTTTGGAAGTATGTTTAATCAAGGCCATGCAGGAGAGCAGAATACAGGGGTTAAGGAAAGGCAGTGGAAGGCTAGAACATTCAGCATTTCATGCAAGGCTGGAAAAAATTAATCACAACTGAATCTAGTCTTACAAACTTCTAGCTGTTGTTACCCTTAAATGGTTGGATGTAAATTTAAAGGAGAAAAGGACGGAAAACAGTTGCATTTGTTCAGGTGAGATTCTGAAATCTTTCTAAAGGAAAAAGAAAAGTACTGTTAAGGTGTGGAAACTTACATTACTACAGTTAGCTGTTTAAGTACAGCTTTTAAAATATAGTTACTCTTTTTTTTTTTTTTTTTTTTTTTTTNTTTTTTTTTTTTTTTTTTTTTGCTCCCCTCTGACAGGGTCAGCAGTTCCCTGCTATACTTACAGATTCCAGTCTTGCTAGCCAAAGTGGATCAGGATCACAGCAAGTTATACTGGTGAGCCATACACCCCATTCAGAACCTGCAAACTCTGATGAAATAACATACCAGGTAGATACTATATATTTCTGTGTCTTTTGTGATAAAGGACTTTTATTTAATCAAAAACACTGGAATAATTTTTTTTTATCTTCAATCATGAAGGCTGATGTCATTCCCAAACAAGAGTATTGGGAAGAGGTTCTCTGTGACTCCTAGTCACCCAGATTGTTTTGAGTTTTGAATTAAAAACCATTTTCTTATATATATACATTCACACGAAAAAGAAATGTAATTAATAATCTGTTTCTATCTACAAATGACATAATAATGTGCTCAACACAGACTGCTCCAAAAATTTCCAAGTAGTTATTTAGACAATAAAAATACCAACTTGGAATTTTGGAGCTGTGGAGAAAAAATAGCACCTACTGGTACACTTTTTCCATTCTCTTTCTGTGTCCAGGTTGTTTCAGGTGATGGTGCAACATAAAGGCCTTGCAACTTCTAACCCCTTTGAATCCCAATCAAAACTCCTACATAAGTAATTCAGTTTTGGTATTAGAAAAAGTGATTCAGACTTGTTTTCTTGAAGGCAGAATCAATGTTTTCAACCAGCCTAGTAGGGCAAGCTCTAAAATAGGAGAAATGGGAGAGGCAGATGGTGACTTTATTTGTTGCTTTCTGTGTTATTGTACTTAATATTCTTCTTATCTATAAAGTTGAATTTGGTAATAAAAAGGAATTTGGTATTAAATTATCTGAAGAAAATAGCTTTTCCAAACAGTTGTTGCTAATTAAAACAAAACAGTAATGCAGCATACCACCTTCCCATTCCGTCAGTTTTTTTTGTTGTCTTTCAGTACTTCTCAAGGTAAAGCTTTACTTCCTTATGAAAACAGAATCCCCAATAAAGAAGTTAAACAAATAGAAAATATTCTTCTTGTCTTCAAAAGCAGAGATAATTTTTTTTCTGTCCGAAATGCTTTTGGCTTTGAATATTGGTGGCAAATTGAGGGTCATCTGAGATGTTCAGGAGCATAAAACTGAATGTAGAACAATACAGATACACACATATTCTATTTATGATGTGTCAGGTCACACAGTTATTAATGTTGTTTTCTTAAAATACATACATGTGTTGTTCTTAAGAGCAATGAAATAGAAGTTCATATTTACATACAACTGACTTCTTTTGTCTCTCTACAGATGCTCTCCAAAGATGTGTCATGCTGAGGTAGATTTTGGAAAACAAACCAATGTAGATGTGCCTATGAAATTACCTAACAGGGTATTTGTAAATTGTTACAGGTGACAGAAGTTTCCCCTAATGTGACTAAAAGCAGTCAAGCAGAAAAAGAAACTCGTGGGCACCAGTGTTTTGAGTGTAGCCAAACCTTTTATTCTGTCACCATGCTGACGCACCACTGCAAAGAGGTTCATGGCAAGGAGCGAATACACGTTTGCCACATCTGCAATAAGGCCTTTAAGCGGGCAACACATCTCAAGGTATTTGGTAATACCAGTTGATTGTTCTCTTAACTCCTTTTGTTTTGGACTTCCTGTGACATTAACAAAAGGTACCTATTAGCCCTTTGTCTTTGCTTTCCCTTTACAGTGTGAGAGGTGTGCATCTGAGAGAGGGAGTCTAAGTGATAATGTATGCACGGATAGAGAGCTCTCTTCTGGAGCATGGAAAGGATTTTAATGCATATATTGACTACAGAATGAAAAATGTTAATGCCTGTCATGCAAGTAGTAGTGTCAGGAAAAGACTTCACTTTATTTCCATATGAATATCATCAGTGCTAATCCTGATTTCCATATAATCTTTTGATATCCCAGGAAGTTACCTGCTTTACAGTCTTACCATTTCATTTGTAGATGCTCTGTCGTGTGAGTATAAGTGATAGAGGAGGTGTTTGTTTTAAAATGTTCTTACATGATTGCTGTTGTCTAGTGATATTTTTTCTGTTTTCTCTAGATTATGAACAACCTAATACTTCCAAGTCTTTTAAAAAAATTAGCGATGTACCTAAGTTCTTAATTGGATTATAGAATGTTCCTGTTAGGAATATTGGGTTGTACTAGACAAGGGCTTTGTTCAAGCCAGTTATCTTACCTCTGAGAGATACTTAAGGGAAGTAATTTTAAGAAGCGCTTTAAGAAAAGAGTAAATATTTAAGTTGCCCAGAATTTTGCCAGCTTCCCAGAACTTATAGACAGAAATTTTTGGAGCCAAAGGCAATGTATTTATATTAATTTATATTATCTTTATATTAGCTTTTAGTAGAGCTCTTTAATAGATTTTCTTTCACTTTGATAAAATATTTTAATGAAATATATTCTCTTTGAGAAGTTCACCCCCTTGGAGTGATCATGTCTGTCAACTAGACTATTAGAAACTCATAAAATGTGTTGTTGTGAAACTCTTAACCTTTGAGTTAGAAGAAATTTTCCAGGAAAAAAACCAGAATAGTCTTGATATTTGTTTTCCCTAAGTAATGATAACAAACTCCAAAAATCAGTCTCTCCTCAGTTTGTTTTCTTAGAACTGGGCCCAGGTTAAAGATATGACAAGGTAACATCTTACCCTAGTATGTTCCTTGGATTATTATCCATAACTGATTTTTCTGGAAAGCAGCAATTGAAGTTGCAGTAAGAAGTTCAAGGGCAGTCACAAGAGACTTCAGGGCCTTAGGACTGCTTGTTAAGGGATCAGAAGCACAAGTAATCTTCTCTTCTGTCCTTCCAGTTGCAGGGAGTGGTGTAGGAAGAGGCAGGAAGAGCTGGCAGATCAATAACTGTCTCTGAGATCACCAGCAGAATTTTTAAATGGAAGATGTTTTAGATCATGGATTGGTCTACACAACAGCAGGCCTGCTGCAGATGGGTTACACTTGTCTCAGAGGGAAAAAGATCTTTTCTGAGGAGTTAGCAGGGCTCATTGAGAGAGATCATATCATCTAAACTAGATTTGTAGGGAGGAGGGGATAAAACCAGACTTGCTGGAGATAAGCTTAAGGGCAACACGCCCTCAAGGGCATGTTTGAGGGTTTGTGTGCCAGCAAGGCCCTTCAAGCTCTATCCTAATGGGCTGAGTACACTGTAGCACATTTGAAAAGTCCCTGTGCTGGCGCTGCAGCGTTGTAGCCATCTCAGTGCAGGTAGGGGAAATGGTCAGTGACATGCTACACCACTTAGATATGCACAAGTTGTCTATAAGACTGGATGGAATCCACCCAAGAGTACCAAGGGACCTGTCAGAAGAGCTTCCCATGCCATCATTTATGGTTTTAATCATCATTTATGGATTTATTTTTTTAATCATTTATGATGAGCAGTGCTGGCTAAGCAGGGAGGTCCCAGTTGCCTGCATCTTAGCACTTTTGATGCCCATCTACAAGGGCTGAAAGTAGGATCTGGGAAACTACAGGCCTTTCAGCCTGATCTCAGTGCCAGGAAAGGTTAGGGAGCAGCTTATCTTGAGCACCATCATGTGGCACATGCAGGACAGCCAGGAGATCAGGCACAATCAGTATGCATTCATGAAAAGCAGGTCCTGCTTGAGTAACATGATTTCCTGTGACAAAATGACTTGCTCAGTGGAGAAGGAAAAGGCTGTGGATGTTGTCTACCTGGGCTTCAGCAAAGCATTTAATACTGCCTCCCACAGTATTCTCATGGAGAAACTAACCACCATGGCTTGGATGGGTTCACTGTTTGCTGGGAAAATTTTGGCTATACGTCCAGGCTTAGAGAGTGGTGGTGAATGGAATTACATTCAGCTCATGGCTGGTCACAAGTGGTGTTCCCCCAGACTCAGGACTGGGACCAGTTCTGTTTAATATCTTTTTCAAAGATCTGGACAAGAGGGTCAAGTGCACTCTCAGTCATTTTGCAGACAACACCAAGTTGGGCAGGAGTGTTGATCTGCTGGAGGGCAGGAAGGCTCTGCAGAGGGATCTGGACAGGCTGGATCAATGGGTTGGGGCCAATTGTGTGAGGTTCAACAAGGCCCAGTGCTGGGTCCTGCCCTTGGGTCACAACAACCCCAGGCAGCACTACAGGCTGAGGGCAGAGTGGCTGGAAAGCTGCTGGTGTAAAAGGACCTGGGGGTGCTGATGACAGTGGCTGAACATGACAGTGTGTGCCCAGGTGGCCAAGGAGGCCAATGGTGACTTGGTCTGTATCAGCAAGAGTGTGGCCAGCAGGAGCAGGGCAGTGACTGTCCCTCTTTACTTTATGCTGGCAAGGCTGCACCTCAAATCCTGTGTTCAGTTTTGGGTCCCTCAGTTCAAGAAGGACATTGAGGTTCTGGAATGTGTCCAGGGAAGGACATTGGGGCTGGTGAAAGGTGTGGAGCACAAATCTTAGGGAGGAGCAGTTGAGGGAAGGAAGTTGGGGTTGTCTAGCCTGGAGAGAAGGAGCCTGGGGGTCACTTAACAATCTGGCCAGGTAGGAGTTGCCCTCTTTTGCTGGTCATGAGCAATAGGACAAGAGGAAATTACCTCAGTCGTGTTAGGGAAGGTTTAGATTGCAAATTAGGGAAAATTTCTTCACTGCAAGTCTTGTCAGGTGCTGGCACAGCCTGTAAAGGGAAGTTGTCGAGTCACCGACTCTGAAGGTATTTAGAAGATGTGTAGATGGGGTGCTATGGGCAGTGTCTTAGCAGGCATAGTTTAGTGGTAGACTTGTCAGTGCTGGTTAATGGTTGGCTTTGATCTTGAAGGACAGTTTAATTTACCACTGGACCATCATGTACTAAACCAAATTCCACGCCTCATCAGACTCTTTTATCAAGGTGTTAATAACAGCTTCAGCTGTGACCAGCCTTTAAGAGCAAATTCAGTGATAAATATTGGGGTTTGGCTTAGGATTTTGGGAAGAGTTCAGTGATCTGTTACTCATGGTCTTCATTTTATACTGATAGAATTCTGGAGATCACCAAAAGTATTAAGGGCACTGCCAAACTTCAGGCTTTTCAGAAAAATCCAGTAAGAGGTAAGGGTATCAGTGTTTAGATGCCAGTACTTAACTGTATGTGTTTTTTCCAAAGATGTCAGTACCAGCAGTTTCACAATTATCCACAAGAAAATCCTCTTTAGAGATCATGTACAAACACTTCCACCACCCACCCCATCCCCAGTGTTAAGGCTTTTCAATCCAGTGACTTCAGTTCCCCTTCTGATGTGGGTTACTGTCTTGTTCTACAGCTTCAGAGAGGAGAATGTTAAAACATGTACAGTGACTAACTGTCCAATTTCATATGAATATGTAGTGGAACTATCTGGAAGTTGACTGTTGATAGTAAATAAGACACAGACATGATTCCAAGATGAAGGGAGAAAGGCCTTATTGAAATAATGGAATGCAACGTTTTATTGCCACACTTTAAGGGGGTGTTACAATTAATGTTTCAGGAGTGATGGGGTGTAAGAGTGGCATACTAATGCATGAGATGTTTCAAAGATAGTTTCCTGATCTTACTTTCTAGTTAGATAATGCTTGTTTGCTACCCCATGATACTTACTCTTGGAAGACTATAAGAATTACATAAATAAAGTTGTAAAACATCACATGAACAGTGAAATACTACGTCTATAAAGAGATGATTGCATTTCAGAATGTTGCATTTCCATGAACTATTTTCAAAAATATATTTTGTAAAACATCACATGAAAAAAGCTTCTTATATAAAAGAAAAGGTTCACAGATCAGTGGAACAGAATTGCATCGCAAACTGTTTCTTCAGAGAAAGTTGACAGAAAGTTTTACAGGGCTATCTGGATGATATGTTGTTTGCTTTTAAGTAGAAGATGGGGTAGGGGTTGTTGGGATTTGGAGGTTTGGTTTTTTGTTTGGGTTTTGTGGTGGAAGAAAGAAGCAACAGTTTTCAGATAATTTTTCTGAAGTAGGTCATAGTATGTTTCCACCATTTCAGTGCTTGAGGGGGTAATGAACAAGATAAAACCAAAAGATTTTGTTTATTTCCACCTAAGCAATGGTTTATAGATACCTGATTTTCTCAGAAGACCTTATATTATTTCCCTATAATACTCTATTATTATAATTACTGTGATAATAATATTCTTTCATGTAACTGTTTCGCTGATTTTCCAGTGTAAACAAACTCTGCAGACACAGTTTGCTTCAGTTCGTGGAGTGAGGAATAGGACTTCATAGACATCAAGAAGGCTTATTGTTTAGGTATAGTAAAGACTAATTAATAGTTTAGTCTGTAATCAAATAGACTAGAAAAGAATATCCACACACGTTTTAGAAAGTGGACAAGTATTTGCAGTACTGTTTCACAGACAGTTCTTGATTAGATTTTTTTAGTTATATATATTTTTATTTATTTCCTTTTGTAATTTGAATTTTATATTAGTATTAATAAATTAAAAATTAAGAAATAATAGATAACATAAGATACTCTTCTGAGTTTGAAAAACATCTGGGCCCAGCATCAGTGTATTAAAACCACTGAAATTAGAACTGTTATTGATACTTCTTCACAAAGATAAAACATCATGCTGTCTTACCGTTAAGAACCTTAGTGATTTTACTTTCTGGTGTTTTTTTCGATTAAGAGTCCATTGTGAAGTGGTTCTGTTTGCATCTTGCTATCGTGCAGCTGTGTGTGTGTATGTTGTGATAGTTGTCTCTTTGAGGCCTGTACAGTTTGACAGCGTTACCAATTCAGGTACTGAGGAATACCCGCATATCGGACAAGGAGGGAGATGGATGCTGGAGAAGAGAGGGGCAAAAAATTCTATGTTAGCTTACAATGCACAGTTGTCAAAATACCTTTTTGTAGATGAACAGAGCATTTAAAGAACTCTGGTTTCATTTTCTGTATTTTGTTTTGCTTCAGATAATTAGTAGAGGGACTAATGTATGCCAATAAAGAAAGACATACAGTTATTGATGGAGTTTTTCAGAAGTGTAAAGATACCGATGGTTAGAGAGAGTTGATACACAAAAATAATTTCTCATTTAAAAGAAAAAAAACAGTGCAGGCTTCCATTTTCTTCCAGCTTGTCTGCTGATGACTAAGATCCTCTGCTTTTGTCTTCAAGGTGTGAATGTATTTTTATTCAGTTAAGTACTGAAGTCTTTTTAAATGGTCTGAAATTTATTTTTTTTTTCCTTATGCTGGCTTAGGAACACATGCAAACCCATCAGGGTGGACCTTCACTGAGTTCCCAGAAGCCTAGAGTGTTTAAGTGTGATACTTGTGAAAAAGCTTTCGCTAAGCCAAGTCAGCTGGAGAGACACAGTCGCATCCACACAGGTGACACCAGAAATTATTTTTATCTTGAGAGGTTTTCTTATGAGTATCTGGGTGTTATGTTTGAAGCCCTTGCTTATGCTTTCAGCTAACTGCTTTTAAATATCAACTTGAGCTTAAAAAACCAAGTAAATTTCTTACCTCAAATGTTTAGAAATTAAAAGGAGGAACAGCAAACTTGAAAACTTATATGCTTCTTTAAGCTGATCTGTACTTTGGGACTGGCAGTACTGCAGTGATAATGTGAGTGCATGAGTTTGTGTCTAAAGGCTTGTCAGCCTTTGAAACAAATTAATAAAAGTATATTTTAAAGCATTGTTTGAAGATTTAAAGACACTGGTTATGATCATCCTCAAGCATATAGAAGAATGTGCAAACAGGGGAGTGTGCTCAGTGATGTTAAACAAGGGAAAGGCTTGACTGCTGATACTGACTGCTGTATGCAGTACTTTATTGTCACTGAGCTGCTTGCACAGGTCATCCGTTTCTAATGCCAGTGCTTTTAATTTGTTGTGTTCTTTTCCACATATTCCACTTCTCTTACTTTCTTCAGCAGTTGATCTGTAAGAAGTCTATACTGACTTCTCCTAGGGAGCCCTCATTTTCTGTAATGTAAATGCTTTTCAGGTTGCAGCTTCTGCCCTGTATAAGTTGAAAGCTGTACATAGGATGATAGCCCAGCTGCCCTCCCTTTTGCCTTCTGTGCCTGACAAACTTTCTTCTGAAGAGCCTGAGTTCTAAATATAGGAGTCAGTTCTCTGAAACAAGTTCTTTCTTTTCCCTACCACTGCTACCAATAAAGAGCTGCCATGGCTGCTGAACTTAAAGAGGACAGGGAGAGGTTATCTGTGTTGCTGCTAAGCTGGAGGAGACCAATGAATTTGGCTGGATTTGCTGTAGAATAGGAGAATTCCCTCAAAAGGGTGACTCTCTCTTAGAATGAGTCAACCAGAGCTTTCTCTTTCCCCAGCATCAAGCTGTTGTGGTTACTGTTTTAGAAAGGAATATTCTGGTTCTACTGTGGGTAGGAAAAGAGAAGCAGGAGTTAAAATCCAAGGAGATTAAAATACAGTCAATAATTTGCTTTTTGCAAAACTGACTTAACACAGACTCTTGAAAAAGTTACTGTCTCCTAGTTTGAGGGTTCTACAAAATAAGCAGGAAGCCAGAAAGATGATCAGTTGCCGTTTTCTGTGCTTAGAAAGCATTTCATGCTGCTGCCCTATTGCAATAGACACAGAGCAGTTCAGGAAGGCTGAGAACATAGCAGAGTCCTTTTATTGATCTGTTTGTTATAATCTTCATCATCATAGGAAGAGTTATTTCTGTTTTGGAATGACTTGTAATTAACTCAGTAAATCCTTAGATATTTTGGGGTTTCTTGTACTAGGGGGCTCATGTCCTAGGCTGTAACAGACCTTGCTAAAGTAATATTTATTTTTGTGTTTCAACAATGTCAGGCAACAGTAAGTCAATCAATGTGATTGTAATTCTTTCAGAAGAGAATGTTGTTTTAGAAATCACTTGAGACCAAAGGAGTGAAAATATGCTGCACAGAAGTGTTTAGATGGATGCACTTACATAAACTATGATAGGAAAGGTTAATCTAAATCTAAACTGACTTGTTTCTATAAAGGTACTGTCCTTGTCTGTGAGAGAGTGTTTGTGATTTCTATCTTGACTAAACATTTTTAATCATTTCTAATGGATAACATCTACTGAATCAGTGGCCAGAAGGAAAACTCGTTATTTCTCTGAATATCTCTAAATACCTGGTTATTTAGGATTTATCAGTGAAGAGTGGTTTGCTGAAATTAGAGGGAAGCAGTTGCTTCCAGTTCTACCAAAAACATGTGGTAATCCATTACACCAAAAAGGCTGTTGACCTTCACTGAAATATAAAAAAATGGAATCAAAAGTATTTGAGGAAGCCTAGATTTCTCTTCAAGCTAGTGAAAGTTGTTAACAAAAATAGAAAGAAATTTTGTGTGCTTTAAAGGACCTTCTGTTGATTGTCTGAGAAGTTGGATTTGGCATGCAGATGGGAATATTAACATACAGGTAATGAAGGGAGAGACATATTGGTCCTGTAAGGAAGAACTTGGAAAAGTTTTTTTACTCTTGCTTGTGCTTTATTGTGCTAATAACAAGCAATATCTTAGAAAGTGCTTTCAGAAGTCCTTAATGGCATACAATGTGTTTGTCAGAGGCTGTAGCGTTGAGTGTTGAAGCAAAAATCTGGTTTTGCAAATAGGTAGTTTTAAATTTTAAAATATTTTTTTAAATTAATATGTTCTTGTGTTTATAGTTAGAAATCAGAAATATTCTGTCAGAATTGGAACAGTAAGCCCCTTTTGGTGAGAGATGAGAGTCACAAGTAGCTGTTGGCATAGGATGCCACAAGTGCCATGTAGAATTACACTTTTTTTGTTAACATATTTGACTTTTTAGTTTCTTAAAGACATCAGCTTTGTTAATTCTAGTACATTGCTTTATCTGCATTACTCTGCATGATGTAAAAAGGTGATGGTTTCCTTGAGTACAGAAAAGTCAAATTGATAAATTGATTTATTTTGTACCGCTGTTAAGTAACTTACCTAGGTATAAATTGGATAGGAAAGATAATATCAGTGATTTAGTACTCATGTAGGTATTCTGACATTTAATTTGAGATTTTTTGCTGACAATGTAGAGCTGTAGCACTGTTTGGAGAAAGTCTCAAGGAAAATGATGATGTCTATTTCATTTCTAGATCATCTTGGTAATTTTATTGAATTCCAAACTGTATTTCTATCTTAAAAGGGATAATTATGGAATATGTTTTTCTTCCTTATAAAGGGGAACGGCCATTCCAGTGTACACTGTGTGAAAAGGCATTTAACCAGAAGAGTGCTCTTAAAGTCCACATGAAAAGGCACACAGGAGAGAGACCTTATAAATGTGATTACTGTGCAATGGGATTTACACAGAAAAGCAATATGAAACTGCATATGAAACGAGCTCATGGTTACACTGGTACGTAGCGTGGCGGTAGTACTGCTGAGGGCAGGAATCCATGTGTTTTGTTAGGAGAGCACAGAGCACTTCCCTTAAGTTATTGAGGAATCAGGTGCTAATAGCCAAAGACCACAATTATGAGCTAATAGTTGCACATGCAGCCCAAAAATCAGGTTGAAACAGCAATTCATTGCTTTTTCTGGTTCCTTGTTTTTTATGTGGACCTCTGTGTACAGAAATAGAGTTGAAAAATTATTCCAAAAAAGCAGTATATTGTATTAGATTTTTTTTTTTATTTTTTCCAAGACCATCTAATGAATTTACAGTAGCTGAAGTAATTGCATAATACTGTTCCCATCATGATTCCTTTATTCCCAAGTGCTGTATTTGCATTTTTCTTACACCAAATCATACTCACTTGCCTTTTTCTCTTGTACCTTGGTAGGTCCTGTACAGGAGTCTGCGAGTCACCAAGAACAAGAAGGGGAAGACATTAGTCGTGCTCTGAATTTAGAAGAAGTGGTACAAGAATCTTCAAATGAATGGCAAAGTATAGGCAATGTTTTTCGATAACACTTCGAAATTTAAAAGTTAAAAATATTTCTGGGACTTGAACTTTACAGTTAAAGCTTCAACCATTGAAGACACTAACAATAGAATAATAAATTAGAGGATTTTTAATTATTTACAAAAGTTACCTAAAAGATAAATTCTTTTTTGTAAGCTTGTAGAAGAATATTGAGAAAACTTCATTTAATCTGTGCTAAGTTGTCTGTGAATCAATGAACTCAGGTAATAATGTATACAGTTTCACCTTTGAATTCACAGCCAGTATATCTATTTAAAAATAAACTGGAACTTTATGTCACAATAGAGTGATTCCCATTTTTAATGGAGATGAAGAATAACTTCACAAGAAAATCATGAAACTATCAGTCAACTATTTTTTTTATGTGTTTAAAGAAATAATTGAGATGGGAAATGAAGTGTTGCAGTTGATGATGCATGCAGTATAAAACAGTGGCGTTTTGCCCTTGGTGGTTTTTTTTTTTTTTTCTTACAAAGCACAGGAAAAGGATGTGTTTCTTCTGAAAGCTTTTCTTTTTTAGTGCATTTTGAGAATTTGTTGAAAAAAAATAAAATACTGCGAGCTCATGGCTTTTCTTGAGTTAAACTCTTGAGAAGGAGCATGTTCATTTTCATTCCAACCACAGAGGCAGATAGATGTTAGTTTTTACAGTAAAAGTCTTGAGGTTTTGGACTTGGCAATAATTATTTTAAAATAATCCAAATTAGAAAAGGTTCCAGTAAAAGCCTCTGTTGTTTGCTGTACTGGGTCAGCAGGTCCTTATGTCAGTATCTGTGGAAAACAGCCATATACTCAACCTGTGAGGTAAACAAGTTCAATTTTGTGGTAGCAGTGAGGAAGTTAGATGCACACTAGGTCACCTATACTATACAATGTTCCCCAGTGCTGTAAACAGTTATCATTTTGAATCTGTAAAGTCCTTATTATTTTCTTTGTGGATTTTGGAAATATGTTACATTTATTTGTTGTTTAAGTCATTGTTTCAGCAAAACTACCTAGCTGACTGAGTATTGCTTTTGAAGGTGCCACTTGTTAAGTATATTCACAGCAAAGAAACACTGGAGTAAAAGCATAGTTGTCTTTTAGACATTCCAAAGACAGAAGCTGTTTCCTTATTTTTGCCTTGTTCTTTTGAATTTTATTTATGTAACATATATATAGATATATATATGTGTGCTTATATATGTATATATATATATTTAAAGTTTATGAGCCTCTGTGTGGCCGGTCAGTATATTTTGTAAATACTAATCCCAGTTGCAAGGAGTTCATCTGTTTGGTTGCCACAAGTACTTCTAGATCAGTGGTGGATATGTTGTACTATAATACAGACCTGGACTTTAATTTACTTTCTAAAAGATAATTGTTCTCAGATCCAAAAAGTCCTTTTCTGTAAATATTGTCTATACTCTGTCTATGATACAAACTAGTTATTTCAGATCGCTGAAGCAAGAAATGGCTGTTGGTTTTGATAGGGCATCTCTTAATTCTTTTGTTAACTGTTCAGCATATGTATATAAGTAATATAGTTGGTGACATGAAAATAACACTTTTGTTATGTGGAATATTTAATTGAAAAACATACTAAATAATATTACTTTTTTCCAAATTCTGTTTCATGTATTTTTTAAGCATATGATTCTGGATTCTATGAGATTGGAAAAACTCTGTTTACACAAATGCATGTTTGAATATTAGATGTAAAGAATAAACTCCTTCCAGCAGTGCCTTCCCTTCCAGGCAGCCTATGAGTGTCTCAGCTGTTTAAGAAAGACATTATATTTTACAGTTTTCTGGCGTCATGGCGTAGCATGCTGTTTATCTGTAATAATACAGCAGAATGTGCTGTGTTGCATGGGCCATGTGTGAACTTTTTTCCCTCTTATTTCAGGGAATACTGTATAAATGCACAGAGGGCTTGGAACTAGGTGGTCTTTAAGGTCCCTTCCAACCCAGACCATTTAATGATTCTATGATACTTGGTACACACAACCTAAAAGCTGAGCTCTTGAGTATAAAGATGGCATTTTTAAAGGGTCACTTCTCAAAGTGTTATGCCTTGGTTTGAGACAATGAGTCTGTAGCAAGTCTTGGAAGTGTTAAATAAACAGTGTGAGTTATGGAGTCACCTGACATTTTTCCTGAATTCAGTTTGCTACTCCTCCAGCACTTGGAAATTGTTTCAGCTACAGTAATAGACTTCTAAAAATTTTCTTTTATACATTGTATTTGATTTGCTTCCCTGCATCCTCTTCCCCCTTGAACTTCAAGTGTCTTGGCAGGGGTTTTTATAGCCTCAGTAAGATTGTGTTGGAGCTTTTCAGAGCAGTGTATGTGTTGATGTTCAGAACAGATACAGACAAGTAACCAATATGTTGATATTTTCAAAAGCAGTATTAGTAGTAAAGCAGATGCATTCTTTAAGGAAGCAGAACTCTTGTTCTGAGGAGTGCTTGAAATGCCATGCGGTATAGTGGGTAAGTGAACAGTGCTTGGGACAGCCTCTGTTCTTTCTGGTTTAATGCAGGAGTAGGCTTTTGCTAGTCTTGGGGTTTTTGGCTTGTGTCTGCTCACAATTTCTTTTGGTTTATGTCCATTCCTTCAGTACATTATGCACTCCTGGTATTGGTTGTGCATTCCTGTTTTAGGAAAAATCCTTTGCTTACTAATCAAATGGCCATTTAAACTGCTGATTTTCATCAAAACTACTAGTGTGTAACTAAAAATACATTTCAAGCTAAGTTTTAATCTCTTTTGTTGGTAAAACAATGCTTTCAAAGTACTGTACCTATTCGTCTAAAGGAAGTAAATCCAAAAAACCCTCTGAGAGAGATGATTGAGGGGAAGGAAGAGGGATGAAGGCAAGGAAGAAGTTTTGGTTAAATTCTGTTACTCTACAGTGCAGTATTTTGAAAGATGTATTTCTCTGTGTTTTTTTACCTTAAATATTCTTTCACATTTTTGAGGGCTGTTTGCACCGCAATTGCTCATGAGAAGGGGGCTGGTTTTTATTGCCTTTTCATAGACATTTTATGCCTTGCAATATCCCTCTGGCCTGTAGCTGACACTCTGTAGACACTGGTATTCCATAAGTCTTGTGTCCTATGTCAGCCTTCTGGGCCATGCAATGTCACTAGAAGCCTGTGTGCAGGGTCTGAACATTATTCATAAACTTTGTGGGGAGAAGGGGGAAATAAACCAAACAGACCTGAATATATATAAATATATATATATCTCCTTTTCCTTTGTAAAAAACAAAACTGGCCCAAGTTTCATTTCAAGTTGATTACTTTATTTCAATAATGACTATTTTTAAAAGCTGTGTTCCTATAAGAACAATACGTGTTCAAATTAAATCAACTATTACGTTGCAGAGTATACATCTGAATGAAGCTACAATAGAAAAATACACATAGCAACCAACGAAGGTAATAGGTGTAATATGTGTGTGTCTCCTTAATAATTTTGGCACTTCTGTTTTCTTTAGTCTCTATGTATTTTCTATCATCTTATCTTCCATTGCTTCATATTAATGGACACTGATTTAAACCTACAATAGACTTAGATGTGAAATGTAATTAACATATATATTTATTGGTAACTTTTACTGGGCACTTATTAGGAATGCTGTTTCAACCTAGGAAGCACTAACTAATCTACAGTGCATAGGCTAAAACTAAAAAAATAAAATAATTAATCAGAAACTTAGACGACAGTTGGAAGAAATGGTAAGTTTAAGTAATAAAACAGTGCAATTCAGAAGAGCCTTTTATTTCCCTAAGTGTGGTTGGAAATACTATCTCCACACATTCATTTTAGTAATTTGTGAACAATTCATATCTAAATCTAACTAGGCTATAATTTATTTCTACAAGGCAACTACAATACAACAGTTAAATGTTCACAGTAGTTTACTACAAGTTTGCTTTGGTGCACTGCCCTTAATAGGCATCCAGTTGTTACTCAGGCAAAAGATGAGCCAATCAAATACAACACTGCTGCAATACCAAGAGAAAAATTTGAAATTCTAACGTGAGATGTGCAGGACTATCTGAGATACCTGTACTGAAGGGCTTTCTTTCAGAAATTAGACTTTTTTTCGTTTATATGCTTATTTGCTTCTTCTACTGCAAAGTTAATGCTCTTGCAGCAGAGTTTATGTGAAGCACCAGTGACATCCAGTGGTCACGTGTGCAGTCTTAGATGTTTCTCTGGGAATATCCCCTTATTTTGTAACATTAGTCTAACTCAAATTTGAAATCCTCTTTCTCTCTCTCATCTACTCTTTATTCTAATGGTTTGGATGCAATGAGCAATTCATGGTATGGAAAGAATTTCCTTATTGCTATTGCTCCACATCGTATTGATTCTTCAACATCTGCCCCCTCCCACACTTCACATACCTTGAACTCCCAATGTTTGATAAACCTTTCCATGACTGCCTAATCCTGTTATGAAAATTAATTATTCTGTGAGTGAGAGAAGGAAGATTAAAACAAAACAAAACAAAACAAAAAAAAAAGAAAATTTGGATAAACAGTCCTTACAACTTCTGCACATGTTGGGGTGTTTTTTGTTGTTTTTAACAGCAGTGTCTCAAAAATTCATTAACAGCAGTGCTCAGTATCCAAGACATTATAGCTCTTTATTTGTAATTCTGATGTTCACTAAAACGAAACCAGAAAAGTTGAGTTTAAATTAGGTGCTTGGGAGAAATAAAGGAGTCCAGCATACAGTTAGGGCATCCTGAAGAAGAATGGGTAAAGTCAGAGATCTTGTTACTTCACATAAAATAAGGAAAACATCTAGCAAAGCTACTTTTTGTGTTCCTTTCATTCAACTGTTGCTCAGGGATTGCCAATAGAAGTTTGTGTCATCTACTGCATGCAGAACCTAATTGGCATTAAGTAATGGATTGCGTCTATCTAGGTAATTGTGGCAGCTGTTACTAATTTTAAGGCAGTTATATTATGAAGCAGAGTACATGATCCTTGGATGGCATCTTGGAGCTTCAGCGCCTAGCAATGGGGGAACCAGACCGTGATCCAGGTCGGGACCCAGAGCCTCCCTGTGGAGGGAAGAACAGAGTTTCATTAATTAGAAATTAATATATGTTTGGGGCTGTGCATTGAAGAACATCAATCTGTTGTAAGTATGAAAAAATTTTAAATACTGTCTAATGAAAATAGCTTGCAGTTGCCTCTAGTGTATCACTAAATATTACTGGGGTTTTCACTTCAGAAAGAAAATGGATTTTCATTGACTATATAAATAAATAGTAATGAATGCCTCCTGCTGTAAACAATGGGTCTAAATCCAATGGGACTGAAGAAAACTTGTATCAAAGTTCCAGAAATTATAATGGCTGGGGAAAGGTTATCTAAAAAGTAAAACTGGAGTATGTATCTCATATTTATATATATATCTCTAAGCTAAAATAGCTGTGATGAGTATGCAAATAAGAGAACATTAAATTTCATGAGCTATGATTTATGTGTATTTTCAGATGTTGAAATGATGTAATTTTACAAATAATGTCAGTATGTAGCCAGTTGATGTACATGAACCCCACTAAAACTACCAAGTGCACAATGTGAAAAGAAGACTTAAAATGTGTTTGGTTTTTAGTTGGGCCTCTGAAGAGATCATTCCTTTTCTTAAATTGCAACATAAAAATTCCTATTATTTCCTTGAAGTTTTTTGTGCTGTATCTTAGTGCTGCACATATTTGGAAAACAACTGTACAATGGGAGATGTAAAACCTAAACTGTTTAAGAGACAAAAAAGTGGGTTTTGCTGCAAATGAAGGCACTGTTGCATCTCCTGTTGCAGAGAGGAATAGTAAGTCTGAAATGATCAGCTCTGCTAAGGATCTCAGATCTTCTGACTTGAAGTTGACTGTTGATGGCATCTCTATGTGTAAATAATGTACTGGGTGATTTGTTATGAGTGAATTCACTGCCTTCATTGCCTTTGGGGGAAAATACAGTCTTTTTTAAAGTATCTGCCAGTGGATATAGTGCACTTTTCATGTGTCTGCTTCCTGACATAGAATGTGAAAATCTTCACAACTGACCTTTTTTTTCCTGTTCTGTTTTCATGTATTGCCTGTGTTGTGGCTGTGCCATGCCATGAAACAGGGAATTGAACTAGACTAAAGATAATCTGACCAAATGTTTATTTCTAATATGACAGTTTTCTAATTTGCCCCACTTTGTGGTTTTGTAACTTGCTATACTGACATATTGTAGGAGTTCTCCCACCTGGGGTGGGAACAAGCAGGGATTGCTGGAGTTGTTACTGCATCTGAATATGTGTCCAGCACTGCCCTGTACTACCCTTCTGCAGTTTATCAGTTCTCTTTAATTTTCACTATCCTAAATGATTTAGCATCAATGAGCTGTGTCACCTCCTTTTTATTACGTATTCCAGATTGTTTTTGCATTCAGTAACAACATTGATCCTGGTGCAGATCTTTGTGGGATATTGTGGACTTACCTTCTTTCCTGACGGCCACTAACCACTAACTGTATTTTTACCTTTGTGTCCCATCATGTAAGTAGCCCCTAAGCCACAAAATAACCTTCTGGTTTATCCATGCAAATCTAATTCAGTCAGAAGCTTTAAAAAAATATGATTGTTTCAAACATGGCAGGTTCTGGAGAGGTTTGGCTTCTCTTTTTCCCAGTTCAATTTTTTTCTACTTAAAGTTCAGTTGTACTTTACCAGTTTAAAGATTCTGGAAAGAGTGCCCTGGCCCTCATGATAGGATCCCTTGTGTCCCTTATGAGCAGATTTATGCTCATAGAATTTTCCGCTTCCATATCCTGGCTTGTGTGCTTCACCACCCTGCAAAGAAAGATTTTAATGTATGTTGCAAATTATCGCATTCAAATTATCATATGTCCATTGTAGTCTTTATTTGTGATCACTGAAATGTAGTACTCAAATGAAGAATTTGGAGGTTGTTGCAATAAAACAATCTTTTATGTAATAAACAAGGATGAAGGAAAATGTTAGGAAATCATCTGAATAGACTCAAATCTGAGGGAAGCATCAATCTGTAAAAATGAATTTATATTCAAAAATTAAATACTCAGAAGGTTAACCTGTGTAACAAAGCTTAAAATGTTTTAATTTCATGAATTCTAAGATGTCAAACACATCAGCTTATATGTGGTGCTCTGATAGTGAAAGAAATGCTTAATGGCTTCCAGGCTGTGATATTTTGTCTTAAAATGCCAGTAATTTACATGCCATCTCATATAAAATCAAACCTGTTGTAGGGAAGTAGAATTTAATTAGTTGTGAGAGAACTGTGGGAAGAACCTGTCTAGAAATTTATTAGGCAGATCATTCCTAACTGACAGGAAAGGTGGGACAAAGTTAGTCACAGCATTAGTTTTGCAGACTCTGTAAAAGCAGTTGCAAAAGCGGAATAAACATCTGTCTCATGCTAGCCCTCCCTTCCATTTTTGTCCATCCCAGGAGAAGAAAAATGCACCAGATGGGTCTTCCAGGAGCCTTTAAAGGAAAAGAACTTTGCCATGCAGTGGATTTTGCTCCCTTTGTGCTGAAGCAAAAGAAATTATTGCTGCAAGGGCTGTCAAATTGCAGGATAAAAGCAAGCAACACAATTACCATCTTAAAGTGCTGTGGAAGGAGGAAGGAAAGTGGAACAGGAAAAGCAAAATAGCAAACTTGAGACAAAACAAAATTATCACGTTGCTGCAGCAGCTTGAGGCAATGGAGCAAGATATGCTTTGGCCTGGTAAATAAAAAGGCTGTTACAGAAAGCACATTCGTCACCTACCCAGCTAAATCTGGTGAGGGATAATCCTCTTCCCTGTACATGCAAGAAATAGAAACAATGACATAATGACCACTATGGAACACAGCATCTGGGTCTGCCATACACAGAAGAAGATGAAAAGACAGCCAAGATTATGAAATAATGGCCAGATAATGAGGCAGGCAGGAGTTGAGAACAACAGTCTGTACGGTTGTTTCATGAAGCAAAAAAAGGCAAAATTGTTTATTGTAATTATAATTAGCCATTGTCAGTATAAGGTGCTTCAAAAGCCAGCTGAGTTGAGTAAATGGAAGACAGCTCCTAGTTGGTGGGGCTTGTTTGAAAGCATTACTTATTGTTAGTTCATTACACAAAGCAATCACACCATAAATTGAATATAAAAATCCCTACAAAGTGATTTTAATTAGTCATGCACGAAGTCAGGAAGTGCATGAGGAAAAGAACCATGGCTTCTGTGTCTTAGGCTCTTGCTTTAAATTGTTCCCAGTGAGATCTTTTACTTAGTGCCATTAGAGATGGTGAATCAGGCTTGCAGATGAATTAGTGTGAATTAGCCCATTAATGCCTTGAGTCCCTGAAGCTGCTTACCTTTGCTTGCATTGGGGGAGGTGTACGGGGTGAGACCTAAAAAGCAACACAAAGGAGTTGTCAAACGAAGGCAAAAATAAATGTCAGAAATCATCAGGCCTTTTGCCCATTATCCATGAGCTAAAAATGGCAATTGCATTGAGAAGCTCCTCTGCTGTATTAGGCTTGCCTGGAATACACTGGATTTATGTCTATCTTGAAAGAGTAGTAATTCCTGAATACTGCCAGTGTTAAAGACACAAGGACAAAACCTGTCTATGGTGAAGCTGTGTAACTGACATGGTTGGCATTTGACTAAGCTGATGGAGGTTCACATGCTTTTTTGTTCAATATTTCAATATTGTTTGTCTTATATGTAAAAATTATTTTTGTATTTGAATGGCATAATGAGCTCAAAAGGCACAGTACAATTTGAGGCTCAAAATAAAGGGTAATGATTGGAAAGTATTTGTTCACTGATGGATTCTAAAGAAAAAAAAAAATTTTGGTGCATAAGAGGAGGGGAGACTTACAATGTTCTTGAAGAAGTGGACTACAGGGTTGTCATCAACAGGCCGGCCATGCTGAGATCTTGGGGGAATGGACCCGACGTGGTGGCTGACCCTGGCTGCATGTATGTCCTGAAAAGCAGAACAGGCATGTTGCCCAGTCAGCTGGGAAGGACAGCTTTGCAGCCATGGCATGAAGAATCATTTTCAGGAGTGAAGACAGGAGGAATGTGCTTTGGAAATCTACAGAGATTGCCCCCTACAGTTGTCAGTGCTGTGAAATGGCAAATACACAGTATGTATATGCACGTTTGTTGTGCATATACATGGATGCACATGTTCATGATGTTACAGCCTAGTGTGGAATTAAGCCTCTTATTGGAAAGTTCAGATAACAGAAACTTCGTAATTTTCCTTAAATAGGAATTTTTTCTTAAGTAAGATCATAGACTGTGATTTTAGAAAATAAACCAAAATGGAAAAAAACCTTGAAATTATTGGATCATTCTGCATGGGAAAGCAAGATCGTGCATCATTTTTAGTTCCTGGAGACTGTGTAATACTCATATTCTGCAAGAGCAATTTTTTTTTTTTTAGAATGAGGGATTCAAGTGAGGCTGACAATTTCTATTTCAGTAGGGCTTTCTATTTTCAGTAGAGCTTCCTGAGCAATAGTCCAGCTGAAGTCAGATATGTGGTTTATGACATTGATTTCTGTTGGAAAAAAAAATAACCAATGCAGAGAAGTTTGGCTGGTTTTTATCAGGGTTGTTTTTTGGCATGCTGATGATATGTGGACACTTAAGTGTTTTAAAAGCAGGAAAACAGGAATTTTGGTTCTGTGAAATCTCTACTGTCAGGCAGTCAGTCCTGCTTCTATTTCTGCAGCAGTTTCTACTTGGTTGCTGGTTCCAGTGTTGCCAAAATAGAGAGCCAGTAGTGTTTAGAGCATGTTGCTTCAGCCATGGTTTTGTCTTGTTAATCTACATTCAAATCACCCTTTGAAACCTGCTGACTGCTTGTCTTTAGGATAAATACCATGGTGTTGCAAATTGAATGGGCTATGAATTGCCACAGGAATGGGAGAAATTGGGATAATAAGGTTTTAGAATCTATATAGGGTTGAGTTTCTTGATTTTGGTGTTCTGATCAATTATTAGGTGCTAATAACTTGGCTTATTGGAAAGATTATTTGTACTTAAATACAAAGTTTCTTCTGCTTGCAGTGCCAAATGTCATCACAGGCTTCATTTGTCTCCCCTTTTAATGTGTATGAAGCAGTAGCAAATCTGAAGTAATTTTTAATGACTGCTTTGAGTGAGTTTCCTGGTGTTCAAAATAAAGTGTTTTCCTTCATATTGTCATCAGCAAACTTCATCTGTCTTCAGAACCTTTGATATTATTCTTTATTTTTGACAGGTAATTTACATGTTTCCCCTCAATGCATTGTTGAAATTACTCTTTCACCTCTGATTTGTTCTTTCAATTTTTGGACTCCTAGGGACAGAAAACAAAATCCAGTGATGTTTTTCAGACTGCTTATGTTTATGAAGGAACTGATGTCTGTGGGTGTTAAAAGGTAAATTCTAATTGATTTGAAATTAAAAGAAAATAAATCTGATTTACACTGCTATGATGGGCTACTGAGATGGTGTGATGTAAGTGGACTTTTTTGAATTAACTGCGTTTAACAGTTACCATGTGTTTCATTAATGCATTCAGATCATCATTATTTACCTTTAAAGATGTTTTAAGTGCTTGGCTTTAAATAATATTCTTGTTATAATCTAATAAGAATAGAAAAGAGCAACTATGTTTTAGGAAGGGATGTAATTTACTTCTTATTTCTTTGTGTTTCTGGTCTCTTTTGCCCAGGGGTTGCAGTGAGTTCTCCCACCTCTTGCAATGTGGTTAGGAATTTCAGTCGTGAGAGCATTGCCAATAAAAGGCATACTTGGCTTCCATATCTCTGTATTTTGAAATGTACTTGCCAAGTACGAGCGTGAATTCAGAGTCCTTGGATATTGGTGGGGATGTTTAAAATAGAGGTGCCTCTTGTTTGTGCCCTTAAAGAAAGTTTAAACATACAATAATTCTTCAGTAACTGAACAGAAGAACGCATAGCTTTTCCTATTCCCAGTTAAGATTAGTGAAATGTTTGATGTCAGTTAAGGATCTCAACTAAGTCAACTTTGCTGTGCATTCAAAAAAGCCAAAAAGAACCCTAAAGCTGAATGATTTTAATAAAAAAAAGATTTGCCAGTACTGGAAATTTAATTTAATTTAATTTAAACTGGGAGATCTGATGACAAAAACATAGTTTGCAACTTCACTGTGAAATTAATAGTTTTAAGGATTAATAATCTGAATAAGAATTCTTAAAATTCTTACAGTTATCCTGTAAAGGGAGTGATTTTTTTTTTTTTTTTAAACACTTTGTAGTTCTTTCTGGTGATGCACAGGAAAGTTGCATTGTTTTACTGTGTCACCTACCTTGGTAGTATGGTGGTATGTTGGCCACTAAGACAAAGGGAAAAAAAAAGAGTAACTGTGAATGCAATGCAAAGAAAACATGCAGGTATTTTAAGTTTCAACATTAGCTGTACATTGGAATTGCATTTCCTGTGTTAGCCATGTACTTTCACATCAGACTAATTACATTTACTGGCACAACCTGTATTAGTACCTTGTAAGAGCTGTTAATAAAAAAAAAAATTAAAATTGCCACTTCTCCAACAGTATGGGCTCCATTTGTAACTGCAAGGTTATTGCATTTCCAATTGACCTGAAGATACCCAAGTTTGTGTTACTGTGTGGGTGTGTATATATTCATATATATATATATATGCATACTTTTCAGTGTTGTGCAACAACTGGCTTTGGGTATAAAATGGATAGAAACTACAGTTAAACATTTACAGGCTGGCTTTTTTTTTTTTTTTTCCGGGTTTTTTTTCTTTTTAGTCATGAAATCCCATGAAATGCATCCCTGACTTTGCTTTGTATAAACAGGATATGTCAGATCTAGCACCTCAGATGCATTAGGGGGACTTTTAAATGCATATTATAATCTCTCTGAGGGCTCTTGCCCTCCACAAGAGGATTGCTTATAGCTGAAGATTCCATATGCATGTAAATAGCTCTAACTCCTCATTGTTCCATGATATGCATTTGTGACAACGACAGTATTAAGATACTTCTGGAGTAGTTTAATTTACAGCTTTTTACAGTTCCTTTTGGTATTGCTATTGTGTGCTTTTGTTGCCTACTTCAGGATGCGAGATGAAAATCTAAAGTACGTCCCATGTTGTTTCTCTACTGGCAAAGATCCATGTGTATGAAATATGGAAATAGCTGATTTAAAATGCAGTCAAACAGTTAAAGATGGAAAACAAAAGGCTTTTTCATGGCTTCAGTGGATTTCATGGTTTCCCAATGGCTTTTCTTCACAAGCCACCTAACATGCATGAATTTAAAAGATACCATACAAAATCCACATATTTCAAATTCACATAGACATAAAAATTTCATTTAGATTGTCTTAGAAAACCAAACTGTTCCACAGCCTGTAGGTTGTCTGTAATGCTTACCCATCTCCACTAAGACATTTGGAACTGTACTGGTAGACTAAAATAATCCTTAGAGGAAAATTATCCCGTGAGGAACACTGTTCTGTTCTGTGGGAAGAAAAAGCTGGAAGTTCAACAGGCAGTTTGTAAGTCACTCAGCTGATTTTGTGTTAGTCCTTGAAATGGACTTTAAATCCAAACTCTAAAGACATTCCTATCTAGGTTCAAACTGAGGTAGTCAGTATGATTTCTAAATATGTATGCCAAACAGGAATTGAGATGCATCCTTTCAGTAAATATATATGCTTTCTTATTTTAGTAACATGGAAATCTTTGGTACAGCTTAATGAGAAATCTGATAGGCACTTGAATACAGAAGTTGCTTGATCTTCAGATTGGGAGGGGCTTTATCCATGGGGCTTTGTGTTCTGGGCATGGCTGACACTTCGTCAGAACCTTGCAGTGCTGCTACCCCAGCTCTCACCAGGCAGTGACAGAATACACGGCCCATGTGGGATGCATTTTTCCATGCTTTTTCTAGGAGTAGTGTAACTTCTATGAGCATGCACTGCTAAATCAGAGCTGTGTTGTACTGGTGACATTGGTTTCTTCTTCACATACAATCCAGGTAGCAGTTTGCTCTTGGTGGCAGTGTTTGTCCCAGGCTGTTCACGACTTGCTGATCTGTTACCAAAAGCAATGGGAATGCTGACGTCTTCCCCACTGGCTGATCTGGTGATGACATTATAGTTAATTACCTAATTCAGCAGGCTTTTTTAATCACTTTAGGAAGTATGAGCCACACATCCTTGTAATGGTACTGTTAATTTTTACTAATGTGGAAGTTAAGACAGAAATTAAATTACTTGCTCAAAGGTATAGAGGAGAAATTGGCAGGAAGAGGGATGTAAAATGCAGGAGATTCTGCCTCTCAGGGTTGTGCTGAGATGAATCTTCGTCTAGAAAGAGGTGATGAACAAAAAGAGGAAGAATTCTTAGCCGAATGACAGGAATAACAAACGTGGCAGTAAAGAGTAGAGATGAATGAGAAGTAAAAAACAGAAGAAGGAAACAATGGAGAACACTCCCCAGTCAAGAGAGGTGCTAATCAGTAATCCAGAACCGCGTTTCTCCATAAGCCTGTTACCCCTTAACACCTTGATGATTATCATAAATTAGCAGGTAAAAGAATTATTGGGGAAAAAAGAAGAATAGGGCCAGTTTTTCAGGAGAGTTCTGGTTTATGATGGGACTCAAATGAGAGACCAGCACCATCATGCCTTCTGGGTTTTTTTCCCTGTGTCCAGTTTATTCCGTTGTCGTGACACTTGATAAATGGTTTCAGAGGGAAAACCCAGTGCTTTCATTTGACTTGGCTTTTCCGAAGAATTTTTTTCTGCCTAGCATGAATAATTTTATTCAAATATTCTTCATGACAGAAGTTCCTTATCTGCTTGGACATAGTCTCTGATGCATACTCACTGTTGTTCTGTTATTTTATCAAGTTGGTGTCAATGACATAGATTAAACTGTTGAAATGATCCATGGTTTGGGTGGGGGTTTTCTTGACTGGTTTTGTTTTGGATTTTGTTTGAGAATAACCACTCCATTAAAAAAAAAAAAAAAAGACACTGGCTAGTAGGTATTCTCCAAGTAGCTTCTGCTACCATCAAATTTCACAGCCTTAAGGACTTTACATGGGCAAGATGTGGAAGGCATCCTGCACTGGTATTCACCTTGATCAGTTTCTACTGATCAGCTGTGTATTTGATGGAGATGCATCTGTTATTGGTGCTGCTACAGCAAAATAATGTAATATTGTGGGTATGGCCATTGGTAAAAAGCAGAAATTTATACAATTTTAAAATGTCCTGTTCCCTAGTATTTTCATATAGTCAGGAAGGTAATACAATAAGCAAGATGGGAATTATTTGGAGAACAAAGGCATAAATACCAGGTGTACACCATCACTTTACAGGTGCTGGCCAGAAAAATGTAACTACAGCCTTGGTTTCTGGAAATCTCAGATTGCATGCACTCACCACCCACAAAATATATGATCAGTTCTCATCTTTGAAGGATTGGCCCAATTTTATTTCTTTTCTGCCTTTAATAGGTAAGCAAATGACAAACTGAACTCTCATATAGGTTGTTAAAAGCACTATTACCTGTCTCAGCATAACTTGTAGAGAGAGTGTAATAGCAAGAGTTTGCTACTGTAATAGCAAGAGTTTACTGCTATGAAATATTTAAACATGGCATAGTTAATAGCCTTAATTTCTTTGAAAGAAGTACCAGGGTAAAATTTCCAATATTGTTAGTATAAAGTGGGGAAGATGGACCACTCCAAACCTGAGGTTTGTACAGTTTTTCCAAGGCACATTGATTGTATGATGTATCAGAAATGTAGAAGTAGATGCATCATAAGCCAAAGGGGAAAAAGAGCTAAGGCTCATCTTGGGTCTGCAGCAGTAATTTGTGCTTTACCAACATTTTAAAATCAATTTGTAAAAAATTCAGTAAAATCACCTGCCAGCAGATGATTTCTTGTGCAGCTCAGAAATGAAACAAAGTGACTTGGGAGTGTAATGTGTAACTGAACTCATCTAACTGGAGACCATTTCAGGAACATGGTGAGATATGTTGCATCAGTACAAAAGGAAAGCCAGCAGTTGTCACTAAGGCTATGTGATGACAGAGGTACAAACAAGGTCAGGGAAAAAAAAGTAGTAACTTTTGCTCTGGTTTTCTATCTGGCAGCATTTACCATTGTGTAATCTGAAAACAGCTGAAGAACAGTAATTTATTTTGGCATTCTAGGATGGAAAGTGCTAAGGATAGTGCAGTGCTTCATTTGCAAGGAATGTGGTAGAAAAAACCAATATAGCAGATTTTAATATAAAGCAATTCCTTACTTATCAAACTGGTTCAGCTGCAGAGAAGTAAACAGAATAAATTGTTCTTGGGCACAGAAAATCCCCGTGCTAAATTTTTAATAGCCTATTTGACCATCTGTATGTACGTTTTGGGGTCCCTGCCTGGCCCTTGAACTTCTTTAAACAAACACCCTCCCTCTGACATATGGTTTTAAAATTAAATCCAGATCTTACTCTCAGCTGGGTTGTGGGGCCGTGCAGGTGAACAAGAGAGGAATGGCTGAGAACAGCTAAAGCCAGTTCCCACCAAAAGATCCCAAAGCTACCATCTCTGCCCCTCCAGCAGCTCTGCCATCAGGCCCAGGCAAAGGACACCACAAGCTTTGAACTTCACCAAGTGTTCAAAAGAATCCTTGGAGCTCGTCTGTAGAACTCAAATGCTATTCTGCACAATTTAAATGCTCTTCTGCACGCAACTTACACATACTACTGTGATTATTATATCATATCAATGGATAGAAGACTCTAGAAAAAGTCAAGCAAAGACTGAACTGAAATCTCCTGTTAGAAATTTAATGAAAGGGGGAAACCTTTTGTTGTGGAGTGATTACAAACAGTGATCCTTCAAATGCTTCGGTGGATTAATTTGTATTTTAGCCTGAATATGTTACTTACACATTTCTGAATGTAAGAGGCACAAGACCATATAAAAAATTAAAAGCAGTAAAGCACACAGGCATTCTCCCCAATCATGATTTCCTCTTTAACTTGTAATACAAGTCAGCAAGCCTCAAATACTTTGTTCCATTGCTGAACACACCTTGCCATGCAGCTGATGCCAAGTGAGTACAAAGCATCACTAGTACTTGACCAACATTTAGTGCTTGCACTTCAAAGTACCACTTAAAGAACATTTAATCCAGTCCAATTCCCAAACTGTAGCAGTAGCTCTAGTAACTTGTAATAATTCAAGCAGTAACTTCCTTGAAAATGCAAGTTCCAGTGCATTAAATAATGTGTTAATAATTAGGCACAAGTAACACGTTTATGGTCATACATGTGTTAAATGAACATGTCAAAATCAATCCCATGTAATGTTGGCTCCCAGGCCTTTCACTTCTCTCATGGTGTGTGTACTCACCGGTTGATATTTCCTTCTTTTGTACAGGTGATAGTTTTTTAAACCAGGCAGATCTAACGTACTCTTCTACCACTGCACAAGCTAAATGAGCTTCAGACTCACAGTTCTGTTACTCTAATTCATTTTTAGGTATTCATCATTCATTACTACCTGCTACAAACAAGAGGCCAGATTCAGTTCCCATTATCATTAAGTGAGAACCTCACATTCAGGAGCTTTGGTTATTCAAAGCCTACCCTTTCCTTCCAGAAGGAAACCTCTCTATTCCCTTCTGTCCAATGCGCTGTTCTAACTGAATTTTGCAGAAGGACACACAGCCTCTTGGTGAACTAAAAACCTGTCACATACAAGTAGTAGGTTGTTGCAACTTCTGTTAATGGATTAAAGCATTTAAAACAAATTAAATCATTAGTACACTGGTTTTTGTGATGTAAACAGTTTAATGAATACATAAAGCACATAAAAAGCAAAAGATTAAAACAAAATTATTGTTACAACCACCATAAACTCTATAATTTTTTTTACAAGCATACTGCTTGCACAGCAGGTTTTACAAAACAGTGTATCACAAGCAATAGCACTCCCTGAAAACTAAGATTTGGAAATTAAAATCACAGTAAGTATTTACTTAAATCACATCATATACTAGTCAGACTAGCACTGATTTAACTACTTTTCAAATTCTTCATGGTGCTGTAGTATACATTAAAGCTTCCACAGGAAATTTGAATAGAGTTCAAGCGCAAAAAAAAAAAAAAAAAAAAAAAAAAAAAAAAAAAAAAAAAAAAAAAAAAAAAAAAAGTATTCTGATTACTTTATCCCTCCATGGCATTATTGAAAACTGTTGTTCCTAAACTTTTTGTCTGTGCATGGTTACTGCAGCCATTTTTATAGATCCCCACTCTAGCATCTCCTTAGCTCAGGAGTGGGTTTGGAACTGCTAATTTGGAAATGCTGATCCCAAGCCCTGGTTCTGCTTAAATTGAGAAGAACTTCAGCCCAGTGCTGCTCCTGCCTCATATCTGTCTGTAGCATGGGGAAGCCCCATCTCTACTTCCGTATTTCTTGCACCCAAACACATAGAAATTGGGAAGGAAATACAGGAGCAAGGCTTCATTCAGGCAACAGGAGACTGTTACAAGATTGCATACAAAACTGAAGCAAAATGTAAAAGAAATTGATTTAATCTTTCACTAAGCCTTGCCTCACCTATTGTTTACTGTCACACTCACATATTCTGGTTTGTTTGATTTGTGTCACAAGTGTAGCTTAAAGTTTAGTACGTTAATGCAAAATGTTAAACCAGGAGAGAAAAGTTCTTGTTTCACAATCCAAACTTTAGTAGGAAAAAAAAAATCATAAACGAAATAATTACAAAAGCATAAACAACTTCATCAAAGAAACAAAACAGCAGTCAGTACATACTGAAGTTGAATACAGGCTCAGAATCTAGGAGGCACAAAGAACATTTGATTGTTTTAACAAACTTGCTTAGACAAATATTCTATAAAGATTAGAAAGGAAATAATTTATTATGCTACTCTCTCTTGCATGCTATTTAAAATGTCTGCACCACAGTTTCTTTCTGTCACCATTTAAAATTCTTTTTTAATATGATTAAATTTGAGCTGTGCACAGCAACAGTTTTGTTTCAAATATTCTACCTTAAAAGTTTTTCTTAAAAGAACTAAATTCAAGCTGGTTTTGATTGAGTTTCAGCTATCCAAAATCTTGATGGGATTGGGGTAAAAATGGCAAATGCACTTGCTGCGCCTTAGAGGAAAAGGAGTATTTCTGTACATTCCAGTATTTCTATTTTTATCAACTCCCATGGAACTCCCATGCACTCCCAAATTAACTTCAGAATTGCAGGGCAAGGGAGAACCTGCTCCGCATGAGAAAAGGAGGCCACGGAACAGTCCCGGCATTGTTCCTGCCCCACCTTTCTGGACACAATAGTGAATATTATTCATTAATGTACTTCTTAGCTATGGATGCAAGAAGAAAATGCCTCCACAAAGAATTTATAATGTGTTTTGCTTGAATGTCAGCCCTAAATCTGTACAAAGAGCAAGTGTTGTCTTTGCATTCCAGTGCTTGCTGGTGTGGGTAGTTGAGATGCTCCCACTGAGGCATGGGCTGGCTGAAAAAGGAAGACTGCAAGAAAGGCAGCTGCAGAATTGGTTTGAAATGCTTCAAAATAAATACAGAAAAAAAGTGCAAGCAAATAAACAGTGCAGCTCTAGGAACTTTTCAAGCCTTTGAAATTCATCCTTTAAGGTGCTTTTAGCGGTATATTATTTACCAGAGACCTGTCTACTTAGTGGAGTCTGGAAAACCGCCAAGGGAGTTCATTCTACTTCAGCTGGTCCATGAGCACCTTCATCATCTATCATTGATCCTCTACAAAATTCAGCAAGTGGCAACAACTATTTAGGGTTTAAATACAAATGAGCCATCCAGATTTCATCTGTCTACACTTGTATAAATAAATGACACCACAAGCTTTTCTTGATACAAGAAACCAAAAAGGCATTGTTTCAGAGGCTAAATAAATAGTAGTTGAAATGACTGTTTGTGCTATTTGCTCAATACTTTCCACACTGAAGCCCTCCCACAAGAAAGCTTCCTAGGAATGTTTCCTAGGACATACATCAATATTATCATTGTGTGGAAGAGTGCTAGAGATGCTTTGGCACTGGAAGTCCTAATGTGACTGACTTGCCAAAATAATTCAACTTCTCTGTGCTTCCAGCTCAGATTTGCAAATCAGGACTCTGTAACACTATGAGCAGTCATTCTACAGGGGAAAAATATCCCAAACAACTCCTTCTACTAGGTAAAAAAGTCAGAATTGTCCATAATTCTGTTTTGTTTTGCAGACATTTAAGTTCTTCAAAATAGCATTTTACAGCAGAGATATAAGAGATGATCTCCTGTCCTCTCATACATAATTACATCAAAATCTATAGAGAATCATTGCAATCATGTTCACATCAAAGGATAAAACAGAATTTGTACAGCTTGCAGGCATTTTTTAGTCATTACTCCTAAAAACTGAGTTGTTTTGATTTATTGCCAAGCAGGAATGCACGTATTTCTGTATATTCTGTATGCGGAATCTAACTTTTTGGTATTGTCTCCTTGGTGTACAAAGAACATTTCATACATATTTTCTGTTGAGTAACACAGTATATGAACAAAACAGCAAGAGTTGAGCTGGCCAACCAGGTTCCAGAAAATAGCAGCTGGGAACAGTCTCTGTTATTTGCAGTAACAGTAAGAAAAAAGGTTTTTTTCATGCTCACAGCAACTGCTTGTTGCTTTTATGAACATTACACACAGGAACATTACACACAGAAGTATTACTACAAAAAAACCTGCCTGGCTGCTGAATCTTTGTCAATAGCATTACAGGTCCCAATTGGTAAAGGTGAGAAATAAAAAGAACAAAACACCCAGCTTGCTTAGTACTGCCCACCAACTGTGAGAAGCTTCTGGTTTTAAGTTTCTAGAGTATTTTTCATCCAGTGGCCTCTGCATTACAACTCTTCAGGGAAGGGCTATTATATATTGTGCTTCCAGGTGTGGAGCTGTGAAGGACACTGACAGCCAGGGCTGTCAGACCACCACAGATCAGTTTTACACCACAGGGCACTTTGTGTCCTGTCCCAGTGCAGCACTGAGAGACAGCACACATCACAAACTGGAACACTGAATAGACCTCAAAGGTTGTCAAAGGATTTTCAAATATTTGGGCCGAGCCAGCAACTATGAACGCTGCTTTTGGCGACACGCAACTTGAGCAACTACAACAAATTCAGCTAAAAGGAAGGTTTTACAGCCTTACAGCAGTTCCATTGGAATGCTTATGTAGTGTGTGGACACACAAACACAAGACTCCACCTATCATTTACATGGCAAAAGGTACAGCGAAAACATCTTAAACTTTGCCACTTGAATAATACTGAACTAATATGCCAGTTACATGATTTATCAAAGGAGGCAGGTATCCTGGAAAAGGGAAGAATTTAATTAACAGCCTTTCATCAGTGCCTTGTTTTTGAATTCATAGTGTAGAATGGCTCATTATACAATTTCTAATATGAAATGCTTGGAATAAATCTCAACTTCTTGTCAGAATAAAGCAGCTGGATTATTTTGTACACCTGGGGTTCAGGATAATATCTGTCAAGCCATCTCCCCAGCAATGCTGTCAAATTGACCTTAAACATACTCGGCCACAATTCCTTTTCTATCATCCATTTCCAAATTTGTCACTTAGTTAGTGCCAAGATACATAGAGGTTGTCTTGCATTTAGTGCTCTCATCCAGCTCCCTTTTGCAAATACTTAAGAACACAAAAGCAGACTGAAGTTTCTCTAAATGGCACAGCATAGAAATGCATAAAACACACCACATTAAATGCTCATAAAAATTCCTCCTGGTAATGTTTCTAGACCTCCCTGGATTTCTAATACTCCTTGTTACTACCCAGAGTAGCTCCTCTTGTTTCCCAGATCTTTGCTTTGTTGTTGTTGCTGTTTTCAGTTTAAAGCCAAGCATTATATTACAGGTACCATCCCGCTGGCTAGGTCAACTCTTGCTTTAAGCAGTGAGACCTTCCTTTCAGACCCCCCCTTCCTCTTTAACTGTACTGTATTTTGCTGTAGCTTTGCAGTTCTCTATTCCTCAGAGCTCACCTTGCCCGAGCCCCGCCGGGGAACGTGCCTTTCACCTCCAAAGAATCTGCCCAGCGAGTCCAGTAGACCCGAGTCTCTGTGCCGCGGGGATCCATGTCTGGCATGGTCTATAGTGCTCGCAGATGCCAGTTTTGATCCGTGCCGGAAAGAGGAGCGTTTTTGTGAAGCCATCAAATCCGAATTCTCTGAAGCTGCTGCACTGTCCTCTTGGATGGTCTGTAGCTCGTCTGACTCTGAGGGCCGATCTTTGAAGGTGTTGTCTTCTCTTCCTGGGGCATCTCGGGAAAAGAGGCGGATCAAGTGGGGGCGACCAGTCCTGTCAGCTGGGTTGGCCTCAGGCCAGGCATTCTTCGGGTCTGCTGTGCCTTTGGAGTCTGTCACCGCTGGGCTCTTCGTGGAGGTCCCATTGTTCTGGTTCACATCTGCCTCTCCTGCAAACAACAAGGATGAGATATGAATACAGGCCTGTGAAAAACAGCCCTGGAATAATGCTGCTTTATTTCCCTTGCCTTGAGATGCTCATTTCATACAAAAGCTGTAATATGTGCAGTTGTAATGAAACTATGTTCTCTTCCAGCCTTAAAGAACATTAAGTTATCTTGGAAATGAAACCAGAATGATGTTCTCACACAAATTTGCAGTAGTTCTAGGTGATTTTTTGGTGTGGTTTTTTTTTTGGGTTTTTTTTAACACATTTATAAATAGATCAGTAGATTACTTGAAGCAAAACTGAGATGAACTTTATTTACATGGAAGGCTTGTGGATGAGGAGGCTTTCACTGAGCAATCAGAATTCCTGTACTTTCCCTTAAAGACTGCAACTCTAATTATACCATATTTCTCCAAAACAGGGGTGGGGGAGGGGGGGGAAATGATTACAGTGACATTGCAGATCTGTGCCTTCACAAGTGTGCGTTCCCTTTCCACAGTGTCAAAGTTTATGGCCTTATCTGGAATCCCTCACTGTAACTTCAATACAGATCAAACAAGCACAGTGACGAGAGGGGTTTTTTTGACCCACTATTGAAATTGTCCTCACTTCAAAAAAGAGAGCACTAAACTGCAATTCCTGCTTTGCCTCTCATGACAGTTTTTGTACATGTATGATGATCCTGGCACTCCAGGTACAATGTCCTAGCACTGATGATGAAGGCCTAAATCAAAACTGTCCAATTTGCATTTAGTGCCGGTGAGAAGTGACAAAAACAATTACCAGCAATTGACAAGCTTTGTTTTTAAGCCAAGAAAGGTGCCAAGACAGACCCTGGGGTAAGTGGAATGTCTGGTGCCTTCTCCACAGTTGTGTTCTGATGCATCCAGTAAAGTATATAAGAAGCACCAGCTGCGGCACACTCAGCCCTTCCTTCACCTGTAGTAGCTCCTTCTACCAGTGACAAAAAGGTTTATGGAGTTTTTTATGGTCTATACCATGACTCCTATTGTTCTAAAGGAAACTGCACCCACTGAAGAATATGACTTATCTCCAAGGAACACCAAAAGAGTATTAGTATAAGCCCATTGCTTAAGGAGCAACCTTCAGCACAGACACCTCCCACACTGTGTCAGAAATGTCTTTTGGAGTTAAGGGGGCTCAGAAATTCACAAATAAGTTAGTCATGTGTTACCTTTAGGGTGTCCTAATTACCTTTTTACATTCTCATTTGATTTCATCCTTGTTGCCTTGGGAGGGGTAGTATCTGGCAAATAGTGCAGTGTTTTCAAAGTACTCTGGGCTCACAAGTACTTTGCTGATTCAGCAGAGCAATTTTAGATTTGACACAGTCATCTCATATGGTTTCATCCACCCACAGGGCACTAAAGAAACCTTTTCTCAGGCTGAGAATAATTCTGAAATAACTGTATAGGTAACAACACAAGACAGTAATGATGGTTCCTGCAAAACCTGTGTGTAAGTTACAATGGTTGTAATCAGCCTGCTACAATTTTTTATATAAAAATATAAAGTGCAGTTTTCCTGTGCATTTTTTTTTAATTTCTTTTGTGAAAACTAGCTAGAAAATGTTGGGGAACTTCAAGAAAAATGTCTTTGGTTAAAACATCTGAAAGTCTCTCAGGAATACAGTTATTTAACCAATGCTGAACTGTCACTGAAGACTCCATTAGTGGTGAAAATATTTGCTGGCAACTTTGGAATTTGAGTTTTCCTTAAAAGACACTCTCAAACTTACTAGAAACTACTAACATACCCAAACGATTTTCTTAATAGAACAAAAGAAAAGTAGCTAACTTGGATGTGTGACACATTCTGAAACTGCAAAACATTTTAAACAGCAACTCTAAGCCTAGGTTCTATACCATAATACAAATCCATTCAAGGACAGAAAAAGAAAAGCAAACAAAAGAGTTATTGTATTTAATTAAATGCATTAACAAAACACCAGAGCATCTGCATACTAATATTTTTTACAACAGTTGTTCTTTGTGCCACTGAATACGGGTATTGGTAAGCAACAAAGAAGGGTATTTGTGCCACAAAAGTAGCTTCTCCCAATGCATACGCAGTGAGCTATAAAGTATAAATCTTTCTGGAGGCTTTATTTCAGCAGTGAAAGCACACATTTAAGTTTGCCTCTAAATTTTCTTCATGCTTTTGTCTTCTCTATGTATAAAAACACGTAAGAGTGATACTGTTAATATTTTTGCTAACTAATCAAAGTCTTCCAGTACATTTGGAGAGAGGTATCACTTTAATAATATCCTAAGGACATCTAGAGTTAATGGACTATATAATATGTGTGCTTATTTGTTCATTTAAAAACAAATATTTAGACTTATATTAAAACCTATTGTTTTACACAGATGCTCTGTATAGCTACTATTTTTTAAGTTGTTTTTCTTTGGAAGATGAAGCTCTTTCTTAAAATAGAGCACACGACCTGTACCACATCACTTGTACAAGGGAAAGTTGCCCAGGGAGGAAGAGATCTTAGGCACTTTTACAATCCTTGTAAAATGAAGTACAGCAGGATGCATTGCCATAGGCATTAATTAGAAAGCTATGGAAGCGTCTTCTATTTGTATGTAAGTGAACATGGCCCTTGAGAGCTGCACAAATGAGAGCAGAAGAAAAGCAGCCCCTCCCATTAGCCCAAAAACAGCAGGAGGGAACCAGACTCCAAGCAGGGATGAGGCACTCCAGGTGTGGCCAAGGACCACTCCCAAAGGCAATGCCACCTCTCCCCTTCCCCTCACCTCACGGTGCTCTGAGCCTGCCTCTGGCACAATGTTCCCTGGGCATGCTGGTCAGAGTGAACAGAGTCATTTCCCTGTACACACAGTGACTTCCAAAATGAGGAATATAGATGGGCAAAAAATTCTTAGCAGTCTGTTAATGAAATCAAGGAGAAAGTCCAAAGGTGCTTTCAATGAGAAATTAGTAAATCCAATCCTTCACTGTCCTTAAGAGGAGTTAGGTCCCATATGAGTATTTTTGAAACTACTGTGGCCTTGGTGCTTGATTAGACATTGATACTTTATCCAATTTCTTGAGAATCAAAATAACTCTTTTCCCTAAGCTGCTAATTGGCTGGATCTCTCAGCCCAGTGCTTCAAACAACTCCTCCCAACAACCACAGAAATTTGTTCTATGTGAAGGACAATTTCCAATCAAGAGACCTCAGATACAAATATCCTTCTCATGAGTCACTTGGAAGGGCTGTTCCACGATAGTCCCTCCTTGTGTGCACAGCAGTCTGTAGTCTTCTTCCATACAGAGGACAGCCTGGAAAGATGTTGTTAAGCTAAGAGTTTTAAAAAAGACTACAAGTTTTTAATCTCCTCCTACTCCTTTCCAGTCTTGCTTTCTTGCAGATACTTGTAATTCCTCTCACATTCCTACTGCTGCTCCCTCTACAAATGCTGTAAAACAAATGAGGAAGATGAAGCTGATAAAAGCTGAAGTACATTACCTTACTTTGGGTTCTCAAGAGAGGCTTAGATCAACAGTCACAGCATATTGCAAATATTGATTATACATGACAGCAGCTTAAATATTTGTATGAAATCTTAAAAATTAAGTATTATTTGCTAATTACAAGTGCCAGAAAGTACATTAATCAACTTTGTAACACTGAATATTCAATACACTTTATCATAACTACATGCTGCTGTGATCAGATTATATATATACTTACTTCCTTTTTCTCAGCCTTCTTTTCTCAGGGTATGAAGATGGAAATTACTGAACTTTTAAATCAACTTTTCGTTTTAGCTTAAGTCATCTATATATAAAACACTGTTTTTCAGTATATTAAATATAATCTGTATTTGCCCTTTTCTACTATTTATGTCCTCTCTTTTCTATAAATGTCAGCTGGATTGTGAAATACAATGCAGTATAGTCCTCAATTCTGAGTTTATTTCAGTATGTTTACTGAAATGCTGACAACAAAATATTGGCTAGAACATCTGACTTTTTGTTTTGATCCATCTATGTTTAGTCACTTGAACAGCAAAACGTAACACCTAGAAATTAATCAGCTTTGTCACAGCGGAGATTTCAAGAACTCTGGTAAGCTATAGCAATAAGGCAAATGTATTAGCAATGGGTTGCCTTGCATTATTTAAGAGGCTGGGACCACTGTTTTGGAACATGTGGCTTCTAATAACACTTGTGGTAATATCAGGCACAATAAAAGGCCAGAGACAGCACATCCATCATCACTACATACATGCTGTAGCTGAGGATATCTGGGTTCCAACTCTGTGCTGAGACAATCTCACAACAATCCAGCTCCTGGTTTGGACATTTACTGCAGCACAGCCCACAGCACAATAGCATGCCTACCATCATTAGGCTTCACCACAGAAGTATTTGAGGAGACCGAGGAAAGAGTTATATCTGCATTGTTAAATCTGAACTGCAAAATCTTGATTCATCCTCATTATGCTAAGAAACTGCAGACAAAAAAATGGCTCTTAGCCTAACTTCTCTAATATGGTTAGAAAGCAATATGCCATCAGACATTTAAATTTGCAGACCTAATTACTGGGTTTGTCTGATGCTTGTCAAACATTGGGAATCAATTTTGGACAAATATTTCTGTTTGAAATGGATGGCATGCAGTATAACTGTGAAATAAACAATTCTCATAGCTCTGAACACAACCAGAACAGATATGCTGGTGCATTTAGCCTTTACACAAACATTCTCCCCATTTTCTAGCAGAGTGAATGCAAAGAGAAGTGCCCATGTGTATCATGACACAGATTCACATGAGTTTAACACTCCTACTGCATTTAGCCAAGAGATCACTTCCATTACAGCTTGCTCGCCTCCCTCCCTCTTTGCCAAAGCTTACCACTTTCAGGGAAAAAAACTTCCACCCAAAGGCGAATTTGCTCTATAGCTTCAGCATAACTGAAGGAATGATAGTTTTCTGCAGAAGAAATTTGGCTTTTTCTGTGGGCTAACCAAGCTGCAGACTAAACCACCACAAAACGAGAAGCTACCTGCTAAGTGCAACATGCACTCCTTTGACTTTACTCTCTTACTTCTTTCATTCTTTCATTTCACAGCATATAAAGCTCTTACCAGACTAGAATAAAAAAGTTGTGAGGATGTTTCCATTCCACTGACGAGTTGAGCATATTTCTACACTGATCTGCTGAAGCAGTGAATAATGGGTCTGCTGTGGCATAATTTTCCTTACAATAAAACCTAGTACTAAAAATACAGTAAAATGTGAAAAACCTCACTGGGTCCAGTATTTACTTCTATTGAACTAAATTTAAAAGAAGACCAAGTTTAGTTCTATACTACATCTTGGGTCAATAAGGATCAGTGGCTGAGTCTGCTGAAAGTTATTGCATTGCTGTTGGTAAAGGCAGAACATAAGTTTAGACATTTAGACTACACTGTTGTGTCTGGGTGAATGGAACTTCCACTTTTTACAAGAAGTGCCTGGCAAATGCTGCTTTTCCTGAATCCTTGGTACCTCATGGAATACCAGTTCTTAGGTGTTCTCTGCAGAAAGCGTTATGCCCCCTAAGAGCCGATGCCAGACTGAAAATTATTAGGTCAAACAGGATCTATTAATTGCTAGAATTTCACTAATACCCACGTCTTGGCACAATTTCTTTCAGACTCATGAAAGATGTCATTTCTCCAAGCCCTACCTGGTCCTCTCCTGCTGAAGAAGAGTTGCTGAGGTAGCAGAATTTGGCCTTAAAGCAGAGCTCACATGGAAACACAAAAACATTTGACAGCGAGAAGGAAAATGTAGTTCGCATATGGAATCAGCTGTCTTTGCAGCTGACACTTCAGCTATATTATTTATGCTCATATTTCAAAGAAAAATACTGCATTCACTCAGGCAGAATAGGCATATGTACTTTTTAGCATAAAATTATTCGGGAAAAAACTGAAAATTGCATAGGAGAATGTGAATTCTGTCAGACACTAACCACTACAGGATGAAAACATAAGTTTATTTCTGATACTAGCATAAATGTACTCTAGATCTGCTGAAAAAAACCCCCAAAACCCCTTGAACTTTTGACATACTTTGGCATCAATTCACGAGTATTACCTATTTTACTAGGTAAAAGACAGAGTAAAGTCTGTCCTGAAATGACTAGCAACCTTCGTCTCAAAAGGCCAGTCAATGAAAAACTTGCTGGCTGCCAAAGATGCTTCCAACAGTAGGGCTGGGATAAATAAACCTCTTGAGCTGACTTGGTAGGTTTCTTCTTGGTGCCCTCAGTACACCAGACAGCCAGCCTTGCCATCATCCTGAGATCTACCACTTTCAGCACTTCCCTCAGCTACTTGAAAGGTAATTCTCAGTGCCCAGGGAGCACAGCAGACCTGTGAAGTTGTTCATTGCAGAGGTGGCCGGTCTGAGGAGATGATCCCCCAGAAGCATTCATGAATACAAAAAGTCACTGGTGATCGGCATAAGGATAATCAAAATCATCAACCCCCTGTTCAGGGGGACAAGAAAAGACTTTAGGATTTTAATCCTGGGCCCAGTGTATGTATAGTTTGGACAAGCAGTACCAAACCCACAGAATCTCGTTAAAATAAATACACTTCTTTAACAAGGCAGCAACTGTTTAAAGGCTGTATTTGTAACAAGGCAAGTTGTAAAATTTTATGCAACACAACCAGTAAACTTTGTCCTTTAACAGCAAATATCTTCTGCTTTCTTAAGTTTGCATCTTTCATTTCAGGCTGCCAATGCTTAAAAGCCAGATGATGAAGACAGCATAGATGTCAATATACACTTTAGTCTATAAAAGTAGTGCTGGATTATGGAGTGATAAACAATAAGTAGTATTAATTTTGCAAGTTCAGCAGGTTAATCAATAGCCTGATTTTTTCTTTCCCCTTAATTCTGCTAGAATTCACCATCCCAAAGTGTTTAATATGTAACTCTGAACCACCGCTTGTTACAAGAGTACCAGTTTCATGATAACTACATCCCTTAAGCACGGTTCTGCAGTAAAGCCAACATTTGCAGGGAGAAGAATCCCTGTAAGGTGGTACTGGCACTGTGGGGAATTCCTGCTGTGGTATCTTTTTTGGTAGGGTAACTATATTGACCTTTTAAACTTACCCAGTAAAACCATAATGCAACCAATCAATGCCTAGGTGAAAACACACAGCAATGTGACAGCTGGAATGGTGACACTCTGATAAACAGACCTAAATCTTACTTTGTGAATCAGCAAACAGCACATAATTTTTAGTTCTGCTGACAACTTTGTGATTTGCGAGTTGGTTCTGTGAAATGACTACAAAATAAAAATTTGAAATGAAAAATATGTTGTATATTCATTACAGCTTATGTTTAGCATTATCAATCTGCTGACGGAAATTACATTTTATGGTATCAGTGTGTAAAAAGTAGCAATACTGTCTGAGTCAGAGATTTTTGATATATCAGGAGTCCTCCTGCTGGAAAGCTTTTCTGTATTTTCACCAAGGCACACACAACTCCTAGCATCTGCATGTCAGAGACGTGGAAACGCTTCCAAGTCTGTGCAGTAATAACCACAGTCCATGCCCAAAGTCTGGATATTAATGGGAAGCATGTGTGGTTACTGTGGGCTGAAATGCATTAACATCCCATTGCCCACTGTGAGGGGCTGCACTCCAGCAGCCAGATTTTGGACTTGATGGAGGAAAAATAACACCATACTTTCCCCAGACTTGTACACCCTGTATTATTTATGCCTTTAAGAACTCTCCTCTGTATTCTTACTGAAGAAATTTAGCCAGTTCATTCTGCCCCTGTCAAAGAAAGAGATGAAAGCAAACCAGTCAGCAAGGCGTCTCAAACCACAGGAACTGGAGCAGCAGTTGCATACCAACTCTGTGTGTTCTCCTCTTACTGATGATGCTGAGGCTTAAAACCAGGGCAACAGACCTTCTTTTTCTTAAACCTATGTGGAAGTCATATCAGAGTCAACACACAAGAAATTAGCTGGGAGGCCTCAGTTACACATCATCTGTCACTGCATGGTGCTTAAATTCCTCTCCATCATCTTTTTTAATGGGCTATGTATGTATTTCAGCAAATCAGTGGTACGCCTTTGTAAGAAATTACCAATGATTAAGCATTGAATTGGACTGCCCAGGGAAGTGATGGAGTCACTGTTCCTGGAAGTGTTCAAGGAACAGCTGGATGTGGCTCTTGGTGCTGTGGTGTAGTTAATGTGGTAGTGTTCAGTCAAAGGTGGGACTCAATCTTTGAGGTCTTTTCCAACTTTAATGCCTCTATGACTATGAAAGAGAAAGTGGCTCAGGACTCTTATGAGCCTTGTGGGTGTGTGAAGGTACTGTTTGCTTGTGAGGACAGGTAAAGAAACCTGCAAGTAAAAAGAGGCATTCAAAAAAGCTAAAAGCATCCCCTGAGTGAGAACAACTTTTGATCTCCAGATTGTAATTAAAACCAATCTACTTGGCTGCAGAAACTGCCTTGCACTCTGCGTGCTTTCACAGAGTTGGGCACTTGGTTATCCACGCCTCTGGTTGACAATGAAGAGCTGAAACAAAGCCCACACGGTGGCCTACCATTGCAGAGGAATGCAGCAGTGTAGGCCTGCCTCGAACCCTCTCGCTCTTGTTTTCCAGAACTCCTGGCATTGCCTCCCCTTGCTGAGGGTTACAAAGGCGAGTACAGAAAACAAAAGAGCCTGTGGTTGAAACCAGTGGGACTTGCTATGGCAGAAATTTGGAATCTATGAGAAGCATGTGGCAATTCTCCACACAGCCTGCAGAGAGGTTTTTAAAAACCTCAACCAGGAATTTTATCCACCCACCAGTTTCAAAGAAAAATGTTCCTTTGTGTTACTAGAACATATAGGTTTGTTTTAATCTTGAATATCCCACAAAAGATCCTCCCACAGCAAAGCGAGCTGGAGCATCATTTGTAACAAACAATTTCATGTACTTGAGGAGAAATTAAATCACCTGCTGACCCATCAGCACTTGCACTCTTTAAAACTTGTGCAACTGAGTAGTATTAGACAAAGATTGATTACTCATCTTCTCTACTTGAGTTGCACTGAGTCTGAGTCAATTGTCAGATTGTAAAACTTGGATATATCCTCCCCCACCAAGTATGGCAAAATGAGTACTGCTTCCATCAGACCTCACAACTTCCACTATCTTTTGTATTTTACACATCAGTTAGGTTTTACTGGAAAATAATCTATTTCCATCAGTACAACTGAATACCCAATATCACAGTTATTTTTTTCATAATACTGTAGAGAAACAGGGCCTTAAAAGCAGCAGAAAAAGCAATGTTGGTGAAATGAGTGAGGTGAGGACAGTGATAGAACCAGCTGGTTCAAAGAAGTTGCTCAGATCATGATAAGCAGCACAAAAAACCCCTCTATCTGTAGAATATTTCCTGTTAAAACCCATCATGTAGCACCTCCAAAGAGGGCCTGGTAACACTGTTGTGTTTTTCTTGACCAAAATTTATTTGTCTGAGTGGTATTTGATTGTTTATAAAGTGTAAACAGCAGAATAAAACACACTTGTAATAAGTTAACCAAATGAGCTACCTTTAGAAAACATGGTTTGATTGTGACCACTACTTACAGCATGAGGTTATAAACTCCCAATTCCTATAAGATGCATTTTAGTCCTACAGAATAACAGTGTTCATGTGTGTTAACTTTTCCTGAGACCAACTAACCCAACTAAACCCAAACAGAGCCCAAAGTACTGTACAGGAGTTTTTCATACATTAAAATAAAGAGAGAATATGAATGTTTTTAACTCCCCCCAAAATAAAGCACCAATTTGCTGGTTTGAGGACATAACTTCAAAGTTCATTTTTTTTCAATACAGCCTTGTATAGGGCAGGTCCAGCTAAAAAGCAAATTACAGGAGTATGGCAGTCCTAGAGAGAAGAGCACACAACCTGAAGGATGATTTAATCAAGAAGCTTGACATTTTCATGCATCCCTCAGGTGTACATTGCCCTGTCTCTGGATTTCTCTGCTTTGCCCTGTTAATGTATTCTGAACTGAAGCTTTTAATAGCACAAACGATCCCAGAGAGTCACGGTTACAGAATTTGCAGTGAGGGGAATTACACTGCCAGTTTTCAGAAAGCCTTTTTTTTCCCCCAGAAAATTCTGCAGAACACCACAATTGTACAAATGACACATTCTGAGTATGATGCACATATTTATCAGTGTTTCTAAAAATATCTGAATTGCCTGGGCACAAGTAAGCCTACAGACCATTTACCTTTGCATTGAATTCTTGTGTATGTAAAACAAAATTGAAGATGTGGCTCTTCAGAAGCTGACAAAACATACCTCCCTAACAAACAAACAAAAAGAAAAAGATGGGGTAGGGTTGTTCAAGTCTGCCTAAATTGCAGTTCTTAACAATCAGAACAAGTCCACAGCCATGAGCTGCTGTCTGACACTATCTTCATTTTGGAACTGATTTTCCCCTTAACACCTATGGTGAAAGGCCAGAGGAGCAGAAGTGAGCAGGAGTTTCTCCCAGTCACACAGAGTTTGTTCACAGAGATTGTCACATCTCAGAAACTGATTTACTCAGAATTACTCTGAGTGCCCCTGAGCCCTGTGGGAGGCAGAAGCCCAGGTGGGCAGCTCCCTGCCCTGGGAGGATGCAGAGCTGTGACCTGCATATCCAGCTGTGCCCAGGAGGTGGAAGATGAGCCCTCTGTGTCCTGGGGCAATGCACTGACACACCTCCAGCTTGACCCAGACATCTGAAGTGGAAGAAGCTCACATCCCAAGAGCCACACCACCAGCTGCATCTGTGAGGTGGAAGACAAGCACCTCTGTAACCCTTTGGGGAAGCAGAGGACCGGGTCTTCAGCTTCACCTCCAGTTCAAGATGCTGGCATTAAGAGGAGGTCCCTTTCTGTAGCAGCCATGTGCAGCTCCTTTGGTATGGATGGTGAGAAAGTTATTCTGCCTAGAAGATCAGCAGCTGACTGTTAATTTTAAAAACACAGTAAATGCTTCACAAAAGTGTCACTTTGGGGATGTTCAGCACTCCAGATCTCAGTTTTTGTCTGCCCGGCCATGCTTACTCTAACTAGATTTTAAAATGTTTTCATGTAATAATACAGGATTTTAGAAGGTGACAATCAAGGTGGTAACTCTGAACTCTGAGGAGAAACCTAAAAGCCAAATTACTCAAAAGACAAAGTCCCCATGCCATATCCAAAGTCAGCAGAGAAATCATAGCTGAGCACATTTATGGCAAGGATGCTGCTGGGGCACAGACTCCCCAGGCTGCGTTTGACCACTCTCAGTTTGAAGTCTCTCTGCAGGCTCTGGCACAGGAGCACAGCACTCAAGGATGTTGCACCCTGATCACTGCTGTGAACAGAGGGAACGGGACTTTTGCTACCATGCTCTGTCCTGCTTGTCAGAACAGCTTTGTCTGGAAGCTGCACAATGGAGAACGTCAGCACAGACCGAGGAGCAGAGCCATGGGATTGCTCTGGCAGAATGAGAGAAAGGTATAAAAATATTGCAATGCATGCAATGAAAGGGGGGTAGTTTGCTAAAATACTAGCAAAAATTATTTCAAAGCCTTTACACTTTTACAATCAATGCAGTTAAACTCCTAATAGTTTTAGAGGTAGTTTGGATTAAACACCAAAAATGAACTGTTCAGAGACTTCTGAGTGAAGTGGTTTCCTCAGTGAAGAAATTAGATAACCAAAGAAATATTTTTCTGAAGGGAACTCTAACATAAATTAATATGAGATTTGATTAAAATACCTGCCTGCCAGACAGATCAAAATAAAACATTATTCCAGAACTTAACACAGGGTTTACAGGTTTACCTTCTTCATAATTGCCTCAAGTGCAGCCCTAAAACAAGAAAATAAGAATACTTGAAACCAAGCAAATAAAACAATGAATCCAAAGGACTAAAGTAGTCTGCACTGACTGGCACAGGGCCTAACAGCAGAGATGATATTCCGTAGAAATACTGGCAGAAAGCTGAGAATAAGATGTTCAGAAGAAAGATAATAGGTAAAAAAAAAAAAAAATCAGGGTTCCTTTTTTTTTTTTTTTTGATGATGAACTGAAGACATTTAAAGCTGGATTCAAAACACCTTGTCTGTCTATCCTGCAAGCAATGTCTGGCATTTACCAGAGAATAAAGAAACATTACCAGCAATCACATGGAAAGATTTTACACTCCAAGGTGAACCACAGAATCCACAGCCTTACATGTCTAGATGTAAGAAAGGAAATTCTGAAGGATTTCCAATCCTGAAGGAAAGGACAGTATTTGCACCAGTCACACCATTCTGCTGTTCTCTTCTTGTCAAGCACTGTCTCCCTCTCTGGCCCCAGTAGTTTCCAGTCCTTCCTCCCACCTTCCCTTCCCAAGGCTCCTGTCTTCCCAAGGCTTCCCTTCCAAAGCTGCTGTCCAAATCACTCTGCTGCACTGCCTATCTGACTCCCAGGAGCTCCACCTCCACAGAGATCATGATCCCTTGCCATGCCACTGCAGGCTTTGGCAGGCTTCCTGTGGAGCAAATTCCAAATTATCTCTGCACAGGAATTCACCTCTGGAATGTCTCCTCGTTGTAAGGCCTGCCTATGCAATACCAGTCAGAGCTGTCAGAAGCTAGTACAAGCAGACAACAAATGTGTACTTCTAAACCAACTACAAGAGTCACAAGATTAAAGTGCTACCTCTCCTAACATACTCTGTCAAATCCTTACAACCCATAAATGTTCTTACCACGCTAACACAGAACATGGAAAATAAATATTGCACGGCCTTTTGCCCTTTCTCACTTGTTTCAGCTGCTCTGGATTACTGACATTTGTCCATGTTAGCCGAGAGCTTTCAAAGTCATGTCAGGATACACTTCACAAACACCTTTCCAGCAGCAACCCTCCACAGCTCTGCTAACAGGGCACTGCTGGATCAGCATCTGCCCACAGTTCCCTAAAACCAGCGTTACGTGTCGCACGGTTGGTGCCACAGATTGATTTGGTTTGGGGAGCTCGTCCTTTCTGCACCATTTCTCACCCTTCCCAATGAAATTTCAACGGCTGGGCTAACACAAAGATGAAACACTGCTGCCTCCTCCATGTCCCAATTACAAACAGGGTTCTCCCCATTTCGTTCTACGAGCCCATCTATACAGATAGTGCATGAAAGGAAAACAAAACCTTTCTATATTGGCTGAATAAGGGAGCAAAATTACAAGATTTTAAAAGTAGCCTCGGCCACTGGTACGATTTGTACAGCATGAAATCCCACATTTCTAAAAGATGTATTTACATGGTGGTTGATAGACTGAGAGAAAATGTGATCTGCTCACACATCAATTTAAAATCATCTATTATTTCAGTGGGATTTTACCTGAGATACAGTATGCTCTTAGTCAGAAAAAAAACCAACAAAACCCTAAGGAAATTATTAGGGAATCCCAAAGCTGTCAATGTAAAACCAGATGTAAAAGTCCATTTCTGCCTCTGAGCTAAGCATCTGTCAGAACAGCCTTATAGATATCTTCTCTAATATTTCTAATCTCAGCTATTCTAGGTCTTTAGAAACTCCATTCCCCTCTCCATCATTATAAACGACATCCTACACTTCTAAACATATTAATAAATCTGTTCTCATCTCTACTAGGCCACATCAGACATATTTGCTATACACCAACAAACCAATGATATCAGATTATAAATAATTGAGGGTTTTTTTTCAATTAAAGTAACCCAAGACTTTTTTCCCCACGCTGAACACTTGTGAGCTGTACCACAGTTCTAAATGTGACTCAATGCTATATGAAGAACAATGGTGACAAACTGTATAAAACCGCGGCAGTGATCGATGGTACTTTACACAATATCTGCTTTTCAGTAGCAGCCTTCTAGGAGTGAGAAACTGCTTGCACAGTACCAAGCCTTGTACCAGTTCGTGGGAGTTACTGCTATTAAAAAAGGAAAGAAAGAAAATAAAAGAATTCACAAACTTTATTTTGCTATTTGAGTACGTATAAAGTCACTTTTCATGTGATGAAGAAAGCATACTCAGCATAAAGAGCTGTTAATTCTGAAGACTGAAATGATAGAATGACCGAGCTACACAATATTTTAACAAGCAAGAAAGGCTATAAACATGTTTTTTTTCCCAAGTGTACTTTGGGTATGTTTCTTTCAATCCACCCAGCAAGCATGAGAATGAGTAAAACCACCACTTCTAGGAAAGTTTACAAAGAGCCTGAGAGCAACTCAGTGGGTTACACCAGAAGGACTCTCACAGGGCAGCAGCTGTATACAGAAGATGCACACAGCACACAGTCCTGGTTAGCCTAACTTCGGATGCAGCCCTGGGGAGGCAGGCGGTACCATGCCTGCTTTTTGCAGGCAGAGATTGCTCCACTGTGCCCAAGGCCAGCAGCACTACGCTCATCCCAGCAAACCTGGCTAACGCCTGGCAGGGGCTTGGTGCTGCACTGAGCTGGTACTGGCAGCCTCCAGCTGGCACCTTCCTGCAGGCAGCAGCCCTGTGCCTGCTGGCAAAAGGCTCAACAGTTCGTGGTTCTGGGCCTGTGTTTGCTGAAGCACTATCCACAAGCCATTTCACAAATAAACAAAACAACTCCGCCTTGGTTTTCTCAGTGGGAAGTTTGCAATTTTTTTTTGCTTCCTGGGGAGTTGTCACAGAAGGTAGAAAGTGCTCCACAGAAAATAGCTGTGTTCATCTTATCTCTGAAAATAAAAAGTCATTTATTTCCCAGGAAAGTGCTGTAAGAGCATTTCTGCAGCCACAGATTGTGACTGGCAAAATGAGAAGTCTTTCATATTCACAGTCTGTGGTTTCCCAGAAAGTTACCTAGCATCCCTCTGAAATAAGTAAATAATGCAATCTGTTTATAAAGTCCCTGCACCTTGGTTCAGTTCCCAATTTAGGATGCAGTCCATTGTAGAGAATCATGGGCATTGCTAATCCTGAGAAAATAGGATAACCAGTCTGACAAAGGGGTGCCATATACTGTAGAAGTCAAATGTGATGGAAGTAGCAGAAAAATTATCATGTACTTCCGGATTTGTGTTCACAGCCTACTAGGAATTTTTTTTCTCCCCAGTGAAAGCCTGAAGTGCTGGAATCAAGGATAAAAAAAATACAAAGGAAAAAAAAATCTAATTCCATCTCTAGTAACTGTGAGGAATAGTTGGAAAAACACATGGCTCGAGGATACAAGTGCACCAGCAGGCTCTGCAGCCTCTTCCCACTCACTTGCTCACTCATCTGGGAGTTCCCTGTCCCTGCTCAATGTCAGCTCCAGCCCAGGTTCAGCCTGCCAGGACACAGTTGGAATGAGGCAAAGGCCCGTGAGGATGCTCCTGGGTGGCTGGCATACTGCCCCTGCCCAGCCTTGTGTCTGCCCACAGTGGGACCTGCCAGGGCTCTGGCAGCCCTTGCTGCTCCTGCTCCCCTGGCCGGGTGCCCGAGGTGCCCCACCCTGCCTGCCTGGTCACAGCTCATCCCCACGCTGGGCAGGCCACTCCTGCCGCCCTCCAGCAGCATGAGATCATCAAGCTGTGAAAAGTAAATGCATTTAATTTTGAGCTCTCATTTATTATCTTTGACCTATTACAGGAAGGATTGAACCTCCCCTTTCAGCAGCAAAATGCCCACTGTGGACAGTACTGCCTGAGCAACAGAAATCAAAAAAACCCAGAAGCCTGCAAATGCATGCAGATTAACAGACCAAGATACATTTCATAAAAGTAAGAAAAGAAGTAGTTCATAATCAGGACAAAAACCTGCACTTGCAAAACTCTCCAGCCCTGACTGTTTGCCTTTTAGAAAGCATCATAAAGAAGCATTTACTGAAACAAATCCCTTTCTTCCCACCCACATCTCCTGGCAATTCTTTCTGTGACAATAAATAAGACAGGTCTATCACTCACCCCATTTTCGATTTCCCAATTTCCTATTCTGGCAAGGAAAATATTTCTCACATACCTGAAGGGAATAAAATTAAGGCCCATATTTTTTGTAGGTGGCTGACACAACTTAGTTGAAATCAGCAATTGTCAAATTATCCTACACTTCTACTGATGGCACAAGCAGCATGTTGCAATCCATATTAAAAAAAGAAATTAAAAAAAAAAAAGAGAGAGAGAGAGAGAGAAAATATAGAGGATAACTTGATTAACTTGATGTGGAGTTATACCATGAGGTTATCAGAGCATCTGTTCTTTTTCATACAAGTCTAATTTATCATTTGATACAGTTTGACTAGATGATTGCAAGTTGAAGTCATGCTGCTTACATCTTTCTCTCATTGCCAGGCCTGTCACACATAATAAAAGGTGTCAAGCTTTCCAAATACAGTAAAAGTTAACTTACAGAGTAGTTCACACTTAATTACTGCACACTTTGTATGGTCCCTAGAAGCTGCATGGGGCTAGCTAAATGATAACTACCATGGTCATCATCACAACTAACCAGCAGATAAAACTGCATCATCTTCAACCATTATTCTTCCACTTGCACTGCAGTATAGATTTGCTACCTTTTTAAAGATTTTTTTTTGGCTGGTATTCAAGTCAGCAGGAGCCACTTGCACTTATGTGAGTGGCAGGACACCCAGCCCAGTTCACAGGAACTTTAGCATAATTGGGTGGATGTACAACCTGTATATCAAAGATATATGTCCAAGATTATCCAAAAAACCCCAGCATGTGTATAGCTCCAAGTCAGCATGGATTCCCAGACAACTGAGACCTACTTAATGGAACCAACTCCTAAGTTTTGTAAGCAGAATGCTTTTGTTAGCACTATCCTGCATATACATGTACACAAACCTGATGTAATTAGCAAAAGCCAGCTTACCTGGTGACAGAACAAAGGGAATTCCCATAATGAACATAAACCCTTAACAAATGAGTAATTGCCAGCAAAAGGTAAGGGTGGATGTACTGCAACACAGAGGCACCACATCCCTGGGGAGTGCACCAGGTTACCTTTTGACAGCAAAGTTTCTCATGGGGCCATACACAGTTTCTCCAGAAACATCTACACAAACATGAGCATTAATAACTCGGAGGTACCAGCAGCCTTAGCCCTGCAGAAGGGCTTGCTAACTAGATCAAATATATATGCTTTAAATGGCAGCCAGAAAAGGAATTACCATGAAAATAAAATATATTTTGAAGGATCAATGATTCTATGAAAATAAATTTATTCAGAGACTGTCTTTCCATGTTTTGCAACACAAAAATAGATCAAACAAGGCTCTGCTTCTGAAAAACACAACATTTAATGAATACCATGGCACTTAAATGCTGACTGGAGAGATGCCAGGGATACCAGAGAAACAATGTCTTTTCCTCCTCTACTGAAACACTGTTTGTCCTATACAACAGCTAAAAAGTATTTAAAAAATGGCTGAGTGGAACTCTTTTACCTCTAACTAAGCATACCAATCGGGGACTATGTGCTTCATCCCTCTTACAGGAATTACACAGTATCATGATTCAGAACTAAGCTGATCAATTCCTGGGAAACATTCATTGTATTGTCAATTCCTTAGTACGTCCTGCATCTGTTTTACACAAATTGAAAATTTATGTAACACAAAATCCCCAGGGAACTAAGAGGCAGCCTTAGCCGTACTCCAAACGGCCTAAAAAAGTCTGTTCTTTTTGTTTGTTCATACCAGATGCATTCTAGTGGTATAGCTGTGCCTATGCTATCTGTCAGGATGTGAATTCTGACATCCTCAGTCACCCAGCCTGCTCACTAAGGGGTTTTGTTTGTTTGTTTTTTGTTTTGTGGGGTTTTTTTGTGGTTTTTTTGTTGGCTTTTTTTTTGGTTTTTTTTTTTTTTGTTTGTTTGTTTGTTTTTTTTTGGTGGGGTTTTTTTTGGTGGTTTTTGTTGGGGTTTTTTTTTTTTGTTTTTGTTTGTTTGTTTTTTGGTTGTTTTTTTTTTTTTTAACATGGGAACATAGATACAAAGGTGTGGAAGGGGAAAGTAAAGGCACTGTAAGCACATGAATACAGGAAAGAAACAGGACCTAGCCCTAGGAGAGATGGAAAATGTTGCTGGGGTCCTGCAATTTAGAGGGCTCCTTTCTATCTTGTTATTCCTCAACTTTAAAAGAAAGGAGAAGGAGTTGTTTGTTTTAAAAGATAAATATATAAAAATAAATCACTCACTGAGAAAGAATTCAAAAGTAAAAAAATAAATCTTTAGATTCCAGGATCAGTTGCTACCTTTGATCAGCCAAACTTTCAATCCCACTTAGTATGTGAACACTCTAGTACTGTATGTGTGCAAAACAGACCAACAAGCCAAATTATAAATGCTTTCAACCCATGGCCATGGCCAGTCCGAGACAGATGCCATGACCCTCAGATCAAGATCCAGGTGCAGAAGAAGGAAATATCCTGTTCCCCTACCAGCAGAAGTGTACTCTCCATCCTGCACATTTCTCTTGCTTCCCTTGCCTTGCTGCCCCATGAAGATGTAACAAATCAATTGTTAATGTCTCTTCTTTCAGCATACAAAGGAATGTGTTCACCCAGAGCAATTTAATAATGAGGGGTCTCCAAAAGTGAAGTGTTTTCATTGTGTAGTTGCAGTGCCAAAACAGTTTTTGAAGAAAACTTTTGCATCAAACTGCTTTTTAGGGCAAACATTGACTAGAAAGACAAATTCAGTCTTTTCACTGCTGTAACCAGGTTGTTTTGGCAGTAAAGTCTAATGGAAATCAAAAGCAAACAAGCCAAATGTGTAGCCACTCTACCCTGGAATTAGGCTTTATTTGAAATGGGATGGAGAGGGGAGGTGGCAATAAAGCAGTGGCTGTCAAATTCTGCTTTTGGACTGCTGACTTCAAATCTAACAAACCAACCCAAACAGATTACAGTGAGCTCAAAATGAATTAAAAAGTAGAAGCAAAAATAAAATTAGTGCTTAGCCAAGTGAACTGGATGTTACAGACGGCTGCTGTTTAAGAATGTGTCCATTTATCCATCTTGCCTGGCTGTCCTCAGTGTTCTTAAAAAACACACACAGCTAGGGGCACTACTGCCAGGCAACCTTTCCTACTGGAAAGGTTTAGTGGTGTCAGTGTTTTGCCTGCCAGGTTAAAGCTCATGTGCAGTCTGGCATCAGGTATTTTGACCTTCAACTCTTCCAAAAAACCCCCCAAACCCTGTCCAAACTTCTGAATGCCAACAGTTGTTTTGCATCTCAGAGCTCTCAAAACATTGTATTGACAGCGTTCATTACTAACACTTGCATGGACCAGATTTTTCTAGTCCTTGACTTCCATTTACAATTCTTCCTTTGAGACTGAGCTCTGAATGTGAAAATGCTTAAGCATATTCTGCAGAGCTCACCACTGTGCTTAACATTTTTCATTACTTACAACACATGCAGGTTATGATATTTTTGATAATTTTTCCGGAGTATTTAAAATTCCCTTCAGGTATTTCAGAAATTCCACCCACAACATGCAAATTGCCTGCTTGAGAATTTCATGTTGCTTTTTGTTTTCTGCCAGTTTCGTCCTCTTAACAGAGAAGGTAACATGCTGTCAATGTATCGTGCACATTCATCTGGCTTTTGTTTTGGTAGGTTGTTTTTTAAATCTGAAGCAACATACTAATCCATAGCACTTAAAATAATTAAGAGAAAGGGAAAAAGTTCAGCAGTAGATTTAGGCATTCAAAATACTTGTCTCCATAAACAAAATCTCAGTGGGAGAGACCCTGAGGAAACTGGCTGTACTAAATACCCTCTGCAAGAGAAAATAAAACCAGCACAGCTTCCCCACCTTCCCATTCTTCCTTGGGACCACAGTTATGCAGCAATTTGTTGTCTTCTAAATAACTACTTGCTTTTGGATTTATTATCATATTTTTCTGCTCCACCAGGAGAAAAGAGGAATGCGAAGGGAGAAACGCGTGTCTCTTTTACTCAGCAGGAATATCAAATCAAGTGTCAAATTTATGCCTTCCCATTTCCAGCCTCTGGCCCTCCAACAATGCAAACTCTAACAAACTGAGTGTGCTTCCTGACTACAAGCAGCTCAAAGCCAACCATCACAGCCTATTCTACTGGGATAGGCTGAAAGCAGTAGGAAGAGCTAGTGAGATTCTAGACACAGTAATTGGTCACAGCTGAGATCTAGGGCTAAGATGAAATTCATTCCCTTTCATAAAACGTACAAACAAACCTGAAGTTATAGATAGATACTACAAATGCAAAAGTAAAAATATGTTTCTTATGCTGGCCATATTAAATTATTCAGCAGGGAGAAAAGGGGAAAAAGAAACCTAATAACAAACCAGTAGAACTGGATGAGAATATAAATATTACATTGAGGCCCATTTCAGTAGCTGAGAACAAGCAATTTTGCTAAAGAGCATATGTTTTTTTTCCCTTGAGATTTTCATAAGGCATAGGCATTGCACTAGCAAAAAATGTGAACACCAGATCTTAATTTTAAACTAATGCCATTTATAATCTTCAACTTTTCTTCTTCTTCATCTAGACTGAAAAGGTTAGGTAATAGGAATATCCCAGAGAACACAGAATAGATGTATTTTTATTTACTCTACTGCTAACTGTGCAACACTTGTGTGTCATATAAATATTTGTTTGCACACACACATGCACTACACAAGAAAACCTCAGCTTTGTTACTAGTTCTCAAATTCAAATTAATAAAAGACATACTATTGTGGAATATGTCTCAGTCTTGACTAAAATCTGTTATTACAGCAGAATGGCCTCAACAGCCCCGAGCAGTGCCATTATCCCAGGTCATCTCATCAGTATTCATTTGTGCAAGGCTGGAATATTCACTGGTTTGTGGCTTGCAGTGTCCCACGTTCAACATTTAAAAATCAAAAAGGGAAACATCTGAATCACTTCAAATTGACCCTTAGCATAGCCCCCCCCACCCCCCAATTTTCCCCTCTTTTTTTCTTTTTCTGATGATCAGGGAAGCAAAAAAAAAAAAAAAGAGATAGATCAGCTAATTTGGTTTAGAATGTTTGTGGGAACAACCAGGTCAATCATTAAGAAGCTCACCAGAAGGAGAACTTTGTGTGTTTGTTGGTAGAGAAGATGCTGAAGCAGTGACCCCTGGCAGTAAAGGAAGACCACGAAGAGAAGAGGATAAGGAAGAAAAGGAAGGAACCAGCCAGATACAAGGATGCAAATGCAGCTAAAGAATGTCTAGTAGAAATAAATGGATCAGCAGGTGGGAAGAAAATGTGGTGAGAAAAACACAGGGAAAGAAGACTGGTGGTAAGCAAAAGCAGACAAGAGCAGCAAAATAGTGTAGGCACACAGAAGGAAACAGTCACAGTAAAAAAGGAAGACCACTGGGCTGGAGAAATGACCCGGAGCATAAAAGCACAGTCCATGGTACAGGTTCTATTTACAGCAGGAGGATCTTTAAACTGCTTTAAGGAAAAGCAGGAACACCAGACAGGAGTTTGGAGACATGGCAGGACGGGAGGTATTTAAAAAAACAAAAACAAACAAACAAACAAAAAACAAAAATCACACAAAAACCAAGAGAAAAAACAAACAAACAAAACCAAGCAAACAAACAAACAAAAAACCAAAAGCACCAGGCAGGTTAAAACATAAAAAAATCTCAAATATTTATTTCTGCAGCACCCCATTCCACTAAAACCAGGGACCTGGTAACAGATCAGGCTGCATTTCTCAACTGCCAAACCGGTTTAGTTTGAGATAGTAACAACAAGGTAACATAAACTCTGACTTTCCTCCTCAGAAAGAAATCATGGCAACCAGTGACCCTATTGTGCTTTGTTGTTGCATAATTGTTAAAGAAATGCTTTCCGATGCCCTGTGAGAGGGGGTACTATCTCGAAAGCTCAAAGGGATTGTTCATTTGATCACTAAGCACAGTGTTATTCCAACCACTCATGCATGCAGAGAATGCCTCTATTCTTATGTTCCCCTGAGAGTTGAGGTCATCTGAGATATGTTGGCTATCACATATAAAGGCTGAGGTAGAACAGCTGGCAGGACGTTTTAAGTGAAGTATTTTCACAGACCTGGAACTTCTCTTCTGCCTTTTTATACGAACTCGCTGGCCACCAGGCTAATTTAAAAGGTGACAGGATATAAGCAATCTTGTAGTTAAGAGTTCCAGGCTTGAGACCCTATGTGCTGAAGGGTGAAGCAGTTTTAAGAATGACAAAACAGATACAGATGCGTTTCTAATCCCAGATCCATCTCTCTCTCCCCAAAGCCTTAAGGAGAAACCTAAAAGTGCATTTGATCTAACACTCTTAGCACAAGAAGATACTAACACATGAGGGGGAAAAAAAAAAAAAGGAAACAAAAAAACACCCCAAATCCCCAAACAAATCTCCCAAGAAACTACACTCCAAAACACAAAGAAAATCCCTACACTCAAACCCCAAACACTAGGCCAATAAACTGCACACAAACGTAATTAGAAAAGAATAAGGTCGTTCCCTCTTGCCCTGTTATACAATCTCTCATACAAGATTTCTTACCTCTTACATTTTGTTTTGAAATAATATTTCGTTCAAGTCACATTCTTGTGATGCACTTTAACGATTCTTGAATTGTTTTGTTGAAAACATTAAGTTGTTTACCAGTAGTCTCAAAAACGAGATGCTCTGCCTCTTACCGACAGATGTGTTAATTAAAGAAAAAAAAAAAACCCAAACAACAAAACAAACCACTTCTGATTCACGCCACTTTAGCACAAGCAGCACACAGGCAATTGGTACTATGTGCTAAAATCTACAGAAAATTATACACTTTCCAACTTACACTTCAGAGAGGCAAGGAAATTGCCTGTGCATCTCCACTGTGTGCACATTACTGTTCTCTGAATTAACACACAAACCAGCCTAGGCATTAAACAGATGAATTACAGAGCATGAAGTGACATAAATATGCCTTATCAAATCCCTCCCCCAAATCCAAGTCGTAATTTTATCTTCTCCCCATAGCTTACTAACATGGTTCCTTATTTTTGTGTATAAATATTAACCTTAAAATACATGCACTATTGCAACCACAACATTTTAAGGAGATCTGAAATGTTATAAAACCCTACACTTAATGCAAATTGACTGCAATTTTCAGAAAGACGTGAACTCATTAGCAATTCTAAAAAGAAGAAATGTTAGGATATATCACTCAGATGAAAATGTCACTATTTGCACAGTGACAACTTTCCAATATTCTGAGAACCTCCAGATTCCTTTTCATTCTCTAATTAAAATAACAAATAAAACAAATAAATAAAAATACCAGAAGTATCAAGTATTTATATACTTCCTAAATGAAAATGAATCAGCTAAATTAGAGGGGTTATATTTTTGTTTAGATCAGGATATTTGAACTATGAACCTTGCTTTTAAAAAATACATGTCTTCATGTTAAAATGTTGCATCACAGTTATGTCAACACAAGCACACTAACAGAGATGGAGGAGAAAATGCTCTAAATTCTAAATAGTTCCCTATGTCAAACTATCTTATATTCTGACTTTTCACACAATTCATTCCTGATAAGGAACACGATTATAATACTCTGAAAATACACAGGGAGTTGACTAGAAAAGCCAAGTATTTGAACATGCCAGTAGTGGTTTGGAGTCACAATGACTAGCCAAAGTAGTGTGTGCTTTTAAATAACATGCCAATTTCAAGACACTCACTCCTGTTTTCTCAAGGGGCCAGCTCCATAGCTTTCTTTTTCTTATTTTCTTTTTTAATGGAATTTTGAAATTAATTTGCAAGAACATTTCAGTCTCAGAAATCCTCTAATAGGTACTTTTAGGTAGAGCCAAAAAGGGTATTTTTACATGAAAACTAAGAAAATACAGTGGAAAAGGCCTCATATTTTCACTGCAGGAGACATTTTTAATCAGCACATAGATTAAACAAAAATAACCTGTGGGTGGCAAACGTGTATATCGAAAACTAGAAAAACATTTGTCCTTCCTCATAATTATTCAAAATTGAACAACAAATTACAAGTCAATGTAAAAAGATTGTTAGGCTGAAGAGAGGAATAATTTAAATGCTTGCCTTCAGGGAGCAGCCACCAGCAGAGCTGTATTGCCACAGGTGTGACATTGCAGCTGTAACCCTGGTCAAGAGCAGCAACAGCACTTGGAGAAGCTGCTAATGAAGCACACATCCACAGAGAATAATTGTGCTGTTGAGATTCTGCTGCTGAGTTTACCCAAACATCTTAGCACAAACCAAACAGAACAGGTTTTATCATGAAGCTGAAGTTAGTCTGCAAAATCTAGAGCAATTTGATTCTTGTTTTACTGTTAAGAGCAAAATACTGCTTGGTGTAAAGCAGTCTGAGTGGGAAATACCTGCTCTCAGAAATGGGAACCAGCAGTAACAGGTGCAGAGCAACCTTGTTATGGTCTAATATTTACAGATCAATAGGCTCAGTGAGGTCCAGTCCTCCACTGGGTGCTCCTGAAGGATGAATAGTGACTGAAATAATGCTGGAAGCAAGTCTGCATTTGAATTGTGGTACTTTAGTAACAGAGGA
>VWYO01002817.1:670823-718210 GCA_013400275.1 Rhadina sibilatrix | reverse complement strand
AAAAAAAAAAAAAAGACCCCTGTGCACCATGAAAATAATGAGAGCAGCTGAAGAGGAAAAAGAAAAATCCCAAGCATGAATTAAGTCTTAACTTCTGGCCTTCTCACTTTCAGAAAATTCCTCAATTTAATCTCACTGATCACACCAACCCATGTCCTGTAAAAACAGGCCACTAAATATAAATTACTACAATCAGGTGAGCACTGATTTTAAAACAGATGCCTGATTTATTGTTGCTGGCAAATGGAAGCAGAAGTCACATCTCTGCTGGAGCCTGGGAGAATTTATCACAGAGGGGTGACAAACAGTTATTTTGCCCAGTCTTCTGTTTCTCACAATAAGTCCAGATCCACCAAAATACCTTGGTCAAAATCTGGATAGTATTTTGAAGTGTTAAAGCATGTTCCTAATTCTGCTGAAATTTAGTGAAGTTCCTCTATTAATTCTCACTTATTCTCCCTCTGTAGGCTGTACAGCTCATGATGATGTTGATTATCTCTCACTGATCCCTCAAAGTAGGGGTGGAAAAGGAAGAGGGAAGCTCTCCTTTTTCAGGGGTCTTAACAGTTTGTGGTTTTGGGTTTTATTTCAAGCATGAATCTTGAAACAAATTTGCCTTCAGATCTTCATATCAGAATTCTATATTCTGAAATAGAGCAGTAAAATTATTTCAAGAATTTTTTTTGCAAATAAATCAAAATAAACACATTTTCAGAATTATTATTTAATGCTGACTAGGGCATTCAGGCTTGTTGTATAATTGGAATCCACACATCTATTGCCTAATTTGTAACAGATTTCCTATGTTGACAAATGCAGAAGGAATGTGATACTATAGCAATAAAATCTGGAGACCAAACAAGAGGGTTTTGTGGTCATTTTAAGGATGGCCAGTTTATACACAAGACTGAACATGATACAAAAAACAAAGGACAGCCTGAAAGTAAGTAAAAGGGAACAGAATAACACTACTGCCTGCTCCTGCCATAGCCTTATCTTAAAAAATGACACTTGCACATTTTAGACCTGATGAACAGCTGAAGCAAAAGGTGGCAAAATTTTATCATGTCAAAAGGCCTTCCAAAAAATTCAGTTCGCTCATGGCAATAAATGTCAAAACTGCAATTAAAACTTGGCCCATCTATTTTGGAATAAAATTATCTGCTACTCATGTTTGACTTTGGGCTGCCAAGTCATTGGCAGACCAGAAAAAGCCTGCCTGAAGCTGCCCCAGTGGCACTCTCAGTGCCTGATGTGACAGGTGAAGGACAACCACCTCAAGCCTGCTGGCTGAGCTGATGACTTCAGGTACCACAGATCAGCATCCTCCTTGGTAGAAACTCGGGCATAACCATAACCATGGTAGGAACTCAGGCATAACCACTGCATGGCTCTGCTCAAATCAGGCAGAGTTGCTGTGCTGAAGAAGCAGGAGGTCCCATCAAGGTAAACAGGGTCACCACATCCTGATAAACATTCAGGGAAGCAGGCTTATTTCAAAGAAGGAACCATTTGTCAAATGCCGAGTATTTATTTTAGAAGCATCAATATTTTCATTTTGTCTTCACTGAGTCCAATGAAATTAAGTCTATTTATTGTAACATAACATGGTGGCTTAGTTAAGTGTCTAAAACCTATCACGACTTTTGTTTCAAGAGCCCATTCATTCACTTTTCCACAAGCAAAGGTTAAAGGAAAATCCTATTACAGATATTTCAGAACAGAAATGAGAACTGTGAATTTACCTGTAGACTGTTTCTGTTGACGTCACTTCAGATAAACATATTTAGAATTATTTTTTTGCAGTCCATGTATGTGTCTGAACAACTGAGTTTAGTCTTTAGAATGCTGATTTTTACTGCAGTCTTCCTGCAGCAGATTAATATGATGCACAGCAGAAATTTTAAGATGCTACAGCAAGAATCACCGAAAAGGAAAACAAAATTCAAAATGCATGACAGCTACTAGAAATCACTCAAACTAATTTAAAGTTGCTGCTTTGATGGAAATATTTGTATCCAGTATAAAAATGGATCCTTCTAATGAAGTAGGACTATTAAAAGGACTAGAGAAGGCCAAGCTTTTCATTGGCAACAGGGAAGGGAAGCAGAGGGAAGGCTCTAGAGAGGGAGCCTGCTCTGAACAGCACTGGAAATAAAGAGCAGCATTATCGTGGCTGTTCTCTGCTCCTTGCAAGGCTTGTGAGCGACTGCAGTCTTGTCGCCACCAGGATGTTTCTGTGCAAGTACCAGTGTGTGCGCACCAGTAAATACTAGTCCTTTTCACTTCTATTTTCCTCATCAAAAATGGATTATCTCAGATGTGAATTTCTGCTCTGTTCCTCCTTGTCAGCACTTAAAGGGCCACTGTCCCACCCCTAAAACAGACCTATTGCACAAGTGCTGCCGAGCTACGCATTTGAAGGAGTTAAGCCAAACCACAGTCAGCCTTCTCCAACAAATGCGTAACAGAAAGCCACAGCTTCAAGTATGGGTTGGATTTCCTGCCTGACACGGTGCTGGAGCCCTGGAGCTTCGCAGAGCTCCAGGGTGCAGCAATGGGAGCGCCAAGGGGAAATTGACAGATGCCAACTCCTGCAAATTTTCATTCACTCATTCAAATTCTCTGTATTCCTTCTTGCTTTCACTCTTCACCACCATCAGGTTCATTTTCATTCTTGTGGACACAGCTGTAAATGCCATACATGGGGCTGGGCTGAATTTAGATTAATTCAGCATAGGAATAAAAATATTTTGTCAGGATCACCACCAAAACAGCTTGCATGGGATGCTTACAGTTGCTGTAGTTTTCTACTTTCATAATCTTTTCACAGTGGACTTTCTGCTGCTTGGCTCTCCTTCCAGAGCTACACCCATCACACATTCAAGCCTATATTTTTGCAGAACTGCTGCTGGACAAGAGGATGCAGCTACAGTGGCTCTCTCCCTGCCCTTCCATACTCTTTGGGCATCAACCTGAACATAAGAAAATCCACACTTCAGCCCAACTCTTTAATCCATTGACTTGGAAGGACAAGTCAATTGATTTTTGATTTTTCAAGCTCAATTCACTATATTTATAGTTTTGGCAAAGACAGTAGAGCTAATTGCAGTGTCATGAATGAACATGACTTAAAGGGGGTGTGAGTGGGAATTATCATTAAGAAAACCAACCCAGAACTTCTTAGGCCCACCAGATCCTGGCAAGGAATGGGAATTTCACCCACTCAACAGCACACTGGATGGGAAGCCTTAACTTAACACTGACATACTGTATTTATGAGGGCAAGATGTTTACCCTTTTTCCCCTTGGTTTTTGTCTTTTGCTTTCAGATTAAAAAAAAAAAAAAAAATCTGGCTTTAGGCATGTCTTTCATGATGTGTGCTACGGGCAGCCTAATGGAGGCCAGACACACAACCAGAGGTAATTATGGGGTCCAGACCATCAGCAAAGTGTTTCTAACCAGGGTAACTGACTGCTTAAAGTCTGAGGAGAATGTTTTAGTACAATTTCTGCAATAGGACATTATTCTGGCTCAAATCAGTTATTAAGGATTTTACCTAGAAATTACATAATGAAACTCCATAATTTGCATTATGCAGGAAGCCCAAGTTGATGGCTTTTTTTAATATATATATATTTTTAAGACATAGAAGTATTATCAATCTTAGCTGCTGTCTTCATATTCTCCTAACATATGGTACAAAAACTTCTTCTGGTTCTCTTCTAGCCACTGCATTAAAAAGTGAGCCATTAAAGTTAAATGACAACATCTGTTCCAGCTAAGCCGAAAGAAGAGTGGTTGGCCCACAAAGAAGTACTCTGCTTCTTCTTTCACTCAAACCAGAAACTGAGTGGTTATTCAGCCCCAACAAAATTGGAAATGGGACAACAGCAACGTTTCAACTTCTTTCTCCAAAATAAGGATCTTTCAGAAGCACTTTTAATTCATTTACAGATAAAATCCTGACTTAACCCAGCAGGATGGTACATAAGAATCAGTGACAGAGAACACTAAGGACTTCTGTACACACAGAATACTCTCTTGGGCTGCAGCCTGCTAACAGGACAAAGATGACAAAATACCCTGGGAAAAGGAGTAATTTGCTTCATGGCTAGCTAATTAGCCAAAAGCCTGGTATCACCACCCAGCAACACGTGACATTTAGACCACCCTTGGCCATCCTCACTTTTACATTCGGACACAATGCCTGTTCTGGACAACAATAGGATGGTAAATGCCTATTGTGCTTCCCCCCATCTTGCATACAGACTCACTCTTATTGAATAAACAAGGGGGAGGGGGGGGGAATCACCAGCTCCTGTACTGTATAGCAAGCATTAAAATACTAAATAAGTCATTTATTGTTTATGTGCTGATTAATTATAGCAAGCACATCCCACCACTACTAAAAATACAGCAGGCATCACTGTCTCAGCTCCATGCCTATGCTAACAACCCAAGTAACAAATGCAGTCCCTATGATATTAGAAAAACCCAGACCTCTGTTATGTATGTTGCTTGCATGTGATAAAAAAAAGAAAAAAAAAGAAAAAATCCTACCAAATCAAAGTTCTCAAAATGCCCTTAAGCGCTTCTGCACTAATTTTGCAGCAAACATCAATGGCATGCCAGAAGTAATCTTAAAGATTTAGATGATGCTACTGTAAAACACTACATTAATTAATGGCCTATTAACTAGTTAGATGCCCAAGAGCTACCATTACTGTTTAAAGCATCAGATTGCTGCAGGAAATAAATAATGTTTGAATGCTACTTTCAAGTAAAGAAAAACCATAAAATGAACCATAACCAAACCAACCACAGAACTAATGAAGAAGTTGCAAATACCTATACTTTATAAAAACATTCAAACTTTAAAATTACAAAAAACCCTACCAGCTGGCCAGCTGCTGCCTGTGGACCCCTACAGGTCTCTTTCCACCACAGCACTTCTCCAGTATTCAGCTTCACTTGTCCATATGTAAAAACTACAGGCAGTTTGCAAAAACCACTTAATGATATGTAAGATACATAAGATTTAGCCCTTGCCCTAAAAAAAAAGGATCTGCAGGTAGGCATAAAATACCACACCAAAAAGGGAAAGCTGTGAGCCATACCTCAGACCCAACAACTTGCACAAAAAATAGCAAGCATGTTTTTTTATTAGAATAAGAATAAGAATAATAATTCTAATAAGAATTATTAGAATTAGAATAAGAATTAGAATAAGTCTATTCTTTCCACCTCAGAAAGCTAATCCAGGGTTGCTGTTGTAATTTTGATAAACCAGTGGTCTCTGGATGAAAGCAGACAGTCAGACTAAGTTTTACAAGAAACTAGGGAAAGGAAAGAAGGTTAAGGAAAGTGGAATTATGTGGATAGCTGAAAAACCAGAATCATTACTTAGCTTATAATGAAAACCGACAGGACACTAAATTCTCCCATTTGCCTCTCAGGCAAGAGGAAATAACTGCACCACAGTAATAACACCTATTTTAGGACCATTTGCTGTCTCACCAGATTGATTTTTTTTTGTGTAAGCTTGCCATTATTTTGCATTAAAGTCATAGCTTGTGTTCCACAATTGATTGTGTTTACAATGAAAGAAGCTTCCCAGTAAGGTCACTGAACTGCAATAACCCTCAGCTTTTAGCCAGCTCCTGACAAGACTGCATCACCTCCTGATAAAGGCCTTGTGCCTTCCAGCTCCTCCCTTCACATTCTGCCTCCTCCCTTTTTAAAGCAAGAATCAAAAAGCAAAAATGGGTACAAGAAAAGAGTGACATCCATACAGATACAACATACAAACCTTCCCGACTTTTTAAGCATATCTGTAAGACCAGAATACAAATGCTCTCATTTTCCAAGACAAACTTTATAAACCATCAATAAATCCTCAGCTAAGGAAAAAAAAAACCCAACAAACCCAACAAAAAAACCCCCACAACCAAAAAACCTGAATTGTGCTGCGCATTCAATACACAGCATACAAAATTTCCTGTTTGGATGCAGTGGAACCACGTTAAGGAAGACCCTCAGTGAGCATGACTGCATCTGTCAAACCACTACAGATGGAAGTCTCATGGAGAGAGAAGTTCATCATCCTGTGTGGGTTCACACAATTCCCCACAGGACATTCTGCGTGGGACACATAAGCAAGAACTGGGGTAAGTCAGGGTCACTATGGAATTGTGCTGAATGTACATTTTCTTGCTGTATCTCTGAGCTCTGCACACAAAAAGACACCTCAGCTCTGCAATTCAAAACGGCAGAATGGCAGATGGTGCTGAAAAAGCTCTACAACAGGATCTCTCCTTTTGGGGGGGGGGGGAAGAAAAAGTGTTCATTTTGCCTCCTTTTAGTAAAAAAAACCCAAAGAACAAACAAACCAAAAAACCAAAACCAACCAACCAACCCCCACCAAATAACCAAAGCACAAAACCCCACCACCAAACCCAGATAACAAAACCCCAACACCTCACAGTACAACTCCAGGCACACAGCATGAATCCCTGGAAAGCTCTAAGCCAGAAGAAAAATGGCCACATCCAGATACAATTTTAGACCTGATCTACCAGATAAAAAAGGAAACCTTCTGGTTTGAAAAGGTAAAACCTTACTCTGTCTTCCCAAGGAAGATGTTTTTTACCAGGAGGGTGCTAAAACACTGGAGCAGGTTACCTACAGAGATGGTGGATGCCCCATTCCTAGAAACAGTCAAGGTGATGTTGGACAGGGATCTGAGCAACCCGACTGACTTGAAGGGGTCCCTGCCCATGGCAGGGGTTAGGACTAGATGGCCTTCAAAGGTCCCTTCCAACTCAAAATATTCTGTCATTAAAAGTTAGCACACTTTGACTTGCATTGCCATCAAAAAGGGGAATTCACAATATACAACAGTTCCCCCTACAAAAAATCCTGCGTGCAATTTTATGCTAAATCAACCCTACAAAAAAAAAAAAAAAAAAAAAAAAAAAAAAGAAGTGTAATTTAAAATCTGCATTTGTCATTTTCCAGGTTAATGTAATAGGGGTTCCACCAAAGAAAGGAAGGTCCAATCCTTCCAGTGGTTTCCCCCCTGCTTCTGCCTGATCATTGTAGAGTAGCATTTGATCAAATAAACTTCTGGAAATATTCTCTGGAAGTAAGGCCAAGAGTCCCCTCCTGACCCATTTCTTTAAATGCATAGCACCATAGCCAGCAATGTTCTTCTCTTCCTTGGGCTGAGATGATTCACAATCCTTTTCTGACTACGTACTGGTTGCAACAGGGACCATGTTGACTACGTGCAAGTCCAACAGAAGTTTGTAGCGAGCAAGACATTCTAGCTCCACATCACAGATGCATATTCAGTATGTACCAGACAACAGAACTCTGTTGGGTGCCACAAGAAAATCCTTTCAAAGGGCAAACAAAACTAACTCTTGTCAATTCAGAATTTCATAGTTGCAAATGCCATCACTGTGATGTCTTTTCTCTCCCAATACCCTTAGCCTTCTGCTCCATTTCTCCACTCCATCGTCCTGTATAAAAAGATCATTGCCTTTGAGAATTAGCTCTCTGAAACATAAGACACACCTGACTTGTTTGTTTCATAAAGCAGCTTCAACACAGCAGTGATGTGGCTTCATCGTTGGCAAATTCATTTCATCTATAACCCAGTCTAAAAATAAATATTAAAGAGAAATGTGAAAAAGCTTTCTGGAATGGTAATTCCCAAATCTAGCCCATACAGAGAAGAACAACAGGAAAACTGAGACATTTATGTGTTCACAAGTGTCCCTTGACAACAGTGGATCAAACCTTGCTTGAATCTACAAAGAATGCTACCAGGTTCTAGCGGATTTTAAAGAGAATCCCACACTTGGCTCCTTACCATCATGGTATTTTCAATCAATAATAATGTGTTTGCCGCCAAAACTGGACCCAGCTGACAGGGACTGCAGAAACCACGTTTACTCTGAAAGGAAGTATTTTCGAAAAAACCCCCGCCGAATTCAAATGGCACAGCTCATCAGGTATCTTCTGTATAACAATCCTTAGCAACTGCATCTATTCCATGCTGCCCACAGCAGAGAAAGTTCCCTTATCCTGAAAAGTCATTTTTTGCCACCTGGTCCACGCCAACACTAACCGAGGAGAGTGAGGAGACAAGCACAAATCGAGAGATTCCTGTCTCCTTTGCTGAAGAGTCTTGGACCTGGCAGACCCAGCCGCCCTGGTGGCTGCAGGGGCTGGCAGCTGCTGCCACCGGGTGGCTCAGCGGCGAGGGACAGCGGGGACACGGCTGCTCCCAGCGCCTGCTGGCACCCACGCACCGGGACAGAGAAGGCAGGCGGCTCTCACCGGGGGCTGCCCCCTTCAAAGGGCGCTCAGAGGCTGTGTCAGGCTCCTCTGCTGCCCGAGCTTACCCTTCTGTAGGGGGTGGCATTGCCCAGAGAAAGCTGGGGAAAGGGATGTCTGGGGAAGATAAGTAAGTCAGAGAGGATAGTGATCTCCGCGAAAAGGGAAGGCTGAGCTGCACCCGCTCAAAGAGACTGGAGGCTATTAAAAATTCTTCAGAAGAGGGATTCTAGTCAAAGCTGGAGCTCAATTAACCAACTATTGGTGCATACTTGATGCTTGATATAATTAGCATCACTGGGGAAAAAGAAAGAAGAAAGAAATGAGGGATAGCTTGAAATAAATCTAGCCAGAGAGAGAATAACTGAGCAGGGTCTGTCATCATTTAAGTCACAGAACAACAAATAACACAACTAGGGGAAACTTCAAGCTTATCCTTTAGCCCTATAAGATGTAAGAGTATTTTAAGAAATTGTCCAGAATTGCAAGGAAAGGCATATACAGCAGTCATTCTCAAGACAATATGAAACTTGTATCTGTCGAAATATTCTCCTTGATTCTTACTACAGTGGTTTCATTTGCACCTTCAGTCCTCTTTGATTTCCTCACTTGACTAGGGTAAAAGAAGATTACAGATGCCATTTGCACCATAGGTCCTCTTTTTTTCCCCTCATTTTGACCTAATCTTAAAAAAAAAAACAACCTTCCCCCTCCCTCCCCAAAAAAAACCACCACCACCACCACAAACAAAGCTGACTGTCATTTGCAAAGTGGTAGGAGGGTTGATATAAGATACTGTAGTATGACTGGTTTTGGAGTGGAAAGAAATTTTCCTTCTTGTCGTGTAGAGTTATCAAAGGCTGATCAGTGTCTTATGTTAGATAACCAGCTCAGTTCACAGATTTGGAACATGGAGATATTTAGCAGTTTGTTTGTAAAAATCATTTGCTTTAAAGACCACATAGCACACTGCATGTTGACTTCCATTAGTTAAAGAATTTGTTGATGCAGGGTATGGATCACTGGATGGTGAGTTTAAACCTATCAACAGTGAACTTCATGCTTAATTCTCAACTTAAAACTCCCAGTTTCCATATGGACCACAGGCTTCACTAACTACTGCGTTAGCTCACTGGTACATGGGAGTAGTGATCGAAATATACAGAAGGTTTAAATGCCTGAGATTTTGCTGGAAGAAGGAGGGCAGATGGAGATCTCCTTGCTTTGCTGACTCCTCCCTTCTCACAGAAAAAAACAAGAGATCTGCTCTGAGAAAGGACACAGTACGAGATGCACATTACACCGTGTCATGGGGCTTCATAACCAGTAATACTGGATCTACTGCAAATAACTGGCAGAGCAAATGGCAAGGAAATGAGGTAATAGCCTCAGTACCCATGTGATAAAGTTGCAAGCTAGTTCTAAAGTCCACTTGTGGGTTCATCAGACACTGGCACTATATGACCAGTGTTGGAAATATTCATACCAGGAATTCAAGTTCATGTGCCAATCACACTATATTATCTCACTGAGAAGATGATTTTAAACAAAACCAGCTTAAATGGTTTCCATATATAGTAAGAAAGACTAATTATTATTTATTCATGCTCCATTCCTTTTGTACCTTGAAAGAAAAAAAATCCTTACTGTATTCAAAAATATTTCAATCATCCAAAAGTTTTCAGGCTATTCAGCTTGAGTAACATTCACATGATCAGCCTTGCCCTAAGCTCTCCTGCATTAATGTTAAACTACTGCTTCTTTATTAGAGTTCTATTAGCATAAAATCAAGCCAAAGTTGTAATAATAAGGTTTCCCTTGTCAGGAAAAGGTTCTTCACCCAGCGGGCAATGGGCCACTGGAACAGGCTCCACAGGGAAGTGCTCACAGCACCAAGCCTGACAGAGTTCAAGAAATGTCTGCACAATAATCTTGTGATTTTTGGGGTGCTCTGCGTAGGCCCAGGGGTTGGACACAATGATCCTGATGGGTTCCTTCCAACTCAACATATTGTATGATTCTGTGATTTTCTGTCTGTTTTCCAAAACTCAATGCAGAAGAAAAGGTCAAATGTGACTTTCAGATCAAATAATAAAAATATCAGCAAGACCTATATGGAGAGCAGGGAAGGGATTCACAGAAAAATACCAAGAGAAGCTCATTTAAAATTGAGGCCTCCAAGAATTCTCAAAGGTCATCCAGTCTATCCTTCTGGCACAAGATGATTACATCAGTTTAGACAGTTACTTGTTTAACCTGTTTTTCAAGGCCTGCAATGATGAATCTGCACACTTTCCAGATGATGTATCACAATGCTTTAGTATTTGTTTCTGTATTTCCCTCCTGACATTTGATCACATCCTTCTTTCTGCAGTTTTAAGAATTCACTGCTTATCTTCTCCATTATGCATGGAGAAAAGTTTATTTTCCCTTACTGCATAAACCTTTAATTTTGCTGAACACTTGGATTCAATCTTTCTTCTCCTCAGAGGTGATTTGTTTTAGACTGCTGATCCCTCTTTGTTTTCTTCTTGGTCCTTTCCTCCATCTTTCCAGGTCTCTGTGGGACGGTACCGCCTGCACACAAATGCTGTGCATCAACATTAAGTAGATCACCACGTCTTTGTGGGAATTCCCTTTGTACTAACACATCAAATAACCTTTTCTACTTTTCATAGTAACTCACCAAATACTTCATTATCCTCTGATGACTGCTGTGTTAGTCTGGCTGCTTTCGGACTCTCCTTAGCTGCTTCCTCCACCTTGGTTTCGGCATTCTGTAAAACAAACATTAACTGAGATTAGCCCTTTTACAGCTCTTAAATACAAACTCTTCAAACTTCTTAATTACATTCTTAGTGAATACAGGTCGGTTTGTTATCTTTGCTACACATATGTGGTTTTGCAAAATATTAAAACTCTCAGAAAACCCTGATTTTTTTGAGTCTGTTTTAACCTGACTAGACTACATAAGTTGGAGAGCTAGAAAAGACATTTAAACAAGAGAGAGACCTTAAACCATAACAGACTTGTAATTTTCAACCTTTCCTCCTCATATTAAATTTTATTTCTATTGGCATATTCCATGTTGACTTAATGAACCAAGAGATCAGAAGACAGTACACAAGCATTTCTCCTTATACAGCAAAGGCAAGTGAGATAGAGCTTCAAGTCTTTAACCAATTCATGTACTTGACTGTTTAAAGTACAAGGACTTCTGTATTTCTGAAAGAAGTCTGCCAATTAGCTACCTGGTGTTAGACTGGGCCCAGAGAAAAATCAACAGCTTCAGCGCTTAACTTGCCAGAAGTTAAAACATTTCATTCCCTAGCTAGGAAAGTCTGAAGAAAACATAAGCTGTGAAACATTGAGTTTTAAATATTTATATTGCTACTAAAGAAAAAATGACTCATATTTTAAAAGTGTTTTACTTTGGTACTCAAGAGAAACATATACAGAAGCTTACAGCAATACAGACAGTAAATTGCATAAGCAGCTCTTGAATGATCGATATGAAATGACTGATACAATATTAAATATTACTGGAAAAAGTTGACTAGAAGTTGAGGAAGGAATAAAAGAGAAATGCTATATGTTTATGATTTTTAAAGAATACATATTGCTCTATTCAAGTACGTGCTCACTTAGAAGACTTTGTGTGATGTTTTGAGAAATACAAATTTTAAACTGACATATATTTGAAAAGGCTGCTATACAATCTGTTCATGAAAAATTACCATCTCTGCTCTCAAACACAGCTTCCAAATTTCTCTTATTTCCCCTTATTATTGACAATAAAGAAGGTATCAGAAGACAGGTAGATTAAGTCTGTTAACCTCCCTATAGAACAGAGGACTGCAAGAGACTTTGAAGCAAGACAGCAAGAATTTTCAGAAAGAAATGAAAAATAGACCTAGCAAGCCCACTGGTGTCACACAGCAGTCTGACAAGAGTTGGGAAAAGCAGAGACAGAGAAACTGTCTCAGAGGAACAGTGCAGGTCCTTCCTGAGGCAGGAAGGACATGCAAAAGTGAAAGGATTCTGCACTCCCTCAAGGTACCAACCTGAGTGTGTTCCATGCAGAAAACCCATCAGCTCAGTATCTCTCAGAGCTGAGGAGGGAAGTCAGTTTTAGCAGATGCTCACCTCAGACTGGCTTAACTAGAGTCCCTTGCGAAGAGGGAGGGACCCAGTGGTGGCTATACTGGGAGACAACTTGCTTTGGGTAAACAACTTGATGACCAGCCCAATTAAGTCCTGTCCCCAGAGATACAATCTGTCAGTTGTGTAGCCACACAGTTTGCAATGCTTGCCACTCAGACAAGGGACATATGCTAAGGTCTGTGCTGGTTGACAGGATCACCTGCATTTAGAGGCCACTGATTCTGTAAGCTGCATGTTGGACTCGGGTTCTCCATCCTATTTTAGTTGCTCTATAGTGAGCAGCAAATCAACTGCATCTTTGTTGTACAGAGTGATGGAGAACCACAGTTAACTCTGAAAAAAAGCAGAAGATGACATCTGCTACAGCCAGGTAAGTCAATCCCAGAGGCAAAGAAACACACTAAAAACTCTGTCATCATGGATGATACAAAATTAATACATTGAGATGATCAAAAGTTCAGGGCTTTCCCAAATGAAGGGGACAGCTGAACTCCTGATTTATTGTGCTGATTTCCTGAAGGTTTACTATAGCCTGAACATCAGGCATACATTTTATGAATATTAAATGACAGGTAGCTTTGCATGGTAGAGTTCAGGGGAATTCTATGAAAGCTAGGCTTGGTAAAGACGGTGCTTGTTAGCTCCATCTTTAACTGTATTTCATCATATTTAGTGCATGGTAAGGCTGGTGGTACAGGAGGAGAGGGATTTCTGCTCTTTATGCTCTTGTTCCTCTTGGGAAACAGCTGAAAGTCTGTAACCTGCTGGAAGGCATTAAGAGCAGCAGCAACAAAACACTATCCAGCAGACCCTTAGTTGTGTCTGTGAAATGTGTTGTCACTCCAAGCTCTTACCAGGGAGATGTTTGCATCCCTTACTTTGAAAACAGGGTTTTGGCAGTCTCAGGGAAGTTAAAAAGACTGAACCCTGAGACATTTGGGTTTGACTTAAATCACTGGAAAGAACTACACAGCAGCTGTGCAGTCTGCTTCCTGCATAAGGCACAGTGTTGGTGTTGACAGATGCAGGCTCCAAGATGTTGACAGCAAAGTTGTGTGACGTATCAGCCTAAACATGACAGTGTATGGCTGGATGTAATTCTGCTTGGCATGCCTTCTCAAGCAAATGCAAACTTTCAAAAGACTTCTTTTGCTTTATTTTTGCATGGAAGAATCTACTCAACACATTATTGCTGGCATACATAATACTTGTATCAAAACCAATACAAGACATATCACTGCAAAAGAACAATCAATGATCCAGATGCTCCAAACCAAGCTGTATTGAAAAAAAAAAAAGTCAAAACGTGGTCAGTTGGTTGATTGGGTCCTAAAAAAATTAAGTGTCTCTGTCCTTGCAGTCAACGAAGAGAAAATGTGAAAACACATTGTTACACTGCCTGAACTGTGCCAGAAGAGATTCTTTATCTACAGCTATAGCGTGCTTTAGGCTGGTTGTATAATAAAGGCTCTTTGTACATGACAGAGTAAACATAATTCTACCTAGCTCCTTCAGGTCGAGTACTCAATACAACTTCAGAAGTGATGGGGAAAATAGATTTATTTTATAGTATCAGTTCCCAGGAGAGTAGATAATACCTGATTTTAGCATGAAATAAATATTATATAGGCCTAAAATCACAAGAAATCCATCTCCTCCAAAAAGCATCTCCTTGACTACTCATCTTCCAAAATACCATAAAATACCTAAGGAGCAAGCCTACTGCATCATCACTGCTGCTGACAGACTAGAACCACTTCTATTATTTCATAAAGTGTTTCAAAATGAGATGTGCATATACACTGCAGCTCTGTATATGAGTATGTACATATACAGCTGCTCTTGATTCAGACCTGATAAAAATTAGAATTGCACCATAATCTGCTTCAGTTTTATAAGATATTTGTGGCCCAACTTTCCACTGTAGCTGTCCCCTGGTGCCTTATGACTCACTTCATCTGTTTTTCCATTATCCACCATGTGCACACCACAGTGTCCATATTACACAACATTTTAAAACGTTGATAGGTAAATATACAAATAACCAGTAGCTATCAAAATATTTGCAACAAATGAACAGCAATATCAAAAATGTTATATATTCACCCATTAGTGCAAGAAGAGGCTACTTTTTTTTTGTTGCTATCCATGCCTATTTAGATGTTCTTTACTTACATGAGAAATATTAAGAAATCCTGAGTTACAGTGAGCTGTATTCTGCAGGTACTACAGTATCAATCCAGGTTAAAAAGTGAAGAACTCTGCAAAACTTTCTTGATTTTCCACTTCTGCAATGATATTCCCCTGAATTCTACCAAGGCTACCTTTCATTTAATATTCATAAAATGTATGTATGATGTTCAGGCTATAGTAAACCTTCAGGACAATTTATAAATTGTCTCTTCTCAGAGATAACTGATTTTCCACAGAGTTCCATGGGGAAACAGTAAGAAAATTCTTTAAAACATGAATATATGCTCCTTCAAAATTGTGACAGTAACAGGATTTCTCAATCTGACAAGTATGAGTAAATCTGTCAAATGCATGGATATTTCTCTAAATACAAAATCTGCTGCAATGAGCAGGGCACGATGTAAGTCAATTTTAAGAGTTATAATTTTCCAGTAATGTTTGTATTCTGCATCCCCATATTAAGTTTTAACAATGTTGCTTTCATAAAAGCTGGAGAAATTCCTTGTTAGTTCGTATCAAAACAGCTCAACCAGTATCAGAATTTTTAGCTACTGTTCATTGAGAGGACGGCTTAACATAGTCAAACAGATGAGATGCTGTGGACAACACTTATTAGCAGCAGGACTTCATGGAATGGTAGCTGGCCCTCTTCAGGTGAGCAGAGATCTCCTGGTCCTGCATTACCAAGTATGTTCAAACATATTCTTGAACTCGACCATTAATTCTTCTTAAATGTGTAGATTTCTTAAACATCTTTCTGTTGATACAGAAACTCATACACACACTAGCAAGCACCAGGCCTCTTGTACTGAGGGTGAATAGCCAATTTTTAACAGTGTCATACTGGCAGATTTGTACCCCTCAAACAAGGCTACTGCCATCATTCAGAACAAGGTTATGCCAGACTGAAGCTGGGTTCATGCTATCTATACAGCTCCAAGCCCTTGAAAACATTCCAAGAACTTCTACACCAGTTCGTTTTTTAGTCCTCACAAGCCAAGAAATGGATGAAAATTTTATCATTAATTTTCAGTTAAATAAAATAACTCCGTTAAACATCAAGCAAATCACAATCATTATCTCCAGCTTTCTATTACACCTTGTTTTCTCAGTTTAATTTTCATTTCTATAGATTTTTTACATGCAGTTTCTAAAATGCAAGACTCACAATATCCTCTACTTCATAGTTTCTACAAAATTCTGTATGTAATTATTTTTACATTCTCATGCATGTGTCAAAATCTTATTTAAGGTATAAGAAAGAAGGGAAAAAAAATGACAGGGTGATGGAAAAAGAGAGGGCTTTTGAGAGTTTTCTGTTCCTCTCAGCTTCAACAGCATAGTGCTACTGCTGCTGTCACAAAAGGAGACCTTCAAAAGAAGTTGCAAACAAAAGGATTCTCATCACTAACCCCCAAGGCAGACCAAGGCACTTTGAAAAAGGTCTGAGATGCCTCAAACACATTATCCAGGTCTTTGAAGAAACTAATTCAGTCTATTTTGACACTTTTAAATACCAAGGGGTTGAAGTAAAAAACACTGGATTCCAACTCACTGCATTCCGCATTATGGTTCCACGCTATTTTGCTGTGTGCTTCCCTTTTATGAAAGGCATGTAAAACTACTTCTGTTTGTGGAGAAATTTCACAGATTTCACTGAATATTCTGAGTTGAAAGGGACTCACAAGGACCACTGAGTCCAATTCAAGCCAGTGGCCCATACTGGGATTGAACCCATGACTTTGGTGTTATCAGCGCTCTGCTCTGTGTCCTTACAAACTAGGTTAATACAGAGACTATCTCGCCTTTAAATGTTCCTGACCACACTGGGGTTCTCATATTTTATAACTGAGGTTTCTCCAGCTCAAAATGTAACAGACAAAGACAATTAATGGACCTACAGTGTGCTACTTGTCAGCTTTTACTAGTCCATTCAGTAGTGCCCTATGCTGAGGACGGAATTTCAAGCATGCAAGAGGAAGAAAATGAGGGATTACATTACTCTGTCCATACAACTCACAGAGGCAAAAGACATTTGGGAGCAAGCTGTTAAAATGACAGCATTCATTTGGGAAACAAAATTAAACAAAAAACAGGTCAGACAACCCCGTGCAAGATTCCAGAGTTTTGCATTAATAATGTGAACTGAAAAAAAAAAAAATTATCTCAGGTGCCCTGTGCATAGGGGCAGAGGGAGAGGAAAAGCTTTGTGAGTGACCTTTTACTTTGTAGGTACTCTAAGATACTGCCAGGATTAGGAATCCTCCTAGAACCGCAAGGAATTTGCAGAACAAGTAAAGACAAGACATAAAAACACGCTCTGGGTCAATATTCTCAATTTCAAGCAACTGTCTTTCACTCTGTGCACATTAACCCTGAAATCATACATAGAAAACCCGGATGTGAATCACATCAAATTCAGACAAGTACTGGCAGGGCTATGACTTGTTTCTTCCTCTGCCAAATCCCACCCTGGTCCTACAGAGCAGAGCAACCATCACCACACAGCTGCACAAGCAGTGCAGTGGCAACAGAAGATGAAACTGTGAAGACCACTACAAGGACCTACACCCATACTTGGGAACACAGTGAGGCTCAACAGCCTCCAGAACACCCGACCTGGAACTAATGTTACTGAAGAACACGTGATACCTGCTTTGAACCCAGGCAGGTTTTCTACAGCTCCACTGCAAACAGCATCTGGCACAGTGATGGATACAGCTCTTGACCTCACAAATCAAAGAGGAACCATAACAACACTCAAGGGACAAAATCAAAAACAGGTACTTTGGACACCAAGCAATAGTCTGGAAAGTGATAGCTGTCACAGTATCAATGCCTTCACAGCCTACTCATCATCTTTATCTCGTCTAAACTGGGTGCAAATTTACTTTCCTTTAAGCTCTTATTTTAGTTACATGCTGAAGAAGTGCAAATATTTCACTCTCTCTGTTTTTAAAGAAAAGGATGTGGTTTAAGTCATAGACACAGTGTTGATGCTGCAGCCTCAGACCTCTGTGTACCTCCCTAAAAGCTTCATATATCCATTGAACAATGTCAGTGTCTGGCCCTAGCAGACTAATAATTTTCAAATGTCATCACATGAGGTTTTTCTGAAGGGTTATAACAAAAGTGTACAACAGCAATCCTGTTTTCTTCACAGCTCATGAGAGCACTTCTATATTCTAGCATTGATAAATCTGAATTCATATATATATATATATATATCTCAAATATAACAGAAAAAGATACTAAGCATCTGACTATCTATTGTAAAAGCACAACAGAGATGCAAAAACTAGCAGCTAGGTACAGAATGATGCCCAGTAGTTAACAGGTAGAAAAAGAACAAACCAAAGCCATTTTTTAAAAAAAAGTGCAAAATAACAATCCACTAGCCAGGGAGAAGATTACAAATATTTTTGGCTTTTTTTCAGGTAAAAAACGCCTTTCAACCTCATACATTGAAGTTCTTATATCAGAGGTCTCAGTTTGGCAGTTTGCAATGAATAGAGATCAAAATGATTGGCGCATGATTAGAAATCCTCAGTCTTGAATCCTCCTCAGGAGGCTATAGAGGACTGAGCGTGGCAGTAAACCTGGTGACTTGCACCTTTTATCCATAGGAAGAGATGCAGAAGGGGTGGCAGCTGTCTGTGGGGAGCACAAGGCAGCGGCCTAGCAGGGCACTGAGCAGCACTACAATCCTGGCTGGCAGCAGCGCCGAGGGCTCCTGCAGGGCTCCTGTGCTGTGCTGCACCTGCACAACGCAGCACTGGGCAGCAAAAAAAGCAAAGGCACCCTCAGCTCTTCCACACTTCCCTGAAGGCAATCTAGAAACAGCTGGGCACAAAGGAGCTCATCTGGGAGACTGCACGGTTCCAAACCGTGATTCAGGGCAGAAGTTACCTGATGTCATGATACACAGAGGAAAGGCTCCAGTCCTTTTGCAGAGTCCCACCAACCACTGCAATGTGAGGCTGCATCGCTGCATTTGCATGATGCTTATTGTTGTTTAAAAAAAAGATAAGAAATTAGGCCTGAAGCAGTGCCCAAATCTGGTTCATGAAACACAAGGATGGATGTCTGCAGTAACCCAGGAACAAGAAGACATTCAGAGCATCTTAGATATGTAAAAAAAAAAAAAAAAAATTGAAATCCTATTTACCTTCTTCCAATGTCTTGAAAGTATTTTGAGTGAAATATATTATAACATGGAAGTTATTACAGAGCATCTCAGAAATATTCACTGAAAAAGTGCCAAACCTAAGAACAGTAAACAATCATTAGAGATGAACCTTTCTGCTGCATTACCAGAAAAACATCTTTTCTCAGCCCCTAGGTGTGAATATGTTCCAGCTTTTGCAGTACTCCAATTGACAGTGGACAGGTACTTTTGACAAAAGCCCAACACAGCCAATATCTGGACTCTGCAGCCAGCATTAATGTTGTTAAGAGAAAACACACGAGGTTCCCCTTGTCAGCATAAATTGTTGACTCCACCTGCCTGCAAGGACAGAAGTGGAACACGCGACCACGGGGGCTACAGAGAGCTGAAGCACAACTGTGCCAAATAAATATGCACAGCAGGAACTCAGCACCTAACACGAGAGGTTAGCTCTGCCCAGTTCCCCCGCAGCAAACCAGGCTGCGAGGAAGCCAGAATTTCACTTCTGGTATTTTATTCCTAATTCCATTGCGTGCATGAACCGGTCCTTCAGTATGCAAAATAATTACACAGAATGTGTGTCTGGGTCATTTCCTCAACACGGATGCAGATTGGTTTTCTTAAATAATAAAAATATCTTTTGAGTGCTTTCTCTAAGGCAAAAAGAAGAAAGAAGACAAAAGCAGTAGGCAACTTTAGAACACTTTCTCGCTGTTCTACTCACCGTGGGCAAGAGAGACAACAGAATAATTCAAATCCCCTTTGAGCTTAATGAGTATGAAACACACTCTGAAACAACTGCCAGTGCACACCGAACATGAACTTTCAACTTCTTGAATTTAATTTTCACTTCCAAGTCTCTAGCTCTTGAGGAAAGAAAGCTCAAAAGTGGCTGCGTAAAAAGCATTCAAAAACATTCAAAATTACATCCCTTCAACTCCCCAAAAACTACCAAGACATTTTCAGCATTTATAAAGCAAATTTTACTTCTATTTGCCAAGAATTAAAATAAGAATTAAATTTAACATCAAGCAGTTAATTCTAGAAGGGAGATTTTTTTCAGGAAGTGTTTTAGGTTATTCAGTAGTCTCTAGCCTCATGAAGTAAATTTCTAGGCCAAAGCTAAGAAGAACTGCATATACAAATAGCCTGATGCTAAAATACATTACATTTCCCTGCAAGATTTATAGGTTCAAAGAACATTCTGACCACAGTGCTCATCAATGTTTCTGAACTGTGATAAAAGAAAATTAACAGATCTTTCTTAAAATTTGGACAAAAAGGGGTTTTTTTGGGGCTGGTGGGTTGTTGGGGAGAAGAACCTTCTGCCTTTCCACAGTGGCAAGGTATTTTGACACAGACATTTCAGCTCATCATTAGCATGCACACCTGCCAAGATCCCAACCTTGTCCCATCTCCAAGGAATGTGTCCTTCCCTCCTGACAAGCTGGGCTGCTCCCAAAACTTTTTGGGCTCTCATGGAAACTGACAAGGGGCAAAAGAGGGGCTAAAAATAATCAATCTTAGTAACTTGAGGGGGAAGAAAGGGAGAAAACAGACCCAAACCAGCTCTTGGGTCCAATCCTCCAGAGAGCCCCTCCCTCACTCCAGTCTGTATGGGAAAAGAAGGTTTGCTATGTAACACTTGGTTAAGCAGGAAGCTCCCATGACCCCGCCACCATAAAAAACGAGGCCTTGGTGTGCACGTACCTGTCTATCCACCCAAGACAGAAAATTACTTTTCCATTTCCCTGTTTGATTTAAGTAGGCCAATGTTAAATGCGTGATCTTGAAAGAAAATTCGTTTTATTTCTCTGTGCTCCCAGAATGTGCACAGGTCCTCTGTGTAGTGTAAATAAACGCACAAACACCACTTAGAAGGAAATGCTTTCAAAACATCAAGACTTACAGGGTCAATATTTACAAGATAATCAGCACAACTGCCTTTTTCAAAATGTAAATAAAGATTTCTTTTCAGATAAGAGTTTTGAAATGCAGTTGGCGTGGAAGCAAGGGGGTTTTTTTTAGTTAAAGGAAACTGATAAAGGCACGAAACAGTTTGTATAATTGCAAAACAGTGGTATGACATCTTTTAATTCCCATGTAAGTAAATTAAAAAAAAAATCAAGCATAAAATATGTGAAGATAAGTAAAACATTGATCATGTTATCAAGGATCACTTTAGCAATACACTACTGTGTCAAAAATAGCTCCCCACTATAAGACTATATAAAAAAAAGGAAAAAATAAGAAAGACTCTATTAAAAAAATTGTTACAAACTTTAAGATGCTAAGTTTTATCAAAAGTTTGAGTCTAAGGCAGAGTCACCAGGAAAGTTAAGACACTAGGCAAAACTGAGTATTTGCTTGATAGTTCACAGAACTAAACTCTGCCTTCGACTCTGTTGCTATTTTTCCAAGGTTCTTCTTGTCTGCATTACCCTTTGCCCTTTTTTTGGGTTTGCCAACCCATTCCATCACTTCCTCATGTGTCTGTGGGTTGTCATCTCTTTCTCCCTTATTCTTCTTCATTTAAAGCTCTCCTCACTAGCTTGTCTAGCCTATTGGCAAAGATGCTTTTGCCTGTTATGGTCAATTCAGGGAGATTCAATCTCTGCTGAGCAGTCCTTGACCCTCAGAAAACGTCTCCATGGTTATAAAAGCCAAATGCCTGCTGTCAACATCAGCTGTACAACCAGTTGTTGACCTCCAGGATTCATTGACTTCTTTCCAAGCCCTGTGCCCTGCCTGGAGGCACCAGGGAGAAAACCTTGGCTCCTGTGCCTTTGTTGCTCAGACCCAGAGCCATATAACCAGTCTCAGGACACCCCTACCAGTATCAAGGCTGCCCACGTATCAAGGAAGAGAAGCACTAGGGGGTAATAGCCCAAGGACTTCACAAGCCTCACCAGCCTCACCACAACACCATGGACTCAAATCTCTCTCTAAAAGAAAAAATACGGAGAGGGAAAGACAGTGTGCACAGAAATATAGTTGCAGCTTACATAATGACCTCAGATGTGAAAAGACAGGAAAGAGGCACCACTGTGAAGTATATATGATCTGTTTGTCTGTCCAACTACAGGCTCAAATCAGGCTGACCTCTCTTCCAGCAGCAACTATAAGCCTTTCAAGTATAAATCAACTGCTAACTAATAGACAGCTATGAATGGTACATAAATAAAACTACTTACTAGAAGACAGAGAAATAACCTAAGAGACAAAGAATATACACTGAAATGTATGCAATACTTACCTGAATATTTTTAAAGAGCAACTTCAGAACATCTACTAAAATTAATTTACAGTTTTGCTTAAGACATTTGAAGAAAGCACAATGAGGATCCCTTTCCTCATTTTTCCTAGTTACCTTAACAACCACAAAATGCAAAGAGGAGATTAACTGATTTCAGAAATATTCTAGCTGTCAGTCATTTTTCAAGAAACTGTCTAAACTGAACCAGAAAAAGTGTTATAAAGCCAATAACTCAAAACAATGCACCTCATTAACACTAAAGCAATAGAACCCAAGTCAGGAGAATGTCACAAAATCTAACCAAACCAAATCCACTCCAACAACAAGAAATTCCACAGCAATAGAACAACAATCCCTCAATTTCTCACAACACAAATAGAAACTGCTCCCATTCACTGCTTGCTTTGACTTCTGCATCCTTTATCAGGAATAGAGGAGCAGAACCCTTACTGGCATGACCATTTCCCTTTCACGATGTCCATATGCACTAAACATGTGATAGAGCAGCTTTGGTGGGCACTGGGAGTCCAGCCAGGGTCAGCCCACCACATTTTCTGAAAACAAACAAGAGTACAATGCTTCCCTCCACGCCAACACAGAGGCACTCTCACAAAAACTACTGTGCAGACTTACAACTGCCCCAATATTAGAAGAAAAATCGACCATTGTAACACATGTATGAAGCTGCACACTGAAATACTAACCTACATATTCAACAGGTGAACTTTCCCATTTCAGAAGGGAATAATGAAGTCTAAGAGGTAAAAAAATTTGGAAAAAAGTACAACAAACCCGATTGTTTACCCAAAAATGCTGAGAGAGACGACATTGTAATTGTTTATTTTCAGCCTGTTTAAAATGTCTAAATTAGCATTCAAATTGTATTGACCTCTGTGAGGAGGAAAACAACAACAAATCCTGAAGATCTGGATGTTAATGAATGGCAGAAGCCAATTTCATTAGTTGCCCCACAACTGGCATGGTGAAAACTCAGTCAGAGCATCTGATCACACTGGGGCTTCCAGGCATTTTAAGGGCTGTCACTCAGAGCCTGACCTCATCGGTTTCTGGCTACCAGGCCACCAACTGGTTTGTTATACCAGTTGCATTAACACCTCCAGATTTCAGTGCACACTTACAATCTAATGCAGCCCAGACTGTAACATGCAAATGTGGGTATGTCAGATATGCAATCTGATCAATGTTTTTCCAAATTTCCATAAAATGATGTGGTGACTTTCCAGCAGATAGTGGTGATTTCATATGCAAGGAGTACAGCTAAAATGTTACATTTTTGCTTCATGTATCAGTAATTTAACATGTTCCTGACTTTCAGAAATAGTCATCTCAAGTTATCTATTGCTGCTTACCACACTGAACTAGTGGTGAGACAAACCTTGAGAGCCCAAGGAAATGACTCACTCAGATCTCACACTCAGTGCTTCTTCAGTTCCAGGTGACACCTGATTCATCAGCAAACACCTACTATTACTCACCTGGAACTAGGGAAGGTTTCCTGTGGAGTTAATTGCTGCCATTTCTGTACACCACACACACAAAAAAGATTGCGGTCACTAAGCATCTATCCAAAGTGTCTTCAGATGGCCAATATGGTATGTGCTCCATAACATAAATGATTCATAAGCCTGTTCTCACACCTTTTGCAAAGCATGAGCAGCTAATCTAATAACTGAATAAGAAAGACCCCATCTGCACAATACACAATCCTGTTCTTCAGGAACGTTTCTTGGTTTTTTTGCAGGGACAGTATAGTTTAAAACAGCTGTAGCTGCCATTTTCCCAATATATAAAGTCAAACAAAGAAACTAAACCTGAGAAAGATCAAACAATATAAATCTCATACTGGCTGAGATAAATGTCCATTTTCTCTAATACCAGTGTAAGTAAGTATCAGAAGCAATGACATTGAAACATTCATGTGCATGTACAGACAGGAGAAATGGTTAAGACCAGAAATACAATTTGTGAGCAGCCGGCTTATCACTCAGTAAGCCAAAAACCAAATAGAAATTGTCATTTTAAAAGATCACAGAATCATTCAATATGCTGAGTTGGAAGGGACCCACAAAGATCATCACATCCAGCTCCTGGCCCAGAATCACACCATGTGCCCAAGAGCATTGTCCAAACACTCCTTGAACTCTCAGGCTTGGTGCCATGATCACTTCCCTGAGGAGCCTGTTCCAGTGCCCAAACACCCTCTGGGTGAGGAACCCTTTCTAAAATCCAACCTAAACCTCCCCAGACACAACTTCAGATCATTACCTTGGGTCCTGTCACACTGGTCTCTACAGAGATGTTTCATTTTACCACAGTTTGATTCATTAGCATGGTCCTAGTAAGAAATCTACATCTTCAGGAGAAATATTGCATTGAAATTCAAGAGCTATGTGTTACAAAGCAAAAGAAAAGAAGGTGATTTAAATAAGTGCTACTTTGTACTATTTATAGTCATCATCTGTGCAAGTCCCAGGCTCTGGGGGGGAGCATGAAGCTCTACCAGCAAGCATACCTATTCACTGCCTGGGAATGTCTCCAACTCCAGGCAGGAACACTTGTTCTTTTCTTTGACTTCCACCTTTTCCTCCAGTGCCTAATTTTTAGATCTTTTCTCTTTTATAGCTATTTAACAAAAAAAAAAAAAAAAAAAAAAAAAAAAAAAAAAAAAAAAAANCTAATACATAAAAAAAAAAAAAAAAAAAAAAAAACAAAAAACAAAAAAAAACACCACACACCAAGAACAACAACCACCAAACAAAAACCCAACTGAGAGCTCAGTGAGACAGCATTGCCTTTTTTTCTGTGCCACTCAACATTAACTTTGTTATATTACACATGCTGCTATCAATTTCTCAAGACTTGGTAACTGTGACAACTGTCCATGGTTCTAGAAAGGTTTCAAGAAATCAAGGATCATCATACAACTAGAAAGAGCACTTCACATCTCTTTTCTCTTATGTGGACTTGTCCTGAAAGAAGGAAGGCCTCAGTATTTTTTTTTTTTTTTTTTTCAATAATTTGAAAGTGCAATACTTTACTAAAGGATAAAAGACTATCAAAGGTAGGTACATTCTGTACTCAACAGAAACCTCTGCATTAACACTGAAGGAGTGATAATGCATTGGTAAAATGAGACATGCTTTCTACAGAACATTTCAAATGCTTAGCTGTTTTTCTTTTTTTAGAATAGTTTAAGCCCCAATGGATATAAGGTGTGTAGGAACAGCCTGCTTGGATTTATCAAGGGCAAATGGTGTCTGACTAACCCTCTGACAGCCTCCTGTGATGAAATGAATGCTTTTGTGGAGGAGGGGAAAAGCATGACATCCCCTGACTTCATCATGACCTATGACACAGCCTCCCACAGTCTGCCACTCTACCCTTCTAGTCAAACCAAGAAGATAAAGTCTGGGTAGGTGGAATACAAGGGGTTGCTAACTGGTTGGACCACCAAGCTCAAAGGATGGCAACCAGTGGCAGTCAGCTAGCAGCAGCATCCCACAGGAATCAACACTAAGGTCAATATCATTTAATGTCGTTATTAAAAACCCAGGTAATAATAAACTGGGGGACTGGCCAGTACACAGAGGCAGAAGTGCTCTTCAGACAGGGACCTTGACAGGCTACAGAGATAAAAGACAAGAATCTCATGAAGTCCAATAAAGGCACATGCAAAACTCTGCAGCTTAAATGGGTTAACTCCATTCACAAGGATCAGCAGGGGCCAAATGGCCTGAAAGCAGCTTTGCAGAAAAGGTTCCATTTATCTTTTGCATCCATTTTAGTTAAGTAACTATAAATGGCTGCATTACGGGTGTTTGGAACTGATGAGCAGCTCCTGAAGTACATGGCAAAAGCGGGTGCTATTGGCAAATCAGTTTAACTCCAGTTCTCCTGAACCTGGTCATTTGAGAGAAAAGAAACACATAAGCCCCCGGAGGAACAAGAAAAGGCTTTTGAAGAATAGGTGTGTCAATTGTGTGACAATTTTTCTCCCCTTGTTCTGTTTTGCTTCTTCTGTAGACACTAAAGATCCTTTGCTCAGAGTCAGTACTCCCACTAGTGATGACAGCTTCCTGAGGGAAAAGCTGTGGCCGATACACCAGTTTAAAAGCACTAGAGCAGTCACAGCTGATCACAAAGAGTTACAGAACAACAGGAGCTTGACTGAACAAGTGAAGAATTCAGGATCAATTTCTCTCCAGAGGGAAGAGTTTCTGGCCTCAAAACCAAAATGAGTGAACTGCATGAAAGACTAGAAAACCCCTTAGATACTACACTCTCTCAAACACAGGCAAAAAATCCAGTCAGACAGTAGCTGAGAATTATACCCCATTAAAAATGCAAAGAGACTTTACAATGCCAGGAACAGAAAACACACACTTTTACAGAGATGGTATCACTAGATTTGGGGTTTGCTTGGTTTGCTGGTTTTGTTTTGTTTGTTTGTTTTGTTTTTTTTTCTTTTGCATAGAAAGAACAAGAAAATAAACTGAAAAAACAATTGTCATAAGTAAATAAATGAAGCAAATTTTGCACAGCTGACAAATTAGAAAACTATTTCCATGACAATGCTGGTTAATAACACGAGATGAACACCAGGTAAATAACGTAAGATCAACTCCTGGCCATAATGCATTTCTGTGATCAACAAATAACATCCTTGGATTCAGCTGAAACAACATCATTAACAGCCAATAAAATAATGACTAGATATGCCTAATAGATATTTATGACACTTTCATGAAAAGACTGTGATAGTACTTCATTATAAAAATTTATTTTTGCCCATCTTTTATGTACTCTGACATAATGACATCATTAACATAAGAACCTGACTGAAATGAAGATCTCCTTAAGCCACAGTGAGCAAATCACACAGCCTGAGAAACTCATGTTACCTTCCCACTCAATAGTTATTTACATACATGCACAGTTCTCCCTCCAAGTATTTTCAGACAAAAAGGAGCCTGGTAATAGAAAAATTAGTTAAAAGCTGTAAGACTTCATGAAAGTTCAACAAATCATCTTTATCAGCAAATAAAGATCTTCGGTTCAGAGCCCTACTGTGAGTCATACTAGGTGTGATTTAACAGAAAGGTTGATCATTTAAGTAGAATCTTTTCCAATACAAAAGCTAATTTTCAAGGCTAGACACATGACCTTTCCCAAGTAACGTTTATTGCAAAAAAAATCCTTAGAAAAAAAATCCTTTTTATGGTCTGATGGACCGTAAAAAATTAGAAGCAGAGTTAATAGAAGAGACACTCGAGACACAGCTTAAGGGAAATTTCTCTTTGTATTATCAACACCCAATCTATCCCCAACTCTTTTTGGTTTTTTGTCACTCAACTTTCCTGCCCCTGAAGGAAGGTACACACACAAAACAATCTGGTTACACATGGAATCCTTTTTATCTATAGATAGATATAGATATAAATACAAATACACACACAAGTATCAAACAAATATTAAAATACACAAAAATACACCCAAATATTTAAAATAGAGCCTCCATATCCGTGAACTGGAGGACCACCAATGCGAGAATTATAAATTCTAAGCCAACCTGAACCTGTGGGGGACTTGCTTCTTCAGCTGGATCCCTTCAAGTTTATGGTGCCTGATGGGATTCATCCTAGGATACTCAAGGAGCTGCCCAACGTCACCGTGAGACCTCTCTCAATGATTTTTCAACAGTCTTGGAATCTGGAAAGGTCCCAGTTGATTGGAAGCTGGCAAATGAAGCAGACACTGATCCCTTCTCTGGTGATCAGTGACAGGACTGAAGGGAATTACTTGATGTTGTGTCAGGGCACGTTTAGGCTCGGTATTAGGAGAAGGTTCTTCACTTAGGCAGGTGGCTAGGCACTGGACAGAATCAAGCCTGAGAGAGTTCAAGAAATGTCTGGACAATGCTTTCAGACACATGATGTGATATTCTTGGGGATGTCCTGTGCGGGGCCAGGAGTTGGACTCGGTGGATCCCTTCCAACTCAGGATATTCTATGGTTCTAGGAAATATATCAGGGTCCTTAATTATGGTATGGTATGGGGAGGATGAGGTAGAAGGGCAAAATCTGGGTTTCACCTCCTTCACAGCCTGGATCAGGCTGCAGAGACTACAGTTCCTTAAATTACACTGCTGTTGCTTCCCCAAGGTTTTGCTCACAGTGCCCACAGCAAATCCCATTACATTAATGTGCAAAATCTATGCTAATGCACTAGTTGGCTGGGAATTTTAAGTGCACAGACGTCACACAGTTAAAGACTGCATTTCCCTCAGCAACTGTTACTTAGTAACCCTCTGCACATAAATAGAATTTTACATCACTGCATATGTGTTGTGAAGGCTAAAATCCATGCCTCGATTCTATAGGCTGGCAGAAAGGAAAGGAGTCATGTGGGCAACTGTAAAACAAAGTTGCCCCAACTATTTTCAACTCCTTCTCTAGGCAGAGAATTTAACTGGAGAGAAACCCGTGGGTAAACAAGAAGCTATTTCCATTGCCCTTCCTTCAGGGGTATTTCATCACAAAAAAGGAGCAGGTAGACCTTGGACAGACTTTCTGGTATTATTCATGTGCTGGGCAATGGAGACTGCAGACATAAGCACAACAGACCATGTAAAGCTCTTCACCTTCTCCCCTAATGGTAGTATAATCCATAGGCTAGGTAGCTTCTGGGTAAAATCGGTACTGCCAGAGCCACAGTCAAAACAATACTAAAAAAAGCTGTGTGAATCAGATCCAGGACTGAACAACACAGGTGGAGTATGATGAATTAAAAAAAAAAAAAATCTAAAATGCAGATTAGAATCCATCAACTCTAAATACAAAAGCTTAAATAGCTGTATTTTATTAACATATATATTAGAGCCTTTCCATATATAGGCTACTTGTGATTTGATTGACAGTCTGACTTAAGTAGCTTGAAACAACATGGTACTTCATAATCACTTTAGACCCAGAGACTGCCTTTTTAGCACTGAACAAAAGAGGTGGCCTGCTGGAAATACCTAGACATCTTTTTAATTCAATTCCCTAGCACTGCAAATAACATTATCATTACTCTGCTTAGTCCCATCCTTTGCCTCTAACAACCCCCAGCTGTAGCTTCTTAAATGATGTACAGTAATAAAAGTGTATTATCTTGACAAAAACCCAACTGATTGAGTTATATATAAGCAACAAATATATTCATTTGAAGAGGCTACAGATAAACAATATTTTCAGTTATTAAACCAAGTGAATAAGTATATGCATTATAGATAAGCAAAAACACTGAATTTGCAATTCTATTTAGCAAGATTACAAGCCCTGAAGTCTAGCACTTCCCCTTAAGTGCAGCATTCAAGTAATAATTTCTTACTTCTTCTGAACAATGAAAAATTTTTATTCTGAAACAGGATTTTGAAAACTTTAGCAAACCAAAATTTTCTTAATCCTTGAAATTCTTCCCCTCAACTCTTGTCCCAGTAAGAGGTAACTCAACAGATACAAAGGTTCTCCTTGCAAAATCCCAGGAATCAACCCTTTGAAATAAGGATTCCTACTTAAAGCTTTTTTCCTGTCACCTCAGTATTAATTTTAACAAGCAAGATATGCCAGCTCAGATCAGAAATCTTTAATCGAGGAAAGCATCAAGTAATTTCTTTCTTTTAAGAAAACAACGTTAGAACATGAACCATTTTGGGGTTTGACACTAATCACATTGTATAATGACTAAGAGAAGTCCAGATGCTCAGAGTTGTCTCTGAAGTACTCATTTTCTTAAGGCCACAAGACCCAACTTGGCAGTGCAGCAGCAGAATTGAGAACTGAGCAAGAGACTTGCCCAGGTCTCACTCAGCGATTGGGACACCATCTGGCTCCAGCATAAAGACAGCAGCTCTGCACCTGTTTCACCAGCCCATCGTGTGCAGCCTAATTGGTTAAAGCCCATGGGGCAAAACCCAAAACAACCTGTCATCTGCTGAGACCAGAGCTCAAGGCTGGGACTGAAGCCAAGGGCTCCTGGCGGAGCCATTTCCCTCAGGGGCTACATGCAAGACATGTTCAGAGGGTCCCTCCTCTTCTTTACATACAGCAGCAAGAGACATCATCAGAAATTATCAAAGACATGCAATTTCGTTGATACAAAGTCTCTGTGTCAAGCCCTGCAGGCTTCTAAAATGCCATAAACCCTTCATTCTCCCATAATCAGGTGACTCAACAGCTGCAATAGAGTATTACAGCTCATTAACTGCATTATGCTATGGCATTATGAACTCTGCAAAATCCCAGAGCCAAATCTGATGCCTGGAAGATCTCAGCATCCCTTGCCAAAGGCAGATATATCCCTTGCTCCACTGATTGTTCTTGTACTTGGAGTTAAAGCCAGGACATCCATACAATCTGTTGAGAGGGTATTAAAACCCAGAGCTCCCCATCCCAACTGAACACATCCAATCACAGGGCTCTTGTGGCCTCCTTTCCCCCAGGCTCCATAAGACTTTCATTTTTATATGGTCTTATCAATCCTTATAAGGACTATATAGCACAGTATAATATAATAATAATAATAAAAAATAAAAAAATAGACAAAATGCCAATGGAAAGGAAAAGAAGGTGACAGAAAAGGCACATTGTAGAGACTCCTTAATGTAGTTCTGTTCCTTCCCTTCCTGAGAACACAGCAGGAAAGTAGAACACAGCATTGAGGTCAAAACAAGAGGGAAAAGTGTCAAAGCTTAATTTTTATTAGGTATGTCACCTATTTTTTTTCCTCTTGCCAATATCTTTACTTGTATGGCAACAAACTAGTTGAAGAAAGAAAGAAAAATCTTTTATTTTGATTTTTTTTAAAGTGCTGTATCACAGAAACAAAATACCAACATTAAAATTAATTTGTCAAGTAAAAGAATCCTAAAGCTGAATGTTCAGGACCCATTGTCAGTACCTACAAATGAACATGCTTCACTTAAGCCATTCTGAATGTAACAAATTACAGTGGTTCAGATCCATCTCAAATAAAATATATAACATAGGTTTGCTCCAAACAGAGATTTGATTCTGAAGGAAACTGAAGATCAACACCTCACCATAGGAGAAGACCTCCTCTCAGCAAGTTTCTATCAGCAAGTATCCTGCAGCATATGACAAGTTATTTATTTCAGCACAAAAATATAACATTGTGCGCAGCCTTGACCTAGAATCTCATCTCATGTGACCAAGCTCCAGAAACAATGTCAATCGTCCCAAACATACTGAATTTTTTGTGCAGTAGTTCAGCAAAGACAAAACAATTGTTATTTTATGCAGTGGGTTTCACCTACTGTGAGCTCCAAAGCCTCTCCTAGAACATGAAGATATATTTATTTATAGTAGTACTATAGATTTGTTAAATATATTAAAGATAGTTCATTTTAAATCAATACATATTAAGTATTGAAATATATTCAATACATTGCATGATATACATCTCAACTGTTACAGGGACTGACTTGAGAGTCTGAGTCTCACATGCACCAATCTTTCATCTTCCAAGTTTCAAAAACACGGGATTGTCTGGAATTTCAGACAAGAGTACAAAAGAAAAAAACACTGATTATTCAGGCTTTATCACTGTGCACCATAAGGCAAGTTTCATCTGCACTAGAAAGCTCTGGCTTAACATTAAGAAAACATTTAGTCTGTAGTTCACAGGGAAGATCAGAATGAACAGACAGACTCCCCAGGGTGAAAAGCTATTGGTCTTGCCTTTTGAAACTAACACAGGGAGCACATCTGCAGCCATACAGGGATAGAAGCATGGTATCAATACTTGAATATACACTCGCATTTATTTAAAAATATATTTTTTAAAATATATACACTTGTACTTTTTTCAATATGAATATGTGCATACTTACATATATGTGCACAAAAGAAACAGAAGCGCAGTTTAAAGTTTTTGCACAGTTCCACTTCACACTAACAAATTTTAGCCACACTTCCCCCAAAGGACTACACAAAAGTTCTTGCATTTGCTGCATACAACAAATTCTTTAGCAGGTACAAGGTACAACTTCATGACAAGATAGTATATAAGTGACAATGATAGTTGGCCACAAATATAAGAGAATATTGCTTCAATTTTCAGCTTTCAAACCTTGACAATGGCACTACTGGATTGCTTTGTAAAGCAATGTACTGTGGTAGGCTTGGAAGGTTGCAGGAAGTCATATTATAACATGAAGAGAGAGAACAGGCTTGAGGAGAAGGTAATTATTTCAGTGGATATGTGTTGTCAGAAAAGTGCAAATTTCCTGTTTTCTTCTACGGTGTTCACACCTTCCTGATCAGACTGCCTATTAGCTGGCCATCTCTTCAATGTTTCTGAGCACTGTTAGCAACTAAATATTATTTCTAATATATCAGAAAAATCAAAGCAATGCATTTTGACTGCATCAGAGGTGCTGGCAGAAAATAGTATGCAGGAAGAAACTGGGTGAAAGAAGTAGAAGGAAGATAAAGGAAGGAGCTAGACGGATAAGTTAGCTATGACCACAATGCCAAAACAAGAAAAACCCCAAATGACTCAGCCTTCAATGTCACAGTCTCAATTTTATTTTAATCAAAACATCTCCAGTATGTTGGTATTTCCATAATTCATCTGAAAATGTCTGCACCACCAAACCCTGAAGCTCTTACACTGAACAGGAACATCTGAGGACCTCAAAATGGTGACTGTTGTTTTGATAAGTGCCTGTTTAAAGACCAATCTCACAGGTGACAGACTTCTAAAATTTCTGGGTCTCTTGGGTCTTTTAAATGTTTTTTGAGCTGCCCAGAGTTCCAAGCAAGCTGAGTGCCCTCAGGCTTCTGTAAATTCAGCTTTCAATTCTAAATCCAGCCACACCAGCCCAAACATTACTCTGTGGCACTGTGATAAAAATGCAAGATTTCCATTATTGTGTCTTCTTAAATGCAACTGATGCTCAGAAGTCTCCTTAATCATCCAAGGTAACTGGCATGTATCTTGTGGCTTACAGCTCTATGTAAATTTTGATATCTTTAGGGCCACATCCACTGGATGCTGCACTGAAAGATCAGATTGTTTTTGAGAGTGAACCTTATCTCAGCAATCAAGTAACATTATATTATTCTGCTTAGAAGTTTTTCAATTTCCTTTTACAAAAACCTTTTTTTTTTCTCCCTCAGCAAATGCTACCAAAGTATTTCCATCGACTTAAAGCAGACGGCCTGAAAAAGTTAAATAAAAAGGAAAAGCATTCTGTAGCATTTCTGCTCAAAGTGGAAAAAGCAATTCCAGAACTGTAGTTGCAGACAAGTTAAATTTATTCACTGTACAAATAGCTCCAATTGCTCCAAAAATTCAACTTCTGAACTGCAAAAACAAGTTACTGTCAGCAATACTTTGCATGGGAAAGCCCTACAGTTTCTTCCTTCCAATGTCCATTACACACTTGCTGAATTTACAAATGAGAGCAAAATTCAATTCAGCTTAATGTGGAACCCCTCTCTTCTCGTGGCAGAATATTTAGCATCAGATCTGAGAGTGTTCTGACTTTGTACTGATGCATAGTGTGAAACTACCCTATCTGCACAGCCAGTTGTGCTATCAGAAATACAATTGTGAGAAATGAGAAATAAAATTAAACATGGACTTGCTGCCCAGGAGCATCAAACATGACTGAATTAGCACTAATTCCATGAGAAACTGATGAGAAAGATGAGAACAAACTTTAAAATGCACTTTTAACAGGTTTTAATACTTTAGTAAGTGCTACAGGCCAGGTTTGCCAGTCACTGTCTTAGACACTGGAGATTCCGCTGTGGTTTGACACCGGATGCCCAGAGGTAAGCCTTGGCCATTTCTCTAAAAGGTGAATATATTTCACCACAGCTTATTTTATAGATATAACTGTAGCTTAAGGTAACAGTACTGCAGAAGATTTTTTTAAGCTCTTCTCAAATATAACCAAGGTCAAAGTAACAAACTAGAATTTTCATCTGACCAAGTTTCAGACGAGGTGATACAACATTACTGCTGTATGCTGATCAACAACAGTACAAAAGCACAAAAGGTTATGTGGGAGAGAAGATAATTGTTCCCTTTCATGTCACTGAACTGCTTCCTAAAGATTAAAAATACCAACAACTTTCCCTTCATTTTTCATGGCATGAAGGTGCCAAAACACTGAACAACATGTTCTCAGGCTGAAGTATGGGTTGATTTACTAGAAAAGTCATCTCAGCAGCTAGAACAGTTCACAGAGAGTTCACAAAGAGTGCCTACTGCATTACACCCCCTGTTCTTCCAGCTCCTTGCTAATTTAAGTGGCATTGGCATAAAACTCATTTGACAGGACATTTATCTAGTTCTGCATCAAAGCTAACAAGGAGGGAACTGTAGAAAACTACCACAAAAACATGGCATCTGAAGCACAAGACCTTAAAAAAGCAGCGAGTGCACTTCCCTCTTTTAGTCAGTTCTGCAGGCTGAGGGTGGGAGAACAAAGCCTAAGCCCCTACCTCCTCCCCAGCCAAAACCACAGCGACTGCACCTCTTCCTTTTACACCCATGTGGGCTTAATAAGCCCAACACCCAAAGCACTTAGCCATTGCATGCAAAACAGAAAAACATACTTGCAACTTATTTTATGCAACCATTGCCCACACATTCACTCACTTTTTCACTGAAACACAGATCTAGTGACATATTGCCATGGTTATACAATTCAGGCAACTCTTTAAACATCAGCATTGGGCACTGTGGCAGAGCCAGAACTTGCACCTGCCTTGCTTCTCACCTTTTAACTTCCAGTAACTTTCACATGCAACAAAGGGAAATATGGAAGTGTTGGAGTATCAGCTTCACTTCAGGGACAATTTATCATCCTTACAAAATTTCTACGAGCTGGCCATATACCAAACATGAGAAAGATTAATTTTGAAAGATAATGGAACTACAATTGACTATACTAAATTCAGCATCCAAAGAGTTTAATGAACAGTCAAGTATTGAAACACATTACTTGGGTTTAGACACAAGTTGTTCCTTTAAACTTCACAGAACTATTTGCCCACTAAAACATTAATGCAGACTTCTGATACCATACTCAGTGCTGGTGTTAAGGTTAATTTTTGAGGACAGATGTCACAGCTACTTCATGCCTGGCATTCTCGGAGGTTTCAAAGAGTACATATCATCTCACCAGCAGAAGCACATTAGTGCCTGAAGGCCTCACTCAAGGTCTCCAAGCACTACTACTAATACAGAATGACATTGCATCTGTCCCAACAAACCATCCAGTCAGACAGCACGAAGGTTAAGAAATGAAATAGGAAGACAGAGCGAGCACACGAGGATTTGCTCAAGGGCAAAGCTAGGTTGATGGTAGAAAATGAGGAAAACGGACATCTATCAAATTCAACTGGTATTACTGAACCTGACTGCCCAGAACTTCCCTTCACACCCTTGAAGAAGATTTGCCTCTTCCAAAAGCAGCAGTTCCTCATACCAGGTACCAGCATAAGCAGACACTGATTGGTCATAAGGATTCTACAGAGCACATTTAACTTGTGAAACTGATTGGTGAAAATGCTTGTCAGATCTCTCACAGAAAACACTGGCACTCTCAACATTTTCAAGTTTTTTTCGCCTTTTCACTTGCCTTCAGAAAACATACTGGCTCAAGGGGGAGTGTTTTCATCAATCCATCAAATTGTGAAGAATATACCATAATAGTTCCTGTGCTCTTTATTGCTTTACAGGAAAGAGTAAAACTCTGAGAAAACACACAATTACACGGGAAAATAAAAATAGTGCTATACAACTTTTCTAGGGGGGAAAAGGTGAAAAGGCTTCATGATTAATGTTGTAAGACTATTTTTTTGTTTACTCTTTACAGAAAAGTATAGCCCTTCAGTAAAGACTTCAGCCCTGAAGTAAAGACTTCAAAACCCATATAATCTGTATGTCACTTATCTCTCAAACTGCAGGTTCTAAAAAAATAATAAACTTTTATCTTATGAAAATAACACATCAGAGCAATTAACTAAGCAAGTAAAAAGTATTTCATCTGGTTTCTTTTTTTCTTTTTTTGGTAATTTATGATGCATACCAAGAGGAAGCACCTGGCAAAAACCACACACAGAGCTCAGGTCTGTAAACAGCCTAATGCATAAGAGGTAGTGAAAGCTTTTATGCTTGCAGATCAATAAGCATATATGAGATGAACAGTTCAAATACCATCATATGCCAATCATCTTAAGAATTTCAACTCCCTTTCACCATGAAGAGACAAAAAAATTTTCTGTCAGTATTACCAGACTGCAGTCTTAGACAGGATGAAAATTTCAGAACATTAGTCATGCAACAGGGGTAAAAAAAGAGAGAAAATAGAATCTCCTCTAAAGCAGCACAGAAACCATCTGATTTACTGATACATGCTCACTGAAGCAATTTAGCTTTAACTAGTTACGCTGAGCTCTTCTTAAACACTGAGAACCAGTCAGTTTATTAAAGTTACATCAAATCAACGACTGCAAAACACATTATAGAATCTAGGTATATAGCAAAGGGCAATTATAGGCAAGGCTTTTCACAAGTTCATTACCCAGCAAGAATTGGTCATTATTAAAAGATTATTTTTAATTCAAAGGAAACATTAAATTGCAGACTGAATGCCTATTACCATTACGCCTGTTTTCAGTTTTGGCCTCCAACTAATTTCCCAAGACTTTTCAGAGCTGGGTACCAGAAGTGGCAATTGGCTTTGGTTCCTTCCTGTTTTCTTACAGCACACCCCAGTTACATAAAGGACATGAACTAGGTAGAAAATCCAGCATATCCCATAATCTAACATGTCCCAGGCCTGTATAAATTTCTTGAGCTATCCCTTGATATGGCAGTGCAGTGGGTTTTGATCTTTTGTTCTAGGTCACAGGCTTGGTTTCCAGCTCTCCAGAGTACTATGTGACCATGGAAACCAGGCTACTTGGACCAGGTGCGTTTGGAAGTTGTTGTGGAGCAACTGGGACAATGGCAGAAACTTTCCTTCCAAACCCCTCTTCCCAAACAATCAATGACATTAAGGGCCAGTTTTGACAGATGGCAAGAAAGTTCAAAAATTTTGGGATGGCAATAATGTGCTGTGCAGAATTCTCTAGTGAGGAGTAACAGAGAACTGTGCCTGTTGTAACACAGGCAGCTTTAGTCATTGCAAAAAGAGATTGTGGCACTTTGCAGCATAATGATGACAAATCAGCACACACCAACTAGAATGGTGAACCAGTAAAACTCCACTCTCTATTCTTTTCACTCCTTTACATTTAGCTCTGTGAGAAGTCAAAGAAACTCAGGGCAAGAAGCCCCGGATATCCCATTCTTTTTGTTATTGTTTTTCTTAGATATATTTATGTTAAATTCAAACTCAAGTATTAACACTAAGAAAAAAGTAAACAAAATAAATACGTAAACATTTACTAACGCATTTATCTGATGCAGTCTAGTATCACTCAAAGTAAAAAGAAAAGACAAAATGCTGGGTTCATTGAGGATTTTTTTTGTATCTTACAAAACTCTAAAACATGCAAATCCATAAGACGTAGAAGAAAGAAATCCCACAGAAATGAGGTGGTGTATGCTATTGCTGTGAGTAAAACAGAAGGGTTTTGTAACTACTCCTCCACATTATTCAGGTCAAATATTTTTCAAAGCATTCACTTTATTTCACAGTATCTCACTATTTATTAAATAATCACTGTAGCTTGGCATATTTATATATCAAGAAGAGAACAGTATTTTGAAGGAGGTGTCACAGCATGGGAAGCCATCTTAATGTCTCCTGTAAATTTCCTAATCTGAAAGCATGTTAGTGTCATCTTAGACATTTCATTGCTTTCCAGAAGTCCATTTCTAATTTTGTAATTCAAATACACAGATTTACTAAAAGTAAAGTGAAGCTAGATGTCAACTCAAAAAACCACCAAACCAACCTCATCATTATTGCTGGATTAAAGGACATTTACTGGACAACCAAGAACTGTGATTGCTGCAGTTGGCAACAGTCTCTTTAATGTCACTACACATAAAACAGCTCTGTGTAGAAATGGTCTACCAGTCCAGGAGCAGTGCAGTGGCTGTAAATCTGACCTCAAAGGTTCAAAGAAGCTGCCTAAAATTGCGTCTCTCCTTTGGACCTACAGTTTTGAGAAAGGACTTACAGTAAATAGCCTGGAGAGTGAAAGTAATGAAATTTAGAAAGACCCTTGGTGAGATGTTCACCTCTTTGCTGCAGTTCTACTACTATGAGTGAGGAGAGGCAGTTCAGCGTTTCCACTGTAGTCTCTGCAAGCCTTCAGCAGGCCTAGAAGATTAGTGGGAAAACAGTACTAATCTACAGCAATATTGAACAACAACAAAAAAATCTAATTCAACTTTGAAAAAAAGAGAAAAAAACCCCAAACAAACTGTTTTGGCTAATGCAACCATTAAGAAATATAATGCTGCCTGAAAGAACTGAATCAAGAATGAGTAACTGTATGGAATCCATAGCAGTGCCTTAACCATGTATTTCCTGATTTTAAATCTATGTCCTTGTAATTTTTTGTGGCATGGCTACTGTTTTAGATAAAGGGAGATCACGCACATTTCTGTGCATAAAGGGAGATTTTCATCAAGCACTGCCAATTTGAAAGTTTAGGGGTTTGGTGTTTTGTTTTTTTGACCCTCTAAGAAGGATGAGCGAAGGACAGAAGATACTGCTACAGTAGTTAAGTTCCTGCTTCACAAAACAATTTTGGTAAATTAATTGTATTTTGATTGCAGAAAGAACTATTCTCCATGAACTGATTATGAAAAAGAAGGATTTTTAAAGAATTGCAGCAATCCATTTCCTTGTAGTTCTGTCCTATATACCAAGTGCAGACTCATAGTGACCTGACTCTCACTCACCACCACAGAATTTGCACCTCTTGCACAGGCTGTTACAATTTGAAGAATTTTTAGCTTTTTGAAGCCAGATGTGCCTCACAACTCGCCCACCTGCCACCCAGATGCATCAAATACATGTGATCCCACAGCAGGAGAGAAGATACAATGTGGTTTTTTGAACAAAATTTTATCCTCAAAGACCAAAGCAGCGGTTATTTGGTGCACTGCCGCCCATCAAGCTCTGTAAACTTAATGTATCACACCTGCAGGATCTCACATGCTTACTCAGAAAGGATCAAAATATTTGGATAAAGTCTCTGTTTGGTGCATTTGACTTCGCTGCACAATCGAGTTTTCTAAGGGGTGAGTCTGCAAGACCAGCCACCACAAGACAGCAACATGGGATTCATGTTATTGTTTGTACTCAAACCGAAACTTCGGGCCACAAAAGCATTTTGCAAAATGCTGCATCAACACAAAACAAAACTGTACGTAGCCAGCTGTCCTCTGTTCCTGCTGCTTTCTCCCTATTCCTTCCAGTGTAACTATGCATTTTCCTAAAGGAGATGGCAAGGAGCTAAAAACTGTATGAGTTCTAGTTTGTATGTCTTTTGGGGATAGCTGCTTATCTGCCACAGCAAAGCAAAATACCCACATTGCTCCAGATAAAGGCAAGAACTATCTGTTTACATCTGATGTCCAATGCAAAGGGCAATAGCTTTATAAAGCATGGGCTTAGACTGTAAACTGTTATTTTAGGATAAGGATGTGTGGAGGGAAGATAGCAATAGCTTGCAAAAAGCAGTGGGGTTTTTTTTCCTACATATAAATATATATAGAAAGATGTTATGTTTTAAGATGTGTGAAATCTCTTCCGGTACAGCACAGAAAACAAATAAACAAGATATTATCACAAGGCAAACAGAACACCACATTATGTGCAGAATACACAACAGTGTCAGCAGATGCTTAGGAATAAAATACTAACTTTTAATGAGTATTTTGACAGTTCTCATTTTTTTTTTCCTAGGGAGGAGAATTTTAAAGCTGTATCTCCTTGCATTGACAATCTTGTCCTTTAAAATCCTCTTATTTTACTTGTTTCTTCATAGTGTCTTTCTTATGGATGAAGCCAATTTTATTGCCCAAATGAAAAAATGTCAACACACAGACCATAACTCTGCTCACTGACTGTTAAAAAATTCTACAGTATCATGATTCTAAGTCCATTTCATTCACTTCCACCACGACTGAGAAGATTGTTATCAGCTATGGATTGAACATCCTCTCTCTCACTAAATCCAGCACAACAAACCTTTCATTCAGCCATGTCTCATAGGACACCCTTTCAAAAATGTGGTCATTTTACAGTGTAAACTACAAAATAGTAATGGTAACAGTGATCTGGTAAACAACTACTGTCCTAAAAATCCCCTGTATTTCACAGAATACATATTTCCCAAGTGGTGCTCTCTCTTCAATTTTCTATACTCACCTTGGCTGACTTCTCAGTGCTATGCTCTCGTTTTCCTACATGGTTCCCCATGACTGATCACCAAAATTTAAATTCTGAAAAGATAAAAAGAAAACGACATTTTTGAAACCAATACATTTGTAAAGGAATACAAATTAATTTTTACTCTGACACATGACAAAGAAATTTTTCACATACAATGAGAAATTTTACAATTCAAGATCTGTGAAAGATCCTAAGGAAAAAAAACCCCCATGCTCATCTGGTCTATTTTGCATGTTTAAGCAACATCAGAAAGCTTTCCTACTTCTATTAAAAAAAAGATATAAAAGAGAAGTAAAAAATAAAACGTTCTTTTTGAAATTTGCACAAAAAACAAAACTAGATTAGAAATTAGGTAGAGGCCCTGTATTTCAATATTATATTTTTAATAACAGTGTGGTACATATCAAATAACTTGTAACTATAAACTTCCATAAAAGTTCAAATAAGTTCTTTTGAATTCTCATTTACCATTATATAAACAGCAATAGTGAAAAAAGCACCACACTAACTGCTAACAGTTTGCTGTGGAGGTTAGAACACGTGAGCTGTTTCCAGCTCCCTCTTTCATGACGAGCACTTAAGAAAGCAATGCCAACTCTTTGTATTTTCTGGCTCATCCGGTCGTATCTCAGCTCTAACAGAGCTTATGTAGGTTAAACCACAACACACAAATTTCCGCTTTTAGAGCACACTTAAGGTTGTTCCACATATTTCTTGTCACAGAAGCAGGTGTCTGCATAGGACCTTACAGCTGCTGCCTTGACAAGATTTGAATGCAGCGCATCACAGCATTTGAAGTCATGAAACTTAAAATTACATGCATGAACTAAAGCAATAGGCTATACAAACTCATATATTGTTATAACCCCAGCTACACGCACTGATTTCAGTACAAAACGATTCTAAAGACAGGAACTTTGCTTTTGGCAAAGCACACATCTGTGATGGACAGTCATAAGGAATCAATCTTATTTTGTATCTCTACTTCAACTTTTGGAGTTATTTACACACACACACTTCACCACCCCACCCAACCCCCAGTGATAAATTTCAGATTTTGAGGGTCTACAGCGCTCAGTTGGCAATTCACTGAATTCAATTTGCTCTAAATACCATGTTGCCACTGTATCCAATTAAATAATTCCTCATAAAAATCCATTTCCAAGGTCTCACAAAATAAAAATTAAAAACTCAAACTCAGTAAATGCACTCAAGATATTTATTGCTAAAACATTTTTTTAAACCAGGACTATCTATTGCATACAATATTGCAATCATATTGCAAGATGAAATAAAAAAAAGAAACAAAACAAAACAAAAAAAACCCTCCACTTTCCAACTGTGATATTAGCACAACCAATTCACATACTTCTGACATTCTAAAATTTTTCAAGGAAAAATACAAATAAATTCATATACACTGGGTTTCAGACCTGAACTTCCTCAAACTGGCCTCTGCTCTACGAATTATGAGCAGCAGCTCATTCCTCATCACCTACTTCCCAACATAAGGAAAGCAGAGTGGAATACAAAACTGCAAGAGATGTCTACAGCAGGATATAAAGGTAAATGTTCTAAGTGTTATTCTTCCACTTATTTATCAAAAAATTAACTATCAAATTTAGTCTATAACACACATATGTCTAAGTATGCAGATGACGAAGCCAACATAACACTTGCAAACCAGATCTGGGATCCTGTCCTCCTGCCTCCCCTTAGTCTCCCTACTGTCTTTGGAGTAACGTTCCAGGAACAACCACCCTGTACCCATAAAACATTCACAACTAGATTTTATCTTTNATTCCAAGATTTATTTTTTTTGTTTTTTTTTCTTTTTTTTTTTTTTTTTTTTTTTTTTTTTTTTTTTTTTTTTTTTTTTTTTTTTTTTTTTTTCCCCAATGCATAAATGAATGCAGATGCTTAGATGCTTGAACTGAAGAGAAATTAGCTACAGGTAACTGCTATTAATTCCTCATGTAGTAATAAGACTACTTTTCAGCCAAAGGGACAAAGCAATCTGCCACTAGCAAGGGTATCCTAAAAGTTACAGGTTTCTTCATGCTACCTATTAAAACTATTACAGATTAGAGAAATCTAAGTAATCCTTTGGCAAAGAAGGGCTTCCAAGAATCTGACATGAATTATGAAAGAAATTGTATAGTGCCAACTGTTCTGTAGATATCTGAGTAGGAAGCAAAACCATACATACATCCAAGCCTGTAAACATTAAAAACATTTATAGCAACAAAGGCTTAATTTTTCACTTCAACCTTAAGCAGAAATCCACCTTACTTGCCTAAAAAGTGAGCACACAGGTGGTTTCCACTTCAGGATGAAAGTACACCCTGCAACACTAAGACTTAAACACTGACTTTGGTTGTTACTGTCCGGAAGGAGATCATACTGCACAGTTTCTACCTGTGCCAATCTTTATGCAATGAGTTGAGTCACTGACTTCAGTTGAGTCACTGACTTCAACTCATTTGACAATCTTTGTAGCAACTTGCAGCCAACTATTCCAAACATCTCAGCTCGAAAAAGATTCATATTTTCTTTTTAGTCACCTCCATAATGTACAGGTTGCCAGACTAAGCAGCTCTGTTATGAAGTGAAGAAACAGCTTCTTACACTTCCTAACAATATCCATCAACTGAACAACACTCTTCTTTGCAGAGGAATCCATGAATGATTCAGCACTGATGAACAGCCACAAGAACAGTGCTCCAAGCAATGAAGAAACAGAAGTACTGTGGAAATGCAATACCTTCTTTGAATCTCACATGAATAACACCTAACAATAAGCTGCCAAAACAGGCCTGCACATGAGATGGAGCTTATGACCTCAACAGCATTTGCCAGAAACCTTCCTAGTGAAACACTGCAAGTTTTGTAAATCCTGTGTGATGACAAATTTTACACATGAGCTTGAGTAACAAATGAGAGGGCACACTCTGCATGCCTGCAGTGAATGGAGTTACATCACCAGCTCCTCCATAAAACTCCCCATCAAGAGTTGCTGGTTCCATATTAAAACCATCTGAGAAACTCATAAAATTAAAGGCCACACGAGTTAACTAATTTACCAGGACCAAAAATTGCAAAACACTTCTGCTACCTAAAAACTTTTTAGGGTGAAGTGAGTGAATTGGGGCAGGAAGTTGTGAACCACCACTGCAGGTGCCACCAGCAGAGCCATCTGGCTGCCTCAGCACTATTCCACTACCACCTACCGAGCTGAATCAGCTCTGCTGCCATGACCTGGCACTTCCCAATCCATGACTGATACAGCAGTAACGCCTCCTATGCTGGCTACTTTGAGTAATTCCAAAAACAGCCAAGGGATTTTGCCTGGGGAAATGAAATAAAGTGACTCCTCCCATCAATTCACCTTCTTACAGAGTTAGTCTAATAGACAACCTGATGGAAGTCTAGACCAAGCAGCTTTCCCACTTGCTTCACAACACAAACCCATACTCCAACTAGCAACAACTACAGAACTGCCAGTGCCTTACCCAAGGAGAACTTTCTATTTCCAACACTCAAAATAAAAGAAAAAGAGAGAGAAAAACTCTGTTCTACACAACACATACCTATAAAAATATACTTACATTGGCATAATGTAATTTGTCTTCATCTGAACAGTTTGTTAAAAATAAGGGTTTAGAATCATACATCATTGTAGTGGCTTTCTAGCCCACTCTAGTCTGCCTGTCGATATTTGCAGCTAAACAAGTGGTTCTAATCATCTTCCTATACACCCCTATTGTCCTATAAAGAAGTTTATGATTTAAGATTTTCACTGAAAGGCACAAAAGTGCTTCTCCAAACATTCTGAATATAATAAATGCAATGGCATTACTTTCTGCAGGTGATGCAGTTTTAACTGCAAAGTAGCATTTTCTTACTCACAGGAGCCCGAAAAACGTTCACCCATGTAGTCATCAGACTTTAAGTGATATTGTAATTCAGGAGTCAAAACAGTCTGTAAGCCAATCCACATGGAGCACTTTTACTGAACATTAATGGTTACTTCAAATTAAAAAGCATAAACTACTGAATGCATATCACACGATGCTGAAAATGGATTGTTAAATATGATCTTACCTCTTCCCACACGTTAATTATGACTCAACAGAACTACGTGTAATAATAAAGGTATGCAAGGACTTACATATTTACAAGTATCAGAACATAATTACTACCTTGTCTAGGAATATGTATTCATCACAGACTGATGTTGGGTAATAGTGCAGAGCTACAAGTTCTCCTAGCCTTACTCACACATGGGAAGGGCAACCACAGAATATAAAAATATTTCAGTAATTCACTTAAAACTTCCTGCTAAATTCATATCTATTCTTATCCAAGTAAATATGACATTTTACTACTATATACATATCTTATTAGGGAAAAAAAAGTGAAATTTATTTTAAGAAATGTGCAAGTTCTCTGATTCTGGTAGCCCCTTAATGTAAACTTTTAATTACAAATTTACCCAAGTTTTTGTAGTTTTTGTTTTTATTTTTGTGTTAGGTTTTTGTTTGTTTTTGGCAGTGTCAGGCCCTGGTTACACAGCTTCCTGGGAAGCAAGCTGACACATTGCACAGCAGTGGCTGCCAGCTAGATGGAAATCTTTGAGTAGATTTTTTTAGGCTCTCAGTGTGATACACATCTTTGCAAGGAAGCCTTTCACTTTGTCTTCTTTCCAAACAAGACTGAGACACTGGGCACGCCTCTTCGGTTTCTTCAGAACTCCCTCATCATGGTAACCTTCCACGTGGTAATATTCCAGGTCACCAAGAAAGAAAACCTCCAGCAGGCACGAATGAGTGACTTGCAGTGAAATCCATCAGCAGTCACAGCCAGACGCTTCACACACAGATGTGAGCAACCACGTAACAAAAGTAACCTGCCTCATGGACAAACTGCTCCCCAGGAATCCCACCCTCTTAATTCAATTGTCAAATTACTTAATAAAATATAGTGCATTAAATCCCTTACAAGTTCATTGTTATTCAACGCAGATTTAATTTTTCATTATTGTGAAAGAGTGCAATACTTCCTAAATCAAACTTTATTCCACTTTTGACTTCCACAATTACATTTCTCTGAAAGGAAAACACATTATTCCAGACATATTTCCATCATGAATTATCAAAATCGAGATTTCAGGGACAACCATAGCCTATAAATCAGAGAAATCAACAGGAGTTTAATACTTACAGATGTATTTAATCATGCCTGTACAGTGCCTTGCATATCACAATCCTGACCTATCTAGATATTACAGCAATTTCCATGTTTACAGATAACTGCATGTACCTTATCAAGGACACATCTGCCCTAGAAAACCACCCCTCTGAGGGACTGGCCAAGACCTGAAACATTATTTACCTGAGAAAATACTCCCCCCAGTGCTAGCTCAGTTGCTCAGTAATTTACACACACTTCATATACCATCTCAAAGGATACCTAATTTATTTACTTTTCTACAAAATCTGCCACACTATGGCACAATAAGAAAGGCTAAAAGAGCAAGAGAGAATACATTCTATGAAAAAACTTTGTCGCAAACTATTTCCTAAAATTATACTATAAAGTAAGCAGGACCCAAGGTTTAAGATATTTCCTGACTGCTTTGATTACTATTTTCCTCTATTGCCAACAAGAAGGATATTGCACATTGTTTTTTTATAAAAGCACGTGATTTCCAGGAATCTCACCTCAGCACGCTGAGCATAGTCCAAACTTGATCCTAGACAACAGAATCTAGACTTGAAATTACAATGAAATTGCTAAGCCACATATATTTATTTTATGTAGCTTAGGCTTCTCTTGCTTTTCTCTTCTTTCTTCCTTCAACCCATTCTGCTCTCCTTGCTAGAACACCATCAGGCCTGTCCCACCCATTAAGAAAAACAAAAGATGCAATTTTAAAACAAATTTCTCAACAGGGCATCTCTGCTTCCCAAATGGAAAAACACTCCCCTAAGGTCATGTAGCACATGCTGGTACCTACACTCCTTTACACAAACAGATACCATCAATGACCACAACCATTTGGCATTAGCCACATGTTTACTGTTTGTCCTCAAAACATTAAGATTAGCAAAGCCCTGTGAACTCTGTGCCAATCCACCTGCAGGATTGTAAGGAAATTTCCTTAATCACCTCCAGTGCATCTGAGGAGGGAGCCAGGCAGGACCCCAAAGACCTAGGGGCAAGGTACTGTTGCACCCAGCACATCTGAGCTCCATCCCTTCTGCTTGCTGCACTTCTACCACTGTACCTACAACTGGGTCTTGACTAAACGTGGATTTCCTTGTAAGTACTCTATGACTCTGCTGAGATACTTGTGCCTCTCAGGTATCCCCAGTCTAGGGAACAGAGAGGGCCACACATATACCTCCCCTGAATGTATATATCAAAAGGAGAATGGTGCCCTTCTATGAAACTAAGACTGATTTGTCTGTTTTTGTCTCAGTCACTAATATGAACAGGTTCACTTAATTCGCAGCATACTGTCTTTTATGCACAACACCACAACAAAATAGGCTGGGCGTTATTATTTTATTTTTCATATAGGTTTAGGTCTGCATGACATACAACACCTTGGAGCCAGGACCAATCTTTCTGAGTTTTCTGAAAAGGATCAGACACATATTCATTGGGGGCTTTTTCAGCACCAATGTGCCCCAGAGACAAAATAATTAAATAATTTGATACTACAGTAAAATAAATCACCTCATTTTAAAAAAAAAAAAAAAAAAAAAAAAAAAAAAGTAATAAATTTAAA
>VWYO01002817.1:594212-642980 GCA_013400275.1 Rhadina sibilatrix | reverse complement strand
CCCCAAACATTAATACTAATAAGAATAGGCAGCAGTACTCTAGGAAATGGCTGGGGCTTACAAGTATAACATTATTAGACAAGGGCTGAACCTATAAATCTTCCAGTGTATAAAAGATTGTTATAAGCAGGTCAGATAAGAGCAGAAAGAAGATAGTTTCATTTGTAGCAAAAATGTTTAGAGGTGGCAAACAGAAATAAAAGCATAGGGTGAAGAACCAGAAGGAGCTCCAGCTATTATGGCCTGGGACATGTTCTGTCTGCAGCACTGTGAAGTACAGTCAGTGCCCTCTCCTGGGGCTGCTTCTCAATGCCTCTGTAGTTTTCAAAATGTGTCCTCTGCCCTGCTGATGGCATGCATGCCACTGAAGTCACACATCTTCCTGGCAGTCCCAAATATCCTGATGAGGACTAAGCAATTGGCATGGTGGCACTCACTGGGTTAAGGAATGCCACCACTGTGCCAGACCACAACAGATGTTACCTGCAGCTGTGGCAGTTTTGTGGAGACCACATAAAGTGGCCCAAATAGCTGGGAAAGTTTTCCATAAGATTAAATGTTGGGAAGAATTTTTTGTGTTCAATTTCTTGTGCAAGTCCAGTGTAGGGACTTATTGATGGTAGCTGAAAGAGCTACTTGTCAGATTCAATGTCTTCTGTCTTTTTTTTTTCTAAGTAGACCCAATTTTTTAATGAATTAGTATTAGTAAAACTGGTAATCAAAATGCTGTGTGCAGTTATGCTATTTCTGCTCCAGCTGAAACAGGAATGTTTGTTTGTGCATGTTAATGATGCCACTAAGCAGAGAGGTAACAACAAGGTTAAAGGGAAAAAATTATCTTCTTAAATATTGCATAAATAACTGACTTTTTACGATTTTTGGTTAGTGGGATGAAACATCCAGTGTTCAATGCTTTAGAAGAACGCCCTTTTTCTAAACTAAAGAAAGTGTGAATTATACTCCATTGTTGTACTTCTTACACAGCTGTGGAAGGAATGGAATCTGATGCATCACAAAGAGAAATGATGTAAACTGAAAACATGACATTTCAAGGGAAAAAATTACTTAAAATAGAAAACAGAAAAAAAAAAAAAAGCTAGTTAATTGTCCACAGGAAATTGAATTTCCGAGAAGAAACAAAGCAAAAGAAAGCCCAACAGATGTTTTTGTGAGTGCTTTTTAAACTTACTATCAACACCTTCTTTGGGAAACACCCAAATTCAATGAGTAAATGAGTTTGGAATTAAAGTGAGTATATTCATTCATTTTACAATATTTTAATAATTTCATAAAAATAGTCAAATCATAAAGTTTAAGCCTAGAACATTGACTGCTATGTAACTGTTTGGAAAAGTCTTTATAAATTAAGAAACCTATGAAGACAAACATTTATGGCTATAAATTGTAATTATATAGTGATAGGTGTAAATTATTGGAAAAAATTATCAGAGCTGAACAGCTGCTAGTGGCTGAAACCGACCCAGTAAAAATGCCACTGTGAGGAGATTTCTATAGACTGGGCTTATCTGTGGTTCAGCTTCAGCCTAAGGAAGTCTTTCACTGAAAATAGCTCTGTTTTAGGCATATTTACTATGAGAATTTTACATATGTTGTTTTCAACCTTGTGTGTAAGCTTTTCTTCACATGTCATAAACCCTTGCGTCTCTTTCATTAAACCTGGTGTTTGTTACAAGAGTAATTGTAGGCCCTGGCTGGTTTCTCTTCCACCAGCTCTCTTCCTCCAGCTGCAAAAAACCCCAGCTATTTTCCTTCATTTTTCCTACTATTAATTTTCCATCAAGCCCATTGAAAACCTGAAAAAAATTCAAAAAATCCTTAGAAATTAATAAAACAAAGAGTGTTTTTCTAGATACATTTTAAACAATATTCAAATCAATACATTTAACAATAAACTCCTAAAATAATTTTTAAGCAGCAATTTTAAGATGATAATAAAAAGAAAATATTCTCTATACTTGGAAATTCACATTAGTTTTGTTCAAAGTTTTGTGAAAGTATTTCTGTAAATTAGCCTGGGCTGGAGCACGTTTTGGTGTGTGTGCATGTCCAAAGTAGCAGAAGACGGTTGTGGGGTTTTTATTGATAATGTAGCTGGTGCATAATTTTGCCATCAAGTGTCAGCATCTCACAGCATGAGAAAACAATGCATTTGAAAAGGACGTGACAGAGGGAAGAATATTAGAGAGTCCTACTGTAGCAAGACTACTAAGGGAAAATGTGATTTTTCGTGACAGTATTAGCCCATCAATCGTTGTTAAATCAGGTGCATGTTTAATACTGCAAGGATTGAATACCTCTTTACATAACAACATTTGGTTTTACAGGTAACATACAGTTCACCCCCGTTACCAAAATCTCATGCCATAAAATTCTCTGAGAGTTGAACTTCACCAAAATGAAGGTAGACTGAATGTATGAGGTGAAAAGGTCTGAAGACAGTTATTTTGTTCCTGAGTGTATATATAACCCACTAAAACTGGCACAAATCTTTACAGGGGAAGGCAGAAATGACACTGTCAGATTATCTGCGCCCTCAATTTTCCCTGTAAGCATCTGCAGGGCTCTGACTTTATCCTCCCTCCACTTGCTTTAATACCTTCAATTGTAATGATAACAGTGTTAAAAAAAAAAAAAAACAACAACAACAAAGAAACAACAAAAACAAACAATGCAACAAGCAAAATGTTCCCATCCCCTCCCCAAATGAAAACAGCCACCTGCAGCATGACTGCAGTTAAGCTTTCAGTGGACAGAGAGAAGTGCCAGGCAAGCTGACCGATAGCATTTGCCTTGTTATACTGCTTCCCATCTGCCTGTGTCCATCTGCTGCCTTGTCCATTATTCAAGGTCCTTATCACAGTCACCATCTTTCGCTTCCACGTTGGAAGCAGTTTAGCATGAAAAGGCCTCAGGTTCACCATAAGATTAATAAACATAATTGCAGCTAAAACACTCTTTGTGTATGTGGGGTTGTTTGTTTGGGTTTTTTTTTAATTTGACCACATCAGGTTCTCATGCTGTGTAGTTGCGGTTCATGACAATCTTTGAATAATTTGTACTACCTGTTTTTTAATGAAAATTCCTACCTCCTGCTGGTTTGGCACTAACTAAGGGCCCCAATACAATCTAATTTGCAGACAGATGGGGAAAAATATGTGTCTTTTCAATGACCAAACATGTTTAGTTCATGACTATTAATTAGGTCCTGGTTTTCCCATCAAATGGGAAAGAAATTACTTAAATTGCTGTTTTCAAATCGTGCATATCTTCAAAAACTGTCAATAGGCATAAGAAGGATTGCATTTCTAAAATTAGGATTGCTTTGTTGAAACTAAACTGCAAAAATTAAAGGATCCCCTTCAGCATCAGACGTCTTGCTGATCCTGAAGGCCAACAAGCTGAGCACGTCTCTCCTGCCTCATGACACCTTGTGTTTTGCTCTGCTTGTGCTGAGTGCTGGGAGTGGCACTTAAAATCATCCCTTTTTTTCAGCGGAAAGCATCTTTTAAATGGGGAGAAAAAAAGTGCTTTCAATGGGTGTTCCACTTGCAAAGAACAGCTTGCTGAATGTCATCTTGCACTTACAATCACTGAAGCTGCCTATTCAAAGCAGAATGTGTCTGCTATCCTTAACTCCAAATCTGGGCCAATGCAATCAGCCCTTTTCCCTTAACTTAATGGGCAGATCTACATCGACTTTAATGTCAGCTTAATCAGACTCTAAGCTCTTCAGGGAGAGGAATTGAATGTCCTGTGATATGTGGAATCTAGCTTGCTGTCACAGATTTAATTCAGGGTAATAGAAGATAACACTACCACCCCCCAGAATTTATTTTATCAACTAGAGAAGAGAGTATTTTAATTATAACTTCTGTCATAAGGCCGCAGTTTAAGATGAATATTTAGATTAAAATAAAATATCTCAAGCATAAACTGGTATTTATTACAGTTGTGGATACTTGTGGATGCTCCACAAGTTTGTCACTCAGCACTGCATATAAATCAAGTCTGTTTCCTCAGTAATAGGTTGTTACTTACCAATTTCACATTCTTTGTTATTTCCCTTGAAAAGGAATGTATTTAGAAGAAAATTATTTTTGTGTTGTCAATTTCTCTCTCTCTGTATCCCTGTCTTGAATATTACATCACAAAGTAAATAAATAATTCTGCTTTATCCAGTAATATTGAGAATGGTGACACAGTGCCCCATTATTACATAGCTGTATTGGGAAAAAAATCTCACTTTAGGGTTAGACCTTGCAAATTCTTAATGTGGCATGAAGTACATTTTTTTTTTTACTTCACTTTACTTTACTTTTAAAAACAGTGACATTAGTTGTGAAGATTTTTACTATATGAAGTGTCAGAGGGGGTGAACTTGCCTTTTATACAATGACCTGTTTTATCAGGAACCTTTAATGCATGTGGATGTACTGCTCAAGGGAGGTGCTGTGCTATAAGGTCTGTAAAAGTGTCATTGTCTGTAGGCATGATTAAGAAAATATCGAATATAGATGTGCTGCCACCTGTCTTTTTTCCAAAGAAACTGTCACAGCCAATCCTTTTTAAGGCTGGGAGTTAAGTTCCCAGCTGTTGTGACCCAATTCAGTGTCTAGCTTATGTTTACACTGGTAATTAACCTTTCAGTTACCTTTCAGTGTCGTAAGAGGCCTAAGATTGAATTACTGTGAAAAAAGGTAAAAATAGTGGATGTTACACTTCTCTGGGGCAAACAGGCTTTGATTTATCATAAGATCATGGAATCACAGAATGGTTTGGGTTGGAAAGGACCTAGAGATTACCTATTTATTCTGGCCTTTTTTTTTTTTTTTTTAATTTGACAAAATATATAAGTTGCTTTTTACTCTTGAAAAATTAGTCTCATTGAGAAAAAAACTCCAGCTATTTTCCTTCATTTTTCCTACTATTAATCAAAGAGAAAAAGGATGTAATAGTGAAATAAATGCAGATTATTTAGGAAAGGAAAATATAATAATCCTGACACCTGATACAAAGTTAATGCATAACTATTAGCACCTGATAAGCCCATTAGCTGTATTGATGCAGAAGATCAGTTTTATCTATTATGCAACTGTTTCCCCCCTCCAGATTAATGAAATTGCTAAATTTGATCTCTGTGCAGATTAAGATGAAAAAATAGCAGTAGAATTGTGTAAATAGTGCCAATGCTTCCTAAGTGCATTCTGTCAAGCTAAAAAAACCCCAACACATTAATTTTTCTATATTTCTCTACCATGAAGACAAAGAAATTGTTGGTTGAAACTTTCCATCAAGTGTTTGGGAAAAGTATTCCCAAGGAGCCAAGAACCCTGAAGTGAAACTACTCACTTTTGAGGCAGCATATTTATTAGATGGAGACTTTTCAGGGTCCTAAAAAAGTGAAGAGGGCTCTTTAAGCCTTGGCACAGCGTTCAATTAACAAATCCAGCCACTGATCACACCTCTCTCTTCATTACTGGAAAGGATCATGCATGTACAGTGTCACTCAGCAGTGACAGGATAAAATCAAAATTTTCATTCAGCCACTGTCAGGAGTTTAATTCTTCTAGGAATTATTCTTCAAGTAGAGGACATACATTCCCAGACCAGCAAATATTATCTGCAAGATAGAATCTTCTGGAACTCTCTAACCCTTTCAGGACTGAAGCAGCCATAGGGATTTTAATTTTTGGAGGATGGAAAAAAAGGCACAAGGTCTAAAATGTAGATCTACAAGATTTCTGCCCATCTTTACTCATAAAAAACACTCAAGCAGATGCTTACAGCAACTCCAGTGGGATTCAGCCATGTGTTTTAAGCTGGATATCAGTGGTGTTTTGAATCAATGTTAATAAGCATATATACTCAGTGATCACACAACTAGTTCTAATTTAACCAAAAGCTTTGATTTTGAGATGCTGCTGACTAGGTAGAAAAATGCCTTTTCAATTATTTTTTAAAAGAAATACATTTACGGCTTTAAGACATATCAAATTTAATGCTTTGGAGTAGGAGGCTGGAGATCAGTCACCAAAATTCATTGTCATCCCAGGCAGTTCTCAGCCAATAATGAGAGGCAGACAAGCACCTAAGTGTAATTATCTCAGTTATGGTTTCAATGTACAGACTGGTATAGAATAGAAGTGCAGTGAAAGCTACATCCCACACTGAAACATGGGAAGCAGTCAGTAAAGAGGGGAGCAAAAAACTTTTACTAACCAAAGGAAAGTTTTCTCTACTAGCTAGTTATATGTAGGCCTTGGCCTAAGGGTTGCTGAAAGCAATATATACATGTTGAATGAGGGGAAACAATCTTTGTTTTCATTAAGAATGGGCTGATTATTTCCTGTATAGCATGGATTAACACCAGCTTCGGAGCAAAAGAATAGGTTCCTATGGATGTCCTTGAGGGACTGAAGGGAAAGAGAGCTAGTATTCCAACAAAGGATAAGAAGGGGACAAGCAGAGATCTAAGCCTAGCTGAAGATGCACTGTGAAGGTGCTTCCCCATAGGAAGCTAAAGAGAGCTTAGTGATGGGCAAGATTTTAGGTGAAGGTTACTGAGCAGGTGCAATATGAGACAGGAGGGAAAGACCCAAGCCACAAATGAAAAACAGACATAGTATTTGGGTGAAGGATTTTTCTTACATAACCTTGCCTAAGGTACACTAGCAAGGCTTTCTTTCACTTCTGCAAGTGTATGTCTTTTTTGGCAATGATTTGTAACTGTGCTGCTTTGGGATGTTGTGAATGAATGCTTGTATTTGCATTCTCCTGTAACTGAGGTTGGATGAGATTTAACTCAACTGGGACTGCATGACACTGGTAACCTAAAAAAAGTCCATGTACTGGGTTACCTCAATAAATCCCTGCCTCCTTAGTACTAATTCCTATACTCAGAGGGTGACAGAACAGACAACATTTCAGTAACACCAGTCACATGGAGAGCTTGCACCACAGACATCAGGAGAAAGTCATGGTTAAATGTGAGGCTTGCAGGGAAAATGTCAGTGTCATTATTGGTTTCCACCACATTAAAGGCTGAAAGAATCTTTTAGGAAATAGAACAAAGCCACATGCTCTACAAGCTGCTCTGCAACTTTAGAGTGAAAACTATATAGGAGATGAGGCATACATATTTAATGAACCAGTAAAACTACAATATGAGCTTCCAATGCAAGCTCTTTCCAAAAAGCTTTGCAATGCATTGCCCTTAAAGCCCCCAGGGATTTTCTCTTTTTTGAACAGTGGAATGACATGAATTTCAAAAGCAGGAGATTATGTAAAAAGAAACCAAAATGGGAGTTTAGCTGACATTTAGAATTCATATTTATCTGTAATATGAGAGTCCATAATCTGGAACTGCTCATCCATCCTGTTACTCTACCTTCGTTTCTGTACCTCCCTGAAATTGTAGGCTTTAATGTAGATCTCTGATGTTCAGAGAAGGCCTCAAAGAAAAGGCTTTTTTGTTTAACAATTCTGTGTTCTGCAATCATTAAAAAAATATATATTTTAATTAATTTTTTAATTATTATTACAATATTTCTTGCAAGATACTGCCAAGACTGTAACAGCAGAGTTGAAAAACATACTAAGGGTCATTGTGCAGAAGACAAGCTAGCCAAAATAAGGAATAAATAGATGCAAAGACAGATGAAATTGCTTGCTTAAATAAGCAGTTTACTGGTGATAGTGGCTTCAGAAAATGTGGATCTTCCTGAAAAAAAAAATATTAGATCTAACAGTCTACCAAGTTTTGAAAAAGTTTAGTCACGAATCTGAAATCTGCAGTTAATCTCACCCAAATTTCACAAATCAAAGTCACACACAAACATTATCTAGGGAAAAACTAAAACCATGAAACAACCCACAGTCATCTGCTTTATTTATTTTATTAAACTTCTTCCTTATTCCTCACTAGTTCCCTTCAGCCTAGTGATATAAGCCTCCAGATTGTGAATCTGTAATAATTTTCTGTAAAGAAATGAGCTTACAGATAAAATCATGTGTGAATCAGATGACCTTCTATAAGGAAATTGTCCCTGAGGGACATAGTCTGTGGTAAAGAGAAAGCATCATGTGTTACATAATCCCTAAGTGTTAGTTGGTGCCTTGAGTCATAAGTAAGGCACTGGCAGACTCTGGATGAAATGTACTAAGGAACTTACAACTTTGTGTGGGTAGGGAACATTAAACACTCTCAGTAAATATAGAAAAATTAACCAAGACAATTCCTAGATCCATCTTGTACCTTCTGAAGATATATCATCTGAAACACCAGATCATACAGCTGAAGTCCCTACACAGTGTTCTAGCATATGAACAAAGCAGATCATTACATTCAACAGGGTTTCAAAAAAATTGTTTCCCCATTTTATTTTGAATGCTATGCAACAGAGGGAGGGCCAATATACATTTTACCAAGAAACAGTCAGAACCTAGCATATTTGTCTTGGTATGTGGCTTGTACATCTATACAGATGGAGGAGTAAAAGGATTGTTGAGCCTGCCACCAACAGGGAGTAGCTCACTCCATTCCTTACACTTATTAAAGACAAAATCTGTCACAGGTTTTCATTTAAAAAAAGTTACCCCACAGAACTTGTACACTCTTTACTGTCTGGCATACAATATCTGGTTTTAGTTTTCAAAGCAGATCAACAGGAAAATAAGATTTATTTTTTTCTCCTGCTGGGTGGATATGCATAATCTACTTTTTTTTTTTTTTTCCCTAAAGTTAACACACTTTACTGCATCTACAACATACTATTGCTGCATCTCATGACATCCAACTGTGTCAGGTTACAAAACCTCTAGCCAAAGATATCTAGCCAAACCAATCTGGCAAAACAAATCTCCTAAAAGATCTGGGAACAAACTGGACTTTGAGACTTTCACTTTAGGAAGCCTTTCCAGTATGTTGTTTTGAAACATGTGATGACCATGCTGAGAGTCATTGTCCGCTTTGGTAACTTTGGAATTCCTCTTACATGCATGGTAACATGTTCAGCTTTCGCCACTCTTGGGTGCAACACAAGAACACATCTTAGCTGACAGTGATATATTTGAATTACAAAATGTTAACCCTATTAATCAACCTAAAATCAGTGTAAGATCTGCATATAATGAGCACAGAATAGGCAGGGTGAAGAATGCTTGCCTTGTCTGAATTATTTGCACTTCTATGCTGTTGCCTGTAACACAGTGGGGCTGCTACTGGCAGGGACCAAGAAAAGTTACATGTTGGCCAAATCTCTTCTTCCTGTGGAAATTCACCTATGTTTTAACACATTCCTTTCACTCTAATGGAGGGTTCTGCCAGAAACAGTCCCTTCTGCAATGTTAAGAGAGAATAGTCCCACATTTCTGTGCTCCACAACTGGCAGGTGGCAGTGCACACTCCCATCTCGTCACAGGGGTTACCTGTAGTTGAACTTCTCCAGCAATGCAAGCAATTTCTTGGTCTTATGTACACTCACAGTGTTTTTCTCTTGGTGCAGATCAAGCTGGAACAATACATTTGTTTTTAACGCCAGTGTTGTGGGCTAATGCCATGACATGCTGCCACCTTGGCCATTCCTGTCTAGCCCAGGAAAAATAGAATGAGAAGTCAAGCTGCTCTTGCTGGGCAGAGGGATGGGCGTGTATTTTCTGAGGCTCTTGGTCCAGCTTAGACACAGAGAATGAGTCAGTGTGAAACCCAACGTGTCCCATCTGAAATGCATCCACAATTTAGATTTCTAGTTTATTTGTGTCCATTTTCTACATCAAGGACCTTACTTGCTTGTGATACTCTGAAATGTTGAATGGGAAGGATGGAGAGAAAATGCTGACTGTAATGGACAGTAGGTGAAGAAAGGACCCTGTAAATAACTACAACAGAACACAAAACATTCTGCCCTTCCTGCCTCAAACTATAAGAGCAAAATTCCTTCCAAATGCAAGGAATTAAACAGTGTTAAAGGGAACACCATCCAGGCCTGTCAGCTATCCTTTCCTTAGATACAAGAGTGATACTCACCAGAGGACATTTCATTTCATTCTTTCTCTAATGTTTGTTCGTTAACCAAGCGTGCTCATTAATTACATGTGTCCCAGAATTCTTGCTGGGATTTGCAGTCACTCAGAGATGAACAATATGAGAACAGAATAGGAGTAACTGTCATAAGCAACTCTTGCCAAAGTACATTTAAAATTAATGGGTCTAAGCAATTATTTCTTTTCCAATGTGAATCATTAAACATGAGATTGAATTTTAGAAACAGGCATAGCAGACTGTCAATGGTTTCAAAGCATAAGCAGCAATTTGAGCAGTTATTCCCTAAGGTATATGTATGGGGAATGTATGGGGAAAAAGTCTTAAAAAATGTTCACCTGAGTATTTTGCAAACAAGTTAAGTCTATAGGTGAAAATGATAAAAGTTCTTGTCTTGTGATTAGCAATTAAAATGCATTTAAAATTTAAAATACATTAAAATCGTGGCACTTCGCAATATGAAATGGGGGTGCTCAGTCAAAGGTTAGATTTGATCCTGGAGTTCATCAACCTTAATTCTGTGATTCTAAAGTGTATCTAGGGAAAATGAACCAAGTAAATGTATGAAAAAATATAATGTTTTCACCTGGAAGAACTTACAATCTAAAGATGCCATAGAAAGGCAAGAAATGGATGATAAAAACAAATGAGCAAAACCAAGTGAAAGGCAACTGTACTTACTATGTTCTATGAACTCCAATGATGCATTATAAAGCCAAAAAGGTAAACCCTATGCATTAGAATAGTATTCAACAGTTATAGAAAAACAGAAATAGAAAGCTTGGGGAAGATTGAGCAGTCAGTGGCACTTAACAAAAGTTGAATGAATGAATGTCTGAATACACTGAAATCTCTAGCCAGCTTCTAATTCCCTTTCTAGTTCCTTAGCTTACAGCCTTACTTTAACACCCTCAGAGCGATATAATGTACAATAAATACTAGTAAATAAGCTTAGGATATCAGAATATGTGGAATCAATTACCATCACTTCTATTTTATTCTATTTTATTCTATTTTCTATTACCCACCTCCAAATATTTTAGTGGGAGATGCAAACATTTTTGAAATACAATATAAATCTTTACAGATAGGAGGGATAGCTCATTTTGATGGAAGTCTTGTTGGGACACTGATAGTTACCTGGCACATTAGTTTAGGTGCACCAGGCTCTAAATATAGTTGTTTTTAATAGCCACATGAGTTTTTGTTTTCTTGCTGCCTGTGTAAACAACCCATTGCTAAGAACAAAATACAAACCCAATCCTCCATACACCAAATATTTATCATCTCTAAGGAAGTTTCACACTTCAAAAAGCAGCATCTTTGCTCATAGAAGATTTTGACATTTTGAAAACAAGCAATAAAAAACCCCTTTTATTTAGTGACAGAGTAATAAAATTACCTTTTCTATTTACTTACCGAGAGAATGAGCACCACAAGATTTGATGAGTTTTTCCTGAACCAAACTAGTAACTATAAATCGCATATATCTGTTTTTCACTATTTTGTCTACAGTACTACAAGAATATGGGGGATGATTCTGTCTGGGTTTCCCTTCAGTTTTGCACTGAGTTAACTAAAGCCACGACAATGATACACAGTGATGAAGAGATACAAGTTGTGTTTCTCACAAGAGGTAGAAACTATTGGTGTTGATATTTAACAATGGGAAATCCTACTTAAATTTGTGAGAGTGAACAATGTTCTAATGGAACAAATTCTGACAAAATCTAGAAGTGTCATGAGATATTGCAGCTAGAACACAGCCTGAAAGCAGATCCAGAGATCTTGGCCGTCATTTTCTAGTGCATTAATTAGCGTGTTAATCTTCCCTTCTGAACTCTTAATGAGGCCCAGCTTCCTCTGCCCACACCAAGGGAGAATCTTTAATATGACTTAATCATTAACAGAAGTGTGAGTCAGTACATTCATTATCCTTAATGCCAGTCCCTTTCCCAGAGAGGAAACTAAGAGAGCCATAGCAAAAAGGAGGAACTTCTGGAGAGAGGAGCCTGGAGACATGCTGGCCTTTCCCACAACAGCTGATTTAGAAATGAATTATGAAGACAATGTCATTTTGCTACAATAATCTTTAGCAACTGTTTTGTGTCAGAGTTACACCTTAGGCAGACTGTAGGTTTTCTCCAAGGCATCTGTGCTTCATTAGCAGATGTAACTCCAAAAGGTTCAGGTAATTCCTGTCAAAGGCTGAGAAAGCAAAGTCTGAGAAAGAAAGAGAAATACAAGTGGAAATTCACAAGTCCCTGTGGTTTGTCAAGGCAGTGAATTCATTTCATATAATTCTAACCCTTTCAAGATGAAAAGTGGTGGGCAATATTCTTCTGCTACAGCAGAACTGCAATTTTAAATGTCTGCAATGGCAAATTACATAAAAAGGATTCGTTGACATTGCTACTAAGTGCTGCTGTTTTATGAAGCCTCTGAGGTCTCCTACCACTCTCTGCACTGCCCTAAATAATCATCTCTGTGCCATCTAGTGCCTTTCCTGGATGTGGTCTTCCATCTGACATCCACTGAATCCTTTCTCCACCGGTTTAAGCAGTTCTTTGGTATTTGGTGGCACATGATGACAAATGAGATATCAGTTCTGCAAAACGTTTAAATGCCGTTATGCTTTTACTCTCCTGAAAAGTGAACCTGAACATAATGCTGGTGTAGGTACTGTCCTTCCTGAATGAAAGGAAGCTGGCAACCTATGCAGGTATTATTGTACTATCTTCCTCCCAAATTCTTCATCTTGCACTGATGCTCATGCACTTAACTACATTACACTTGCAGAATAGTTTAAATACATGTTAGATGATGATCTTTTGCAGATATGGCATACGTTTGTCCAAAGCTAGGCAATTATTTATTAGCTTTAAACAACTTCAACTAATTGAATATTTATGCAGCTCTACACTTTGTCTTTTATCTTTGCAATTTATAGCAACTAGGACACCATAGAAATAAAAGGAATTTTGCCTACAATCAGATGACTTAGATTTATGATGTTGTCAGGTTGGCTGTCAAAGATTTTCTGTGTGAGGCTCAGAAAAGTTATTGCTATTGCATCTGAATGGTGAAGTATAGTATTAAAATTTAAAGTGGGTAATGGCTTGAAACCAAGCATAAGTTAGGGAGAAATTACTGAATTTTTTAGGATCTAAACAATTTTACAAAATATTTTTACATAGATTTGATTTACATAAAGAATTCAGCTAACAATTCAATCCTGAGAGCAATACTCACAGCCATTTCTGAATTTGAAAAATTCAAAATCCTGTCACTACAGATAAAAGTTTATTTTATTTTTTTTTTTCATGTCTAGAGGTAGTAACCTTTAACCTAGCACTTCATACTGCATTTGATTTACAGTTTCATCTATTTTATTGCAGACACACAATTATCTGGCCAGGAATTTATGCAATTATTTTAGCACAGAATTTGAAGGAAAAAGAAAGGCACTTTTAGAATGAAAAATGCTAAAATGCTAGTAAATGCTGGTACAGTATTTTTTTTAACAGTGTTTTCTTTTTCATTATTTTATTTTTATTTGTGAAGGTTTTTTCACTCATTTTATATAGTGAAAACCAGAGTTGTGATGTTGCAAATCACTTGCATTTTTATTGTATTTTATTTTTATTGGCTCATTGTATTTCTATTCCAATATCTAAATATAAAAGGGATCTGGAAATAGTTGTTCTCATCCATACTTTCAGCAGTTTGTGTGCTGAAATGCAGGTGACAGCACAGGACAGAGAAGCAGAGTCTGAAGAAATGCTGACGGAAGCTACGAAAAGATTTAAAAAGTGAAAACAATTACATAAAACTGCAAAGTTATTAAATTTTGCTGTAGCATTTATGAGGCTTTATCCATCCTTTCTGTCATTATTTTATGACTGCTAGTTAAGGAAATACGAACTCTCTTGGCTGTTGTTTACCACATTCCAAAAACTTTGATACTCCTTGAATATACAGTACTTACCTGCCACAGACAGAAAACATCGTAAGTCAAGCTTTCTAAAGTTAAGAAATGTAAACATAAGGGCCATCACTGTCTATCACCACATACCTGAATGACATTTTCCAGTGATCCCCCTGCCTCATTCAGCACACAGCTGGGTAGTGCTCTGCAGGCAGACAGCAATTCAGTATTTTGGCAATGTTTTTCCCCACAGTGTCCAGGAAATGCATTATTATGCCTTATTTATCACATTTTCACCAGAAATACCGTTCTAGAGACAGAATGGTTTATTTTTTCATGGCCTTTTAGGCTGCCTACGAACACAGTGCTAGAATGTGTCACAGCTCACTTGATACACAAAGAGGAGAATAGAGTCAGAAACCAAAGAAAGATGTTTCTATTCATTTATGTACCCAGCCTGAATTGTCTATAGCTTGTTTTCAGAGTATCTAATAACTGCTGGAATGTCACATTTTGAATGCAAAAAAAGCCAAGGTCTCTTTGGCTTAGCTTGTGCTTGTGGAGCAGCGTAAGTGAATTCAACTTAGCCCATAGCATTTAACGGTCTCGCTTAGCAAAACTACACTTCAGTGAACAAACACAGTGTGATTATATAAACTATCATACTATGTAACTAGCACACTGTGTGCCCACAAGAAAAATAGTCAAGACCGGTACAGTCTTCTACCAAAATTGCAAGAATGACAGTGACAGCTGCAAGAGCCTTTCATGGCCACAGGTATTAGCTTCCTGCAAAAACTCTGAGGTTGCTACTGCTTTTTTCTGTCACTCAACCCACAGAGTAAAGTGCAGGGCCTTCATTGTGTTGTACTTCAGGGCAGATATGATTGGAGATTATTCTCACAGAGCTTTTTTTGTTTTCTGGCTTTATTTGTTAACGTTAGTAAGAAGGCTGCACATTTTCATTTCTCCAGTCTCTGCACAACTGATCTTACTCAAGCCCTCTGAAAAAAACTATTACAAAAACAAGGAATGGAAATTTCTAGCCTGAATGCCTTGCTTTCCTAAAAGTGACAAAGAATTACAGTAAACATTGTAGACAAGCCTAAAAGGACAAGTTACAGGCCTTTTCCATTTTCATTTCGGAAATTTCCATTGCCATTTGATTATCAGCATGCACGTGTGGTGCCACAGCACAAAGGAGGATGGACTTAGAATTGTCCTTCTAGTTTTTCTCATGTAAACTTGCTACGTTTCAAGATACAAACATACAATTTGTTTTTATGCATGGTTTTACTGCATTAAGATTTAAGCAGCTCTCTTGTATAACACTTAAATTTAAGCAAACAGTTCTTCTGCAAGACAGTCAGTTAGATATTTGATTCTGCTCTCATAGCAACTTATTCTTGGGAATTGGTGTTTGTATGGATATTACATTGTGACAAAAGGAGCTAACAAGAAGATGCGATCACTCTACAACACAAAGTTTTAAACATTTTTGGGACTTAAATGTAACACAATACAAAATCAAACAAATACAATTCACTTCATTAGACAAGAGAAGTAGCAGAGACCTTTTTGTTCACCAGAGAAATTTTTATTTGTGTCAAAATGCAGAGAAGTCTAACACAGGTAGTTCAAATGATGTTGCCTCAAAGTAGTATGTTCAAATTTTGTAACAAGTACTGCACTATTTCATATTTACCACCTGCAGTTGACAGCCTCTAAGTTTAGGAGAAAGACCTGTCTACACTTGAAGAATGTGTGTGAATATTAAAATTAGGACTTGTAGATTGAACCTAATCAAACAGCCAGGCCTGGTATATTCTATAATTTTGTCTCAACCAACATCTTCCACTAATCTTTTTATGCTACTAGCCCAGCATATAAATATAGTTTAAATCAGGAACTGAAGCATGTTGAAACTTCTTCACCAGGGTATTGTACCTGCTTCTAACATTTTCATGTTTTAGTCATTATATTTAACTAGAAAAGCATATAGTTTCTGATAAATAGATCAGAAAAACAGTCAAAAAAAAATTGACTTCCATACATATTACTCAACTTCCAATTGAGTATAGAAAAAATTCTTTCACTTTTAAAACACAAATCTCTGAAATTCTCCTTCTTTTAGCTGAGGAAAATGCTTCTTTCCCTATAAATTTGCTGATCCATGGGCTGGTCAGCATCCATTTTGATCGTAAAGGATTGTTTAGAGGACTTAATGACAGCCTTTTTAGGGGGAGAGAAAGTATATTTCTTTATATTATAGAGGATTGTTGCAGCTGTGCTCCTGAATTTCAAAACATTTGAATTGTTTACAGGGAAATTGAACTACTTACTGTGAATCTGGCTTTTAAAACTCAGCAGTTTTACCCTACTCCAGGGTAGGTGGAGTAGGGTAAAACTTCCTTTGATCTGCTGAATGCCCAACCTGCAGTATTTTTAAATGTTTGTCAACAAACTTTCAAATTCCAGTCCAATTAATTCCTTGACTCACTTTGACAAAGCTTCTCATATAACTGCATCTGTCTCACTATGAATGAAAGATTAATTTTCGAGACTAAGACTGAAAAGAACTATCATAACAATCTTTTCTTTTTTTTTTTTTTTTTTTACCTACTGCATATGATTCAGTCTCAAGCATTAGTTCCAGCACTTAAAACCACTTAAAATCTCTCTATACATCTTTCTAGAAGCCTGACTTCCATGGATAAAGTTTTAATACAATGACAATATTTCTCCATAGTTTCAGTTAAACCAACCTTGAATCAACAAATATTGTAGTGGTTAACTCAACTGAATTAATCAAGCTAGGAATGAAGTCTATTCTAATTCAAATTTCTGTAAGTAATGTAAATTGCAAAAGGTCCAGCTTAACAGCCATTATTAAATCACTCAGAGGACAATGCCCAAGTACTGAGAAATGGGAATTTGAATGAACACTGTAAGACTGAAACAGTAACTGGTGATGTTGGCAAAATAAGAAGACTTGGATTTGTATGTGTAGCACTTTTTATTTAAGAGCAGTGAATTAGCATATTCTGGAAAGTAACAGAGCCATATACAAACTTCTCTTCATTCTTCCATAAACATCAAGTATACATTTTCACTAGACTGAAACAACCTGGTCATTCAGCAGTCTTGTGCATGGCATGCAATGTGTTAAAACTCCTTGCTCTGGGACCAGATAGGAACATTTCAAAGTGCAGACTGGCCACGAAGCAGTGCAACCTCCCTCAATCTCTCTGTTTGCCAACAACAGCTTCATGAGGCAGTTACTTCTCATCTCACTGCATCATGTCGGAAGCTAAATGTCACTTCTGATCTAAGTTAGGCAAAAAAGGGAATGTCAGAAAACACACACCACACAAGTCATATTAGATAACTGCATAACAGAAACGATGAGAATTTTAGGTTATCTATGGTGCATAAGTATACAAACTTAATCTCACCAGTGGGTAGTACTTATCCAAGTTGTTCTTTCCCATTATTGAATTACCAGCTCTTGCAAATGTCTGAAGTCATTAAGAGCCATTCCAGACCATGTGTGACAAACTTACCCTGATTAGAGGCTAAAAATTCTAACAAGAACAAATGTTGCCAGTCTAACACCTAAACCCATGAAATTGATTTTAAATGGTTACAGCAGTGGATGACTTTCCCTGCATTCTGACTGAATCAGCTGCAAAGGAAACAATGACTCTGTGAGGTTGCAGTCAAGTGACAGAAACCATTGATGACTTCTAGGAAAAAAAAAACAGTAGTATCTGAAAGGTCACAGTAGAGGATTGAGACTTTGAAACTTAGGCAAGAATTATAAATAATTTCTATTTCCTCTTGGGCACAGCACCACCACAAACCCCACCTTACTGATGTTGTCATTGGACTATTTCTCTGGCAGAGGAATTCTGTTTGGTGAGAAGAAACATTTCTGCCCATAGTAAATGTTACGTTTTGAAGCATCAGTTTATAGTTGTCAGGAAAATAATAAGATTAGAGGGAATTGAAGATCTGCAGATGTTTCTGGTAACATTGTGCAGATCCAATGGCAGTACTGCATAATATTTACTTTAAAAAAACATACCACAGCCCCAAAGAGATGTGTATCCTCAAAAGTACAGTACATCACTCAAAAGGTATGTAGTACAAGAAGTAAGATCCAGAAATGAATGTGAGATCTCTCAGTACTTCTTGCTAAAGAAAGGTTTAAACCTGAACCCCTTGACAACTAAGATTTTGTTTCCTGTGGTAGTGGAGCTAGTGCTTTTTACCAGATCTTATAAAATTCTGCATAGATATATGCATTTGTGTGCAAATAGTGGAGGGTTGTGAAACATCATTATAGAAAATAAGACCAATATGGGTCACTTATTACCAAGATAATATTAACCAGATTAAAATATTTAGTTGCTATGTTTTGAAACACAGGAGAAAAAAAGGGCTGTTTCCTTGCAAAAGATCACCTTGTGATTTTCTCCCAGCCCCTTTTCCTCATCAGTCCTAATTCCCACAGGGTTGTCTTCTACAAGCTTCGGGACAATCAGAAAAATTCTCAGTGAAAGCTCCTACACAGGGGCTCAAATGCATGAGAAGTCTATGACACATATAAACATTAGAAAAATATGTATACATGCATATATATACATTTATACACAGAAACATATGAAAGCAAATATTATTTGTTATCTCCAGAATCACACATTGACTCCACTGTGCTATGTTGCCATGGCATGTCAACATTTATTAACACAGAATGACAAAGAAAGTTTTTTGTGAGATTTCTGAAGCTGGTTGGAACAGAGTCCACTTCCTCCAGTGCAGGAGGCTCTTCCAACACATAAGAAAATAAAGGAATGTACACACAGGAAGGGGTATTATCTTGGAACAAGAAATGCAGCTCCACTGGAGCCCATGAAGTTGTCAGATACGTGGTCAACCATGCAATGTAGTATTAGTGAAGAAGTCAGGCTGATGGAGTTGGAGGCTGGAGCTAGTGTAATATTTCCTGTGCTGGGTGCTTCATCCTGCAAAAATCATTTGTTCTACTGGACCCTAGTTTTGGAATTTAATTCAATGTTATCAGGGAATGAAATTGCATGGTCAGTCAGGAATTTTTCCATTAGTTTGTCCTTTTGCAGGATATTTTGGCTTTCATTGTGCATCTTGTGTGTTGGGCAAGTGAGAGATGGAAGCAAGTTGGATTAGGGGAAGGAATAACCACTGAGTGAGGGGAAGACTTGTAGCTGATCCTGTGGGAGAGATTGTCCTACCAGCCAAGGCAAATTGGATTTGTCTTTTGGCTGAGATATAAAATCATGTTCCTATCCAGCTCTCTCCAGTAAAGAAAATAGTTCTTTATTGACAGGTTGTAGAAGGAGTTTAAGAAATTGTAACATGGCTTTACACAGAACATGTGAGTGAAAGACTTGACCAGAAACTGCTACATGCAGCTGGCACAGAATGACTGATTCCTGCTCTCTGGCCTGCTCCAGTGGGAAGCTGGAGAGGGATCTGGTAAGACCCACACAGCTGTGGGGACCTGCTCTCTAGCAGAGTTGCTCCACTGCATAAATTTAGATGCTTGATGAAAGTACAACCCTACACCATTTGCTTCTGGTGTTTCTGCAAAGATGAAACATGGATCAACCATGTGCACCAAACACATCTGGTGCTTCAGGTTTTTTAACATGTGAGTCTGCTTGCTTAGGCTGCTGTGGACTCATTCAGGAGTCTAGCACCAGGCTTCTAGGGAATACCCAAAAGAGAGATTTCATTTTCAAAAAAGATGTTCCTTTGGATTTACAGTAGTCATACCTCTTTTTATCAGACATACTATCTGCTCCAGGGGCTGTATATGTATAGTGTACATGCTGTAATCTCTCCATTTTCCCTGAGAAGTCACCCCCTTGGCTTGATAAGCCAGTATTTCTGCACCATTATTCTACCTGGGAGCACAGATCCTGGCCATCTCCTGATATGTATTGTGTCATTGCAAACACCTCTTCCTCCTCAGTTTAAGAGGCTGAGGTGAGTCAGGTGACAGAGTACCACTCAAAGGCTGTGGCTTTATTGTTGTTTTCTCTAAGTAATCAAATAATAAAAATAATGTTCCTCCTATTTCCCTGCCTTAGCAGTGTGGCTGAGTGGCCACTTACATCTCTGACAGCAAAGTCTGGTCAGGTAACTTGTAAAATAGTATGTACAGCCATAGTGTAAGAAAAGACAGAATTTTCCAAATCTTTTTCATTACTAACCTCTGGATACTCTGACCTTGCAGGATGTAGCATTAGAATTAAACTGAGCAGAATGCCAAAATACCTGCTAATTAACTTTACTTAACTTCCCTTAATATCAGTCTATGAACAGGATATGATTTCAAATAATTAGACATATAAGATCTTTAAGACTTCCTTAATTGTTTTATTTTCTAACTGCATTAGCCAAATGATTTTTGAACCCTTAAGATTTTTACATTGTTAGGGCTGATGCAGTGGGGAGGTGCTCTGTGGCTTCCCTTCTGTAGGCAGGAGGAATCTAACATTAACATGACATTCTTAGCTCAGTTTAAAAGGAGGTATGCTGAGCTTCAGAGAGCAACTGCACAAAATAATTCTGCATAGTAGAAATGTAAATCAAGAGACTGAGCAGATTTCTTTCAATTCAGGGAATGCAGGCAGATGTATGTACAAATACAGACAAAACCCCCACTTTTCATACTAAATTAGGAAAGGAATACAGCAATACTCCCTCTCTGCTACTTACTGAACCATCTGCCTATTTATGATACTGCTGATTCTGCCAAGAACTGTTCCCTAATTTCACAGAAATCAAGGAGAACCTTTGTGGTTTTTATAGACCATTACACAGGTTGGACTTCTATCTTTGCTGGGGGAATTGTGCATTTAAAGACAGCTGTACTGTCACTATGCAGCTGCAGTTGTTTCCCTTTCCAGAGAGAGGAACTGCTGAAATGCAGTCTCCCTTTGACAGGACACCATATAAGCCTGTCTAAATCACTCATTAGTGCCTCTGAGGATAGTGACCACTAAAAACACACAAAATAACCTTCGCCAGGTGAGATGCTTCTGGTTCTATCCCCTTTCCTCTGGGTTTCTGATGTTTTCATTTGCCCTTGTAGTTTCATTGTAGGTGCACTTGTTGACCTGCACCCCTGAAGTGTTGACACTGGACAATATCCATTATATCTGGGTTCTTCACTACATTACTGCCAAAAGAATGCTTCCTGCCCTTGCTCTCATGTACCACACTTGATGGCAATGAAAGGATGTGTGCAATTGCTAAGCACGCTACAAGAGGGAACTGGATGTAGTAACCAGCCCTTAATTTGTCTCTCTTGTTTTTGTTTCCTTACTAGGTGTGACTAGTAGACATGGAGAATTAGAAGTCTTTCCATAAGGCTATAAAACCCCCTATCAGCCACCTCAGAAGAAGAAAAGAATAATGTTTCACTAGAAGCTAGTTAGAGTGAAGCATCCTCAGGGGCAACTCTAACACATTTTGCCTGGTGAGGCTTTCAGCAGGAAACACAAGAGTAGATTCGTGCACAATGCAAATCTGTGCAAGTGTAACACCGTTGATGAGCAGCAGAGCACAAAGCAAGAACAGTGTGTGCTATTCCTAACAGTAATACAATAAGAAGAAAAAACAACTTCAGTGTTAAACTTTTCTGTTTTGGAAACCAGAGAAAAGAGCCATAACCTTGTAAAAGGCCTTGTAATTTTCTTCTGCAATGTTTTTACACTGACTGAATTGCTGCAGGCACATCTCTGAAAGCCTGAGCATAGTCAGAAAATTTCTGAAATAAAGATATTGTGCAACTGGATATTTATCTATGAGAACTTTATGATGCATTGAAACAGCAGTAAAAAAATACGTACATACATACATACATACATACGTACATACATATGTATATATATATATGGAAAGTGCATGTTGGACACTCTGTAACACCTGAAATCTTGTATTTATTGTGGCATATTGCCTCCTACTTACAACTTGTGTTGTGCTATGCACATGTTACCATTAAAATAGAATGAAAAAAAAAAAAAGCATTTAGTAAGAAGTATGAGGTTTTGATGGGATGGACCCCACAATTCCCAAGGCAAGAGCTGCTCCTGTTCTCTTTGTCTAGCTCAGTACCATTCTCTTTCTCTACATCACTTCCCTGTAATAGTAATAGCCCACCTAGGCATACTAGCAAAAGAAGGTGCTGGGTCTGCACTGAGACTGATCAATGATTCATGAACATGCTCTAGTTCCTTCCTGGCCTGAGCATGCCTTTATGATTGCCATAAAGCAATAAACTCACCAAAATTTAGAGCTAGTGAATGTTTGTTCATATCCACACATAAACACTCCCGACGATTTGGCACACCGTTAGCATATGAATCAAAAATAGTTGTGATTCCATCAGTTTAGATGTAAAATTCACACTTTGATCCATGTTCTTTTTGACTCCATAACACTCCTGTAAACATTATTTTTAAAGAATAGAAGGGGGGTTGGGGGGGATTTTTTGCTTAGAAAACCATAGAATATTAGAAACCTCTCAATTGACTGATAGCAATATCATTCTTGACATATTCATGGGATATCGGATAGCTCAGGCAGAAGAATTAGTGCAATTGTACAGCACATGGGGTTTATTTAGAGGCAGTGAAGGAACTGTGGCAGCAGTAGGAGCAATAATGGGAAGTTCAGGTTGTACTAATCCCTTTATTCTCAGTTATTGAAGGAGACATACCAAGAGACACTGTTTATATCACCCTATGAATGAGGATAATTTTGCAGCTGGCAGGAAGAAATTGCCCTTTTATTAAGAGCAGGCCAAAAGTTCTCTGATAAAAGAGTTCTGCATAAGTAACCCCAGTAAATGGGTCATGTCAGGGTTGTTAGCTATGGCTGCAGAGTACCCAGGAATATTCAGTGGATGAACCTTCAACACAACTAGAGGAGATTTGTTTTCATTAGATAAAGTCCTGTATGGGAGTGAGATAGATCTATGAAGCAGGTGCTGCAAATGAACTGACTTGTGAACATTCTAGGAAAATCACTGGAAAATGATGTTCTATTGGAAGAGAAATTAATGATCACCATTTATCTCCAGTGTATGCTCGTGACTACCCTGCAAAATAAATCTGCATGCATTTGTCGTGTCAGATGCTGAGTGTTTATCTCACCTCTTTGGTGTTTTCATGTGGTACTGGGCTTGATCCATCTTCTGTGACAATCATGGAGCTGGATAAGATTCACTTGCAACTGGTACAGGGTATTTTAAAGAAAATAAGAACAGTCTTCATCACAGCAGAGCTTAAAAGATTTTTGTTAGGCATCAAGTACATGAATAAAATTATGTGAGCTATCTTCAGGATGCTGTTAAAAGAGCTTCCCCTCCGAAGAAATTCTTACTGCTTTATGTTCTAGTACAAGCAGTAGATTCACATTGAACAGAGAACATGCTGTTCTCTGTGATTATGTACTCTGAAGAGGGATGTTGCCCTTTGTGCTGAGAGAACGTGTGAATTCAGTTGACTTCTTTCAAACAAAGCTCAATATGTGGAAAAAGCTTGGCGTCTTTGCTTGGAAACAGGCTAAATTGTAATAGCAACCTTTACTTGACACTGCACCATGGTGCCAACATGCTAAATAAATAGAAATACAGTGTAGCAAAAGAGGCATAAGAAAAATAAACTAATGAGTTTGGCACCATAAATGATAGCATTTGCTGTGTACTTGACAAACAAGGGGGGAAAGAGCCCTGCTGTTAGCAGGCATGCAGGGCCCTGCCACACTCTGTGCCTGTTGTGCTGCACGAGACACTTCCTCTGTACCATAACTGGTATAAAATATTATAATAAAAGAAGTAGATCAAAAGTAAAATACTCCTTTTTATTTTTTTTAAATTAACCATTAGGTGAAAGTATGTTATCCTTTCTGTGAGAAAGATGTTTTAAAAATTGACTTTGCTTCCATTTACAAAAAAAAAAAAGACAATGTGAAAAAAAATTAATGACGTAAAAAGCCAATGTTTTAACTGATAACAAAAATCCTTAAAAACAGAGCATTCATGAATAACTGTTTAGAAAATCCAAATTAAGGCTTACAATATTATGTTAAAACTATCACCTTGATTTGAAAGCAAAGCAAACTAAAACATGGGAAACTGTTTTTATCAAACAAGGATGAGCAATCCCTCTGATTTCACCCAAAAAAGAAGAAATTTGGTGTAAACAGCTCAAGGAAAATTAAGATCCCTGATTACACATTGATATGATATGTTGGTGGCTCTCAAATTTATAGTAATAACACTAATTGATACTTGCTTTAACTGTAAGAATTTATAACTAGCATCAAGTATTATTCTTAGAGAAAAATTATTCTTCCTAAAGAAAAGACAGTCCACATTTGTATATGTACACAAAAAAACATTCATGGACTGCTAGTTTGTGTGAAAATTATTATTTCTGTTGGTATATTTTTAAATAGTGTCAGCATGAAGAATGGTTTCCATTATCCCAGGTTTTTTAACATTTCTTTTAAATCTCCCCCATCATATATTATTGATTTCCTTATAATAGCTCTGAAACAAAAGAAAAAAGATTTATTTTACTGCAATTCCCATCAAGACTTCAGAGGAAGTGTTCTTATTTTAGGCACTTTGAATGAGTGTGTAGTCTTCTAATGTACTTGGGAGTTTGATAAACCCTCTGACTGTTTCCAAAATGTTCTCTTCAATGAACAAGGTTTTAAACCCCAAAGATTTAAGGCTCTCTGGGGGCAAAGCAGGTATTTTGAATTATAAACAAGACTAAATTAAAAGCTGTAAACCATATGAGATTACTCCAATTTTTGAATTAAAATCCTGCTGTTCCTTATAAAACCAGCTCCTCTATAAGAGCCAATTTCTTTCCATGAACTTCTGTAGAAAACAGCATTATCCCTGCATTTCAACTTTCACAGTGCTGCAATTAACCAATTGCATATTAACTGGTTACATATGATAAAGATTTTTTTCAAAGTACTCTCTTTATATAAAAGTTGCCACTGTTGAAGACAAGACTCAACCAATGCTACCAGAGAAACATCCTCTATGTGCACCCTGTTAAATAGTACCTGGTAGGACTATTTTTATTGCTGATTTGATCTGCAGTAGACCCAACTCACCAAGAGAAATAATGAAAGTTTTATCAGGCATATGATTTAGGAATTACTTTTCAGCAGGGTTTTCATGATGACAAGTATACAAAGGAAGAGGGATCCAATATCAGGTAAATTCGCACTAAGCAGCAAAAAGGAAAAAATCCTCCCTTGATGCCCATGGATAAGTTTTAGTGCAAGGACCTTTAAGGAATATCTTGCTTATAAAAATAAATAAATAAATAAATAAATAAATAGCACACTAAGATGGATTTTTCTGCAACATAATTCCTCCATACACTTGCCACATCTCTGTATCATTACCATCTAGTCTTCATTTATATTTGCTGCTTGGTAGAAAGCAAGCAGTCAAGATCCCATCTGTCTTTGAAGGTAATAGCAAAATGTTCACTGCTGAAATATAGAAGGAATGCATTTCCAGAAAGAAATGCTTTGTCTGTGAGCATTGACAGTAGTTGTCTTGACTCACATAATGCATATGTATACTTAAAGAATGTTTGAAGAATCTCACATTGATATGAGTCAGGTTTCAAACTGGGATAGACAAAACAGTAGGAGGAAGTACAGCCTTCTGTCTCTATGCCTTTTGAAGACACAGGATACTTTATTAGACTATATGTTAGATATACAACTCTGTCCGTCTGTCTGTCTGTCTATCTATCTATCTATCTATCTATCAATCAGACCTGCAACTGTTCACATAGCCTATTCATCTGTGGTTAACACTTGAGCCAGCTCTGGCATCAAGAGAAAATAAAGCAGGCTGGTGGTCCTGGGAATTCTGAGATGAAAACCAGAATTGGCTCCAAAGTGATCAAGCTGTAGAAAACCACATTCATAACAGTGTTCCCTCATCATGTTGTAAAAACAAGATACATCTGAAATTAACAGGTGAAGAACACACTGATATCAGGTTGGTTTGGGGGCCTTTTCTGACATGCTGAGTGTTCAGATTATTTGATTCTGACAACTTACTCCTGTCAGTAAATAAGGATTGAAAAACCCCACAGGATATATAATTGTATGCTTTGTCAATTGGTTGCAAAGGCTCAGAGAATGGCTCAGTGTAGACAAAAGCATGGATTTGTGTGAATGTGTAAAAAAAGGGAACTGTATTTGGTTAAACTCCTTTGGAATAGTTCTGCCAATTAAACAGTATCATTAAAGGATTATTTTCCTGAGTTTCTAGAAAGAAGCTTTACAAAAACCCCTGAAAAAATTCACTGTCTATCTATTTAATCCATTTCACTCTCATGCTTTAAAAATGGTCATCACTACAGCTCCTGCAAGGACCTCCCTTTCCCTCTCCCTCTCCCTCTCCCTCTCCCTCTCCCTCTCCTACTCACTAGGAATGCTTCTGCTGGTCCTGAAGGAGATCTTGGAAAGCCTCCCAACGAAAATGACAAATAGCTGCTCCTCTGTCTCTAGAAGCTAGGCTACTTCTGCCTCTCTACCTACATCCCCCTCTTCTCTCTCCCCACGCACCCATCCTTTGCACATCTAGCCAAGGAGGGCACATTTACAGTACTGGTTAGCATGGACCCCAGTGTTCAGGTTGGGGGGGAAATAGTGATGCCAGCTTTACAGCTAAGCCTCTCCCTTCCCTCACCCAAGCCCCAGGCAGACTAAATGTTGGGCTGTCAAATATTGGGGAAAATATTTGCTCTGCTCCCCTGTGTAACAATGGAACTTCACTGGGAGTTGTTGCATTATTAGACCAGACAGTTTTCAAAATAAATTGAGTCAATATGGAGTATGAAACATATTTTTAAGCTAGACCAGAGGGTGAGATTTGCTCAACAGGCCTTTTTTTAACAAAATCATACCAAAGTGTTTTTTACCATCGTGGAGATTTTTGGAAATGGATAATTAATAAAGAAGAAATGCATTATCACTTTTTTTTCAGGTGACTATGAAGATAATGACCTTATCTCCTATGAATAATTGTATGAAATTTCTTCAAAAGTGCTGCACAGTCTTTGATCATGCAAGATATGCAAGAAATTCAGCTAAGTAAGAAAAAAATGCTATCATGCCTTTTTCATGTCTCCAGCAGATAGCTAAAATGTGCAGAACTCTAAAAATATTTAGTGGCAGGATATATAAGCTCCATCTTTTCAGCTTCTTTCTTTAGATGTGCAATGAAATTTAATTAAATGAATCACTGTACACACTTTGAAAAGCTCAGGTATAAAGGGACATTTCTGGTATCTATAAACCAGAGGAGAAATAACTCATATAACAAGCATTCCTTAAATAATATTTACTTAATAGGTGGTTACAGATTTTTCAGATCAATCAAATCGTATCCTCTCCACAGGGAGTGAGATTAAAGAGAGGGCTCATGGTGACCAACTTTAAATGCAGTAAACTGATCCTTTTAAACTCACTCTCCAGCCTTTCTTTTCCTTTCCTTTTCCTTTTCTCTTCCTCTTTCCCCTTGCCCCTTCTCCCCCTGCTCCATAAAGAGCCTTTTTACAGCAGGCTCAGTAAAATTGTTTTAAGAATACTTCCCACATTTCCCCATGCAGTTCACCAGAAAAGTCAAATTAAGAGATTAAGAAACTCTCAGGACAATAGACTTCTAGCAAATTCAAGTACTCCTAGTTGGAATGTATTGCCAAAAGTACCCTGCTTGCTAAAACGAGTAGCTCTGTGTAAGCAGCTCTCCGGGAGCAGTTCTACTGATTGCTGTATTATGACACAGAAAGGGAAGGGGAAGATGCTTACTTAGATAACTGATCCAAGACTATAGTCAGTGCAATCACTTACTTGGAGGTCAGGAGAATTTAAAAGGAACCAAGTTTCTAAAGTACATAGACATTCCTAGGTGTAATTAGTATTTCCTCGATGGTTATGCATTTGTCTTAAGTGTCCTTTTCAAAGATTATAAAAGGATGTTGAGTACATCTTCAAAAAAAATCCTTTCCAATTGCCTGGTTCTCAAATCACTCCCTAACATGCAAATTTATCAAGAGCTGTCTTGACAGATCTTGAGAAACCACTTCCAGTAAGAAGGCAGCCACAAGTGCTTTGATTAAAACAGGTTCATAAAACTTCAGGCAACATAGATCTGTTGTATTTTCAACTTCTTTTGAAGTTAACCCTGGAATTAACATATATTATTAGGTTCCAGAATCTACAATCCTATGCTGGCACTTTTTACGCTGAGCAATGCCTGCAAACCCTGTGAGCCCTTTTACACAAGCAGAGGAGGATGCTTACTGAAAAAAAAAAAGCCCAAGTTAAAACAACCCAAAAACCAATGGTAACCTTTGTCTCAGTTGAGTTATTATTGAAGTTTAACAAATGGAAACAAAACTTCGAGAAAAATGAGTATTCTGTTTTAGGAGAACAACTTCTCCTGCTTATGCAGCATCTTTGAGGAATTGTCTCCCTAGTGCCACAGTTTTCTGAAGTGCACCTAAAACACTAGGTGGGTTAGCATGATCATTGTATTTGAATTTCAGATAAGAAATTTGTCTTTTCCAGTCTGAGGGGAATACTTTGACTTTTATGAAGTAGCACAGAGGATCTGCATCAGCATAATAGTAATGTGATTATTATATCCCAACAAACGAGACAGAGTGAGAAAAATAATTATCAAGTTGAGATCAAGCTGAAACTGGTGTGTTGCAGCAGGAACTGAAAGCTGCAGAGGAAAATTAGATATGAGTCCTTAAAAAATGTAACCCTTTACAACCTGAGAAGATGATGTGATGAGGAAGAACATCATCAAAATACCATCTTTGGTCCAATTTTGCTTTCAGTTGGGTAGGTGAAAGTCAGCTAAACCAGAGGTGCCAGAAGGCAGCACTAATATGAAGAAGAAATAAGTCCAGTGTCTTCTACAAACTGCTACTGAAACCACTGAACTCACGAGTAGCAGTCACACACCTGCTCACAGGGCTTCAGTTGGTGAATTGGCACCACAAGCAAACACTGGAGTTAGATATGTATGCAACAATATTTACACACACAAATGTTTTGCTTGAATGAAATAGAAAACTCATCATTAAGAGAAAAAAAAAAAAAAAAAAAAAAAAAAAAAAAAAAAAAGGAAAAATATAAGCTAATCACAAATTTTCTTGAAGGAATTTTTACTGTTCTAGTGCTCCAAACACTAAACTGGAAATTTTGGGAAATAAAAAATGCACACACCTCAGCATAGCTCTGCTAGGGCAGACTGAAAAATGTAAAGACAATTCCTTTCATAAATACACTGACAGGAAGATGGAGTTCTCACAGTTATAAAAATGAATCCTCCTGGAGCTGTCCTCCAGAAATACATTTTGCTGGTAAACAACCCGAAAAGACTCATCTGAAAGATAGCTCCATTACTTTTCAGACATCACATTACAGGAGTCAAGCACGGGGGGAAGGTAAGTAGCCTGGAATCCATCCACGTAACATGCTCTAATTATAACTTGTGTGTCATCTTTCCGATGGGCCGTGTGTTTACGAGAAACTGTCACTGACATTTGACATATGGGAGAGCAATTGGGTTGATCAGGGGTTTTAACCTATGGGATCTTGAGAGGGTCTTATTTCTATTTATGTTTTTACTTCTCAGGACAGTGGCGTACCGTCAGGTGCTGTAGAGCTCCGACATGGGTGAGTAGTCTAGTTTTCCTTGGTAGTCAGCAGGAAGAGTTGACCTCTGGAGGCCATTTTAGAGCACTTGAATTCATCATTGTTGTTTACTTGTGGAGCTTAGATTCCTGAGAGAAGGCACATAAATCAGGTCATTTCCGAGCATTAAAAAATGCCTCATCATTAAAATTTCAATAGTGTATATCGATCTCGTAAGTAAGTGCAGAGATTGATCAGAATTTGCTTTTATTCTTCTCCTGCCAAGATGAGCAGGTGAGCAAGAGCTTTAAAGCAGCTTTATCTGGTGACCTTATTTTTAATGACTGATTCCTATAAAATGAGTAGAATGAGCAGCAGGACATAGCCCTGTGAGTGTACTTTAAGAGAACACCCCCAATCACACAAATTACTGGAAAGCTCTTCTAAATAAGTGTCTTGAAAGTGTGTGGTTTTTTTCACCCATTTTGCCTGTTAGATTGACTCATGCGAGTGACGAGGTGGTATATAAAGAATGGCATCCTTTAGTGCTGGTTTTTGCCCTTTGTGCAGATCCAAAGAATGCTCATCATGGATCAGTATTTAAATTCCTTGAGAAAGAAAGTCAACATGATGTGAGAATTTGAAAGAATCATATGAAAGAGAATCTTGCATCTAGTAGATTGGGTGCCCAAACAAACTGATCAAATTTTGATTCTCTAGTCTTGTATTTTTAAAACTAAATTAATAAACCAGAACTTCTTTATTAATTAATGGGGAAATTACACAGGTGATATCTAGCCTGGTGAGCAGCTGCCAAATAAGGTAGTGTACTTTTCACTTGGGGATTGAGTATTAAATAAGAATCTTGGAAATCCAGCCAGACCTCTGTTGTTATTGGTTACTCAGATTTAATTTTCAAAGGCTTTTTTTTACATGAATTTGATTTTATATTGCCTAGAAACTTATTAACATATTTTTGTCACAGTTCCAAATTTGATCTGAAACCTTTCTGTTTTCCTGGACTGAAGAATAAGGGCATGCAAGTGTGCCCACGCACACAAATATACAGAAACAGCTCTCCACCTACAAAATACCAGTAAGGAAAATAACCATATCAAACCAGAAATGTCAAAGTCTAGGCAGAGAATCACAGAACTGATTTAACACGTTATTTAGATTCTTTAGGTGTTCTTCAAGATTATAAGTGTCTTGGGTTTTGTTTTTTTTTAATCACCATTCTCTTAGGACAATGGACTTGCCAAAAGGCAGATAAAATTGGATGTTTTCAAGGAAGCAGTGCTTCAATAAAAATGATGAAATTCCTGCTGCTCCACAACACTAAGGGGACTGTACATTATCTTTCTACAGTGATTGCCTGTAATACACTGACATTTCTGGACCTGTACTTTTTTATGTAGCTGACAAAGAAACTAATTTGAATAATTTTCAATTCTGTTTGTTATTTCTAAATATCTTTACAACATTTATGTGTTTCATGTGAAAGAAAGAGGGAAATTGCTGGACTTTTTTAACGAGCAAACCCACAGCTTCAGCTGACTATTAATTTTCAGAGAACAAAGCTTATTGTGAGCACTACGAGTTTGAACCAAATAATATTGTTGTGATTCAACCCCAGCCAACAACTAAGTACTCCTCCACTCCTGATGGGGAGAGGAATTGGGGGAAAAAAAAAGCAAACCTTGTGGGATGAGATAAGAACAGTTTAATGATGGAAACAAACCCAAATATACTAATAATACTAATTAGAATAATAACAACAATCATTTTTATTTTAAAAGAGAGAGAGAAAGTCCTAAAACCCAAGAGAAACAAGTAATGCATAATTTAATTTCTCACCACCCACTGACCAACGCCCAGCCCATTCCTGAGCAGCAATTAGCAGGACCTGACCAACTTCCCCCGCTTTATTGACTGAAAACAACATTCTATGGTTCTTTGCCCAGTTTGGATCAGCAGTCCTGACTGTGCTCCCCCAGCTTCTTGTGCACCTGCTCACTGGCAGAGAGAGCATGGGACACTGAAAAGTCCTTGACTCAGGGTAAGCACCACATAGCAACAACCAAAACATGAGTGTGTTATCAACATTATTATCACACTAGATCCAGAACACAGCACTGTACCACTGACTAAGAATAAAATGAACTCTATCCTAGGCGACACGTGTCTGGGTTTATTAATATATTTTATGTGGTTAGTAAAGTTAAATATAAAAGGATCTGACTTACAACAGCTTTTGAGTAAAAGAGAACCTTGCAATGCAAGAAGTTAAACACCTTTTTTTTTTCCCCCATTCAGCTGCATTTCTTTAGCACAAACTCTTAAGCAAATTTCAGGGATGATTAAAAGGAGTCAGTCAAGACCTGTTCAAATCTGTTGTTCTTATGAATTCCCTTCGAAACCCCACTTCAAATCTCTAAGATTACTATTATGCAACTGCATGTATTATGAAAGACTGGAATGAGCTAAGGTGGCTGTCTATTATTATTCACGTGTCCAACAGGAGTGTAACAGACTGAATAAGAAAGTTACAAATTACTTGTGCAAATGCTTCCTTATTTTTCAATTTTTTTTTTTCACTAATTGTCGTTAGTCTCAGTAAAGGAGTTACTAGGGCAGATCCACTGCCAAATGTAACACTCATTACCCCAAGCAAACCCATTGAGAAGGGATACTCAGGCCACTGAAATTTCAGCTGTAAACAACTGCTGCTTGAGTGACTGACTTAATACTTGTTCACACCAAGCACAGCAAGAAAACCTCTTCCATTTATTCTGCTTGGTATAAAATGTCCCCACACTTACAGTAAGGGACCTAACTTTGATCCAAATTCAACAAATTATTTAACCTCTGATTACTGCTCTAAAAAGATGATTTTCATCCTGCCTTCAGGCAAGAGCTGCATTTTTGCTGTGCTATGGGACAAAGTAGCACTGCACAAGAGGAGCTGGTTGTTCAAACCACACAGTTGATTCTGGGAACCCAAACACAGTAATAAACACATTTCCAGCAGTTTTACCCTCACCCTCACTCAGTCTGCTTGAGGCACTGGACACCCACCTGCTGCTGCAGCACACGGTGTGTGCTCTGAAGTGTATCATATCCCCAGCTCAGCTGTAAGGCAGCCTCCAGGCTCAGCCTGAGTGGGAAGAACTGAATTATAGGAACAAGTGCCAGCTGGGGATTTGTTTCAAAAACACACTCCTGAACAAAATGAAGATGCTAATGTAGATATAGCCCAAGTGAACCTCTGCATTTCACTGCATTCAGCCGTAATTAATGTGTTTTCTATGTCCTTCAATTCTGTCCTTGAAAAGAATTTAGGCAAGATTTATTGGGAATAAATCTCCAGAGCCTAATTTATGCAGGCTTAAATCTGTGGCTGAACTGCAGTGGTAACTTCAGGGGAAGTGACTTTATCCAAAGCTGTTTGGATACACTACATTCCACTAATACAGGAATTGCTCTTTGTCCATAATCATTTAACCAGTTCCTTATTATATTTAAACTTGCTCTTTTGCCCTTCCAGCAGATTAGCTCCTCATTGTTATTCAAGGAAATATCAGCCTTTAAAATAAGCACAATCCAGTTTATTCGCAGGGATTTAACAATTCTGTATGGATCTGTACTTCTGATACTGCTCAAGTCAATGACTATTTCTTTCTTGGTGTGTGTGAGAAAAATTTGAAATCTGAATCTAGACAGCAAATTTGAATCCAGATGTCTTACATCAAAATATTGTTCTATTGACCAGCATGAAAAGTAGGGAATATTTAGTGCTTAAAAACACGTTTAAAAGGGAAAGCTGTTCAGTGATCATCTTTTAATCCATGGTGAAAATAATAGACCTTCCTCCATGTCAGTTAAAGATGATTAATCAAGAAGGGTCATTTTATCCTTCAACCATTTCTTCACTGACCTGAACCTGACAGAGTTCAGTATCATTTAGCTTAGCTTTATTCCAAAACCAAATCTAATTTTTAAATGAATATGCACAAACTCAGGAGACAGACAAAGCAAGACACATTAATTGTGGGGTATTTCTTAGACTCTTAATGTTAAATCTAATAAGTTTTATAAATAAAAAAAAGTCAAGTTATTCTTAGCACAGTTTGTGATAAGAATGAATGTTTCTAACACAAGTTTTAATGACCAGTCTGGTATCTAGTCCAGTAGGTTGGCATTGCTCTGAAAGTAGAATCTGACTCATTACCTAAAACTATATGAGACACTGTCAACTTTTGCATATAGCTACAGTATGATGGCACTTTCCATGATGCCTTATCTGCAGGATGCCTTTCTGTGCATTTTGCATCCAGCATTGATGAGATACAAAATATTAGAGGGGGAATCAAGGCATAGGGATGCCACCCTTGAAACAACAGATGTCTGATGGAATAACCCATGGGGCAGGGCTGGTCCTGAGGCCTTGGTGTGAACTGCTGCACACACAGCCCACAGGCAAAGTACAGTTTAGATCTCTGTGAACAAGTACTATACCTTGGCCAGTCACCAGTGTGGAAGCAGGTGGGTTCTTCAAATGGAAAGGATCTTGTCCTGAAAGCACAAGGGTTTGATCCTTGATGTGAAGGATCCAAAGAGGAGGGTGTCACTGAGGGTGCAAAATGCCTCTAAACTCAGCTCCTCATACATCTGATGTTGCAGTTCACAGCCTCGTTTCATCTGCTGCCATCACAGATCTTACTCCTGCCTCTCCATACATCCCTACATTACACCAAGTAATTAAAACCAGTGAAGTGTTTAATATCATTATAGAATAAATAACTTTAAGAATAATTTCCTTCATCTTTTTAGAGTTCTTGCTGCTTTTTCATAAGATGTAATGTTGCCTTTGAAATCACAATTGATGATGCTTCTTTTTCAACATAAACATAATCTTTTTTGAGTAATAAGTGATTAGAAAAACTTTATCCCAGAAAAGCAGCATATCAATTTTATTTATACCAGTAAAGGAAATCCCTGAAGAAACAGATATTTACAGAAATATTACCCTAAAATTAGAATTTTCTCAGGAAACTACATCTTATTACACTATGTTTTTCTTGATCAGCATATCATGAGTTTGAGCATAAAGTTGATAGTTAAAGTATAAAAATAACTTGCTGCAAATCTATCAGCTTTACCAGTCCTACCAAACATCATCCCTGTCTAGTACCATTTAGGTTTATTTGCAGGAAAAGTGGAAATCATGATGAACCAAGTTTGGCATTTGAGTCTTTTGCCAAGCTACTTGATGGTAAATTTTCCCTCAGACTTCAATATTGCAGAGTTGCATTTTCTTTTTTGCAGTGACAGTGCCTTATTTATACAGGCAATATCCACTGTAAGGACCTTACAAAGAGGTTCAAGATAATTGATAAACTGGAGAACACTCTATTAATGAAGTTTTGTCCAATTTCCTTGAAAATTACTTTTGAGATGCTAATTTTTTCCTTACAAGCCTATTTTCTATTATTTGTACGGTCCTTGAGTTAAAACTTAAACCAAGTTTATTGTATTGCCATTTCATGTTTGTATTTGAATATCTGCCACAAGACAGCCTTATTAAAGGGATTTGTATTGTACTAAATACGTAATTCAATCCTAATTTTTCCCTAGACTGAAAGATTTCAGGCAGTGAGTGCACAGCCATCATCAGGGAGTTGTCCCCTGGTCTCTCCCACTTCTAATCACATTTCTATGCTCTGCTTTTTCCTATTTCTTTTTCTCTATTTTCTGGGGGTTTTTTTGGTTTTTTATTCTCTCTGACAGGTCATAATGTCATATGCAATGCAGGGAGCTAATGCTCTCTGCTGTAAGAATTGACCTCAGCACAGTCTTCATCTGTGAAGTGGGATGTAAGGCTCTTGCTTTTCCAATCATGGAAAGTAGCAAGTGCTCTTTTATAAATCTTCCCAAGCAGACAAGAAATCCAGTTCCAGTGTTTTAACTGTCATTAGTGATAAAAGTGTACTGATTGAAAGGAATTTTTTTCTCTTTTATGGTAGCAGTAATATCCTATTCCTAGTAAATTGTTAGGAAGGGAAGGAAAAAGAGAATTAAGACCTTTTGATCTTAAGAACTGGTTATCTGGCTTTAGATCTGAGAAAGCTTTAACAAAATGCTATTCAAGGTTTTGGTGGTACTACTACTTAAGCACATGAGTAGCTATTCTGCTAGTCCTAACAAAATCATTAAGGTATCCTGTGATATTCCTAGCTGTACACGCCATGTAGCTACTTACATACACGTGTTTTCCATATGGTTGTCTTAGTAGCACCTGAGTTTTTGCACTTCCTTTAAATATAAATATGAAAATAATTAGATCCTGTTTGATCATGGACACTTGTCAAAATGTTAGGAATATTAACATTAATTAGAAGTTCAAGGATTTTTTACTGCTTTAGGACAAAAAAAAACCAAAAAGCCAAAACCAAAACCAAAACCAACAAGAAAAACAACCTCCCAAAAAAACCAAAACAAAACACAAACAAACAAACAAACAAACAAAAACCCTGAAGAATTTTCTGAATAGCTGTTTAGAAGTTGTTGTTTAGGAAGATCAAACAGCTACATGTCTGAATTGGAGCACAGGGTTTCTATTCTTATCACTAATTGACTCACTTTGTGGGAATGGATAAGAAAATGATTCTTGTTGTTGGGTTGCCTTTAGAGAAATGATGAGACACAAACATAAACAAAGGCATACACAGTTCACTTCACCTGTGGCCATCAGGTCCAGACAGGAAAATTATATTGAGAGTGCTTTCTCATTAGATATTCATACATCTCTGTCCAGTAATGTACCTGAGCAATTGAAAAACTCCCTCGGGATTTACTAATGACAAGGGAGGGAAAAAAATTAAATCTGATTACTTGCTCAGTATATAGCATTAAAAATGACCATGGAAAGAACTGAGCCTACACCTCTCAGACCCAGTCTTCCAGCTCTAAACTTTTCCCCAGAGATTGCTGATTTCTTTTTTTGGGGGTTTGCAAATATAATCGAAGCTGAAGAATCAATCTATAGTGCTAAAATATGACAGAGGCTGCTTTTTTCTTTTCTGTCCTGTTTAAAAATCTAGTCAGGAACAGCAACTTCAAACAAAGAGAATTTCTACCATTTCCTCCTATTTTTTAGTGGAAGTGTAGAAAGTCTGACTGCAGAGAAACACTTCTGCTCTTGTGACAATCTGCCATTCTTCATGACTGGGTCTTGTCACATTGTGAAGCAACTTGTGAATCAGAGAGTCTGTACCATAACACAGAGAGTGGGAGGCTTAGCAAACAGAAGCTGGGTTCCTGCCCACAATTTTTGAGCCATGTTTCAGCATGTTACTCATTATTCAATACCCACTATCACTTAGAGAAATTGCCAGAGAGAAACTACCACACAGGTTAAACGGTTTATTGTACCTTTACTGTACATTTCAGAGGATAAGGTGTGAACATTCAATCAGATGTTAGGGACTGAGGACAAGGTGTCACAAAAAAGCCAACTTTCACCTCTGAGAGGAAGCAAGTATGATTCTGCTGATGATTTTCCCATACCATGTGAGTATTATGAAGTCCAGCTAGTGAGTAGCAATCAAAAGGTCAGCACATCAATTTATTAATCATTGGATGCTCTTGTGGGGCATTTTCACTGAATTAGCTACATCTATAATTAAATAGTACTTTATCTGATGTTAAGTCATATTATATTCAAATTCTTCAATCATCTTGAACACTGACTTGATTGCATGAGCTACCATGCAATCAGAAGATTATTTAATACCACATCCACAATGCAACCATAAATGATTGAAACAAGAAAAACAAAAGTATTTTTGTACAACTTCTACTATCAGTGATAGTTCAGTAAGAAAGTTAAAGAATTCTCATATTTCCTTACAAATATTTTAAGTTTAAAAACTTGATTCACTTTATACTGTGTGAAAGTAGAGAAAGGACCAGCTCTAATTTTATGAAGTGGTGTTAAAACTCGTCTTGGTGGAAAGTGAACCCGTGCCCTTCCACAGAAGAATCTGGACCTGCCAATGATATTGCTGAATTCTTTAGACCATCGTCTTAAGAAATCGCCTCTTACAAGGAACATCCATTCCATACTTCATCTATTACTATAAGAAAAAGCTAAGATAATACAGTGGTTGGTTCACTGCCATTTAAGTTTAGAAATATATATCCCATTAAGCACATTCAGACCCAACTTTTCAAAACACAGACATTCACATACACTGATGAAAACTTCAGATTCCAAATTTAGTACAGATGTTTCATCTAAGTGCTTTCAAAAGCCACATTTTTTTTCTCCTTGTTCTGGTAAACTTTTCACTATCAGCAGTCACCTAAAACTACTTACCCAAACTTTATTTTAAATGCATATGACCCCAGCAGTATAAAGCATCTTCTGCTTCCCATTAAATCAATCAAATAGTAGGATCTTAGTATTTAACTTCTTCTAGTAACTAGATTTTCAATAGTTCACGAAGTGTACTGTTGAATTAAATAACATCTTTTCTTGTTTGAGCCAAGAATTTCAGGAGATTTTTATTTTTATTTTCCAGTGTGCATTTGCTTTTTTTGTAATACGATCGTGTTGTTCAGCCATGGTCCAGCCTAAAATCCAATATGATCCTGAGATCTTTTTCTACAACACCCCTGCCTCACCTGTTGTTCCTCACTTGAATGTGGCATTGGTGTTCAGTTTTTCTCAGATCTTTTTAATTTCTAAGCTTGATTTCAACACTTGAATGTGTTGACAACAACAGTGTCTTCAAATTTATTGAGCATAGTATTTATCCCACTAGTCAAGTAACTAATAAAATTACTGAGAAGGACATCTCTGAACTATAACTTTTTTCAATGATCCCATTTGATACATGAGTTGGTTTTGACTTTGAACCATTGTTAACCTTGAAAACTATATTAAGAAAGAATATGAATTTTCTAATTTCATTTGTAAAGCTGCAGTACCTCGGTTTTTCCAGTTACCACTGTGATATCAGAGTTATTACCAGTACCGAAAGATAACACATTCCTGAGTCTTCAAATCTAATGTTCTTACTTTGTTTAGTTTGTTGAATTAAAGACAGCCCTTAGAAGAAGTTAAGGCATTTTTTTAAGCACTTCAGCTACTGTGTTACACAAATCCCCACTAACTACTTAATCAAAAAAAATGATGTCTAGATGTGGTTTAAAGAAATACAGATGCATCATTTAGTCTTCATTCTTCTCCTGGAGGATTTCACTCAGGAAACCATTCAGGCATACAGATTTCATTACTGAAATAGATGGAAACGTCAGCCTGTGTAAAAGCTTCGAGCACAGGAACAGAAAGGCAAGATCAGTTTTTCTTTGTCCATTTTTTTTTTTTTTTCTTCCCACCCAGCGCTATTTCTGCTTTGTCACTTTTCCCCATCGTTTGTCTGCGCAGCTTCGCGGGCTCCCTCTGCCGGGTACCGGCCGCAGCCTCGCCTCCCCTGCGGCCGCGCAATAAGACTGACTTCATCAGCATTTCTCGCTCCAGTAATAGCTAAGAAACCATCAGTTTATCAAAGGATAAAGCTTCGTGTAGTCTTGGTGTGTAATCCAGATCATAATATGCTTCCTGAGCTGAAAAAAATATTTGAAAAGTCTACAATGATTCCTTTTTTCTTCCCCCTCAATTTCTTTTGGGGTCTGAAAAGGGAGAAATAAAAGATGCAGCTAACCAGTAGATTAATATCCCATAATATCGACGCTAATAATCCAAATAAAATGCTTAAATACAAAATTTCAAGTAAGCAGCTTTTAATATCTCTCTTTACTCAGGCAAAATTCCGCAATAATCTGGATGTGTCATACTTTCTCTTAGCTGGCAGTCTTCTCTCCTAACTCAGGTGTGGATGTGCATTTTCTCTTGCTCCCCAGGATATTGCAAACTAGCACGGGATAATTTCTAGATCGAATCCCAGTAGATATGGCCCTCTTTTACAGTAGATATACAGCCAGTTATAACATTACTATATAGATTTCTAAAAATATTTCCATAATCAATATAATGAAAAGTCTCCTCTAAAGGCTTGAGAAAATGAAGCTGGTTTTTGTTGGTTTTTCTTTTAATTAGAGTAAGAATATTAACAATTTTATATGGTAATTCCTTGTATTAATCCAGAGTGATTTGAAAATGGAAGAAGCACTGGAAAGTTTGCATGAGGCAGCCCCGGATCACAGGTCATATGCTTGACAAGTCTATTTTACCTGGATTGCATTTGCAGATTAAGACTTCTAACAATTATTGCCTTTTCAGAACTTCTTATGGTTTTAATACCTGTATTTCATTTCCAAGAACCAGCTAAGTACAGAGATAATGAGAAACAAATACTGAGTGATAAATACATATTTCTATGATCATGTCTTCAACACCTTCATGTGTTGAAGATGTATCCAGAAAAAAAATGGTCTCAGGTAAATTTTGACTGTTGGAACAAACCTGTGGAACAGCTTTAGGCAGCTCAACACATCATTGCTAATGATGCATCCCTGTTCAGGGATTAGATTTGCTGGTGTACCCTCTCCCTTCCTGAAATTTGTGATGGTCAGTCAAGGTTGTGTGTATGGGCAAAAAACGGTTTTACCAAGAGAAACTTACGAATGATGTCTGACGTAATGACTATATGGAATGCCTTGAGAGAATTTCAGCTTCGTTTTAAGTCCTTGCCAATTGTACATTGTGCTCTACTTTGCATAAATATTGCCAAACTGTTGAAGAAAATATGTAATTTATTATACAATTTTAGTGATGACTAGTGAATAAAAACATAAGCTATTTATATGACTTATGTATTCTTATATACTTATAAAAGCAATTTATGTGCCAGTGGCCATGGTTTAGTTTGGTATTGGTCGATTCAAGTTTGTCCACATTAAGTTTTCCATAGTGTTTTAATGAACATTTGCTGGTTTCCTTTCTGTAGTCTAATGTAGCAAGAATTTCAAGCACTGAAAAAACAATTTTTTTGTAAGGAAAAGGAAATTTTCCTTCAGAATTTTTATAAAGAAATGTGTACCCTAAGAGCCTAGTACAGAATTGTCCTAAGACCATTTAAACACAAACCCATTCTCCTCATAGTCGTTACTATGTAATATTGTCCCTCTCTTTGACACATATGCTTTCCTGTGGTGTTGCAAAGAAAAATTGTGTAATTGCAAACATCTTGCTCTTAGAAAAGATCACAGTATAAAATAATAGGAAGAAAGACAGCAAGCTCATGAAACAAAATCCCTGAAGTACTTCAATTTTGTTAAATTCAATTTGGATAAGCTCTGATGGGGGTTTAACAACACTACTCTGGGCTCTCTGCATCTCAGAAGAAATGTTTTATCTGTTGATTATTTTTCCTACATGGAAAAAAATCTGAGGAGTTAATTTTATCTCCAGGAAAAAACTGATAGATACAACTGATGGATAGTGGTCTTGACATAATATTTTTGGGTAAGAATAGCAAAAGATCATATTCATGAATTAAGTCATCCTTTTATTACTGAAACAGCTTATTGAAAATTCTCAGATAAAATGAGCTATCGATTCACTACAGATGTCTCTTTTGAATATTTTTCTTTTAAAATTCTTTAATAGAAGTGTATAAAAATAATCTGAGAAATATGACTAAAGTAATTGAAAAGTGGTTTTACTTCTTAGTTTCTGTGGCCGTACTTTTTCCCTTCAGTGTTTCAGTTTCTCCTTACAAAAATTAAATCAAACACAGACCACCATAACAAAACTAAAAAGTTTGCATTTTAATTTATATTACTGTGTTAAATTCTTAAATGACTATGTGAATATAGGCTGAGGATTTCTTTAGTAAATAAGTTTTTTATAAAATGTCAAAACCCAATGCAAAATTGATACAAAATGACAAGGTTCCAACTGAGCCAAATTTCATCAGTGATAGATTTCAAACTCAGTGAACCTAAGAGTTCACTCCAACCTAATTTTTTTAAAAAATTGAAACAGATTCACAAAGTTATGCCAATTCTATAATCTACTAAATTCATGCTGTGATTGATTTATTTCTGAACAATTATACGTGGGATATCAGTGGAAGACTAACATAATTAGAATTCAGAAAATATACTTTTTGTTAGAAAATTGTAGTTTCAAAGGGTGGTTTCTGGAGTTATTTTAAAAGGGGAAAAAAGAAAAGATATAGCAATAATCCAATCAAGATGAAATGAGTTAGTGTGTCTTTTTTGTTTCACCCCAAATCCAAACTAAAACCAAAAATCCATTTCTTTAAAATATCCAAGAAAATACAGGAATTATTTATCTTCTGACATTCAGTTTGTCACTGTATTTACTACAAAACCACTTTCTGTGCATGTTGATTTACACGGGTTACTCCAGGATTCCTTGGGATGAAACACCTCAAAAATAATGTCGTGAGGGCGTTTGATGACCAAAAGCAAACACAGCTTCTCATGGCTGAGCTGTTGGCACAAAGGACTGGGCTGCACACAGGACTGACTGAAAAGTTGGATGTGTAAAGGCACAAAGTACGGATTCTCTGCCATCTTACCATGCTTCTTCAGGATAGTTTATATAATCCTCTGGATTCACTAAAAACAATCATTGCACACCAAGGCACATTGCTATTTTCTTTCCAGGAGGAAAAGCCAAGGCATCTTTGTATACTGGATCATTTTTTTACCTCAAGTTCCTCCACCAGCGCGCACAAAACACAGCTCTGTTTTTATGCACAGGCAGGTTGGTTCTGCAGACAACATTAAAAATCAAGGGAATCAAGGAAAATGAATCTGAACTGTCTCCAGCAAGGGCTGCTTGTCTCCAAATATTGAAAAGTGTCTGCAAAAGCGGAGAGAGTACACCGTTTTCCACATTCATAGATAAGAGAGGAGTATACTTAAATTCCTGCACTAGGAGTGTAAGTAAACAATAACAGAGATTTCCTGTTGTAAGTGATAGCTGAGCACTAGGAGTGTCTACAAAGGTGGTGGGGTTTCCATCAGTGCTGTTGTTGTAGGATAAATAGGTGTTTATGAAGATTGGTTGCACATAATCAATTGTTCTTCTTTCTGATTTCTGCTTGCCTTCAGAGATGCCGGGCAGACAGATTAGGAACTCCTCTCACAGAACCCTCTTCCATGGAGCTCTGCATATGCCAAGTAAGCCTTGAGTGATGAGGGAAGGGAAGGCAACCACATCTATAATTTTGGTGAACTTCAAATAAACCCTGAGTAATAACATCTCCCATGAAATGTCAGAAAATGAAAAATAGGATCAGTTTAATGATCTGTAGTCTGAAAGAAGCCCTCTCCCAGAGCAAATTAAAATACTGCACAACTGGGCCTGAATCCATAAGCTTCAACTCAGGCAGTTACAAAAACCAATAAAGAGGAAAATTCTGGCTCAAACAAGACCAAACTTAACCTACCTCCATCCACTGCAATAAAGTGTTTCAGTAATTGCCTGAAAGTAAAACTGGTCTCTGCTCTGTCAGAAAAAAAAATTGCTAGAGCTGGGGGAAAGGATTCACTAAAACCCAGAGAGATGGCAGCAGCACCAAAATTGGCTTCTGCAAGATCTGAAGTTGAGACCTATGGCAACTATGGAATTAATTTGCTGTGCTGAATTTGTCTTTTTGATCTCTATGTGTTAATTCCCTCTCCTTGAATTCTGATGCAGCCAAAGTCCTAACAGCAGTAAATTGATGTGCAGCATACAGACCTGTAAAAGGAAGCAATCTTTTAGTCATCCCCAGAACTTTGTAACTGAAATTAATTTTGTCAGGCAATTTAACTAGAAGATAGGAGATGTATTTTGTAAAGCAGACAGTATCTGATAGTAATTCTATATAGTAGTTCTAATAGTACTTCTAATGAGGACTATTAAATCTTCATTAGGGCTTTGTTTCCTGACTCACAATTTGTATGATGACAGTCTGACATACAAAATTAAAAGAAATGGTGAACGCGCAGTTTTTGTCTAGGAAAATCCTGTTTTTCTTTTCTACATCTTTGCATGGCCTTTGCACAGCTATAGAGGTATGTTTTTACCATTTTCCTACACACTATAAATCTCTGCTTACAGGTATCCGTATTTTTAAAAAAGGTCAATATTTCAAGAAAAATCAAAGTTATGATTAACACACTTTTTCAGACATGATGCCTCCAGGAAAACAGCAACCTGCTCACATTTTTTTTTCCTTTATAGGAAAAATGAGCTTTATTTGGAGCCATCTCCATGCTCTTTGGCAAGGTATATAAATCAGATTTTGCTTCTCTTGAAAGAGGAAGACAGGTGTCAAGCCGAGTCCAGGGTGCTGCTGACACACAGGCCCTTTCTGAGCTCTGTGGAGAGGCTGAAGGAGCCAAGGTTGCTGCTGCTGCTGCCGCCAGGATGGAGGAGAGTGTGGAGCAGCAGTAACTGCTGGGAAAGGTGTCCGTCATGTCCATCCACTGTCACTGCCCACCTGTTTTCTCCCTTTGCCCCAAGAAACGTCCTAGTGACCAAGGTTTCCAAGGCTGGACAGTGAAATCCTGGCCTTTTCCCTTACATCAGATGTTCACTGCCTCTGCCTGTGCCTGGAGCTGACCCCAGACAAAGCAATCTGCAAACTCCTGGTTGCTTTGCCAGCAGCACACCCCTGCTTCAGATGGACTCACGCTTTCCAAGTTACTCCCTTCTACTGTTACCTCTTTCAGCGCTGATAATTTTGATATTTGCCAACATCATGGCTAAGGTAACTTCTTGAGCCCATATTTCTATTTTTCCTATATAGAAACATGATGCTCATTTTACAGAATTTAAGCCTTTCTTGAGCCCTATGCCCTCACTCCAGTCAGTCGTACATTTTACAAAGCAGTTTGAAGGTAGAATAATTGTCCATTTAAAAGACTTCTGCAGCTGCTGTGCTCATGACCTGGATACCTGCTGCATTCTCCTGAGTTTAGTAAGACCTGATCTATTGTGTTATATTGTATTAGAAGTGTTCATCAAAACACACTTGATTCTGTTTTAGACAAAACGCAGCTGTGTTTTTAAGCACAGGCAGGTTGCTTCTGCAGCCAACATTAAAAAGCATCCCATGGGGTAATTGTCACAAATCAAGGAAAATGAAACAAGCAACTCTCCTCAACAACTATAATGCAAGTTCATGTTGTTAGACCATGGGGTTTAGCTTTTGGCATTTTTTACAGAGAATATTTCTGGGAGTTGAATAAAGTATGGATACATGTTTCTTTGTACAGTTTTTAAGCCTAAAACATATTACTTTAAAGCACTAAATAGTGATACAAAGTACAAATAGGATTTTGGAAACTTAGCTTCAAATTTACTTTTGATTGCCTGCATATCAAGGCTTTTTTAGAACTGATTTTTAAGAATTGGAATAGAGAACTAGGAGGAAAAAATAATCAGCACAGACTCAGGGATGGAATGACAATGGCTCTCAAATGTGTATGGGCAGATGTTCGTCTCTTTTTAAATGTCAGCAAGAAGCAATAAACTTCATTTTATTGGTGACACTTCCCTACTATGAAAATCTGTATGTAGTGACAACTGTGACCTGCAGGTTACATTATTCCCAAGAATATACAGAGACAGGAGCTAATGCTTCTAAATGCCTGACTTTTACATACTAGTAACTTTATAGAGGGGGAGTCTAATGTGGGTTATGAATCATGGACTTTTTTCATTTGACTTTTGAATTTTAGTTAAAGTTCACATCCACCTTTAAAATGCAAATTTTTACTCCAGGAACTTGTCACAAAGAAAAATAACGGGGTATGATTGATGTGACTGCTGCATCTTATCTTGTTTCACAAATAAATTTAAAAAGTCAGTCTTCAAAATAAACTCTTTTTCAGTCTTGTGTTTTATAAACAAAACATGACCGAACTGGGGAATATTTTTTGCAGCAAAGAAAAGTGGTCAAACAGCTAAGGGCTGAACTGTCAAAAGATTTCTAAAGGTTAAGGTTACTCATATGCTTTAGCATAAATACACTTTGAATGATTTTTCTTTATTGATGCTGTGGTGCAGTTGAGAGCCTTGAACCTCAACTCCAACTTCACTATGGAAAAAAGCCTGAAAACACTCCCAAAAGGCCCCAAAAGAGCTTATACAGGACTTCACTAAAAGTCTTCTCTGAAGAAGTTGTGTATCTTATTATTTTATTACTGTGGGATGATAAAATGCATAAAGACATCTATGTATGTGTTTGTATAATCAAATGCTGATTTTTTTTGTGCTTCATTTATTCCATATAACCAAAAGTGGGACAGTAGCTAAAAACTGCATTGTTTATTGTTTCTGAGGTTCTAATTAAATGTTCATTTTAAAATATAAAAACATTTTACTGACATTATATTGACTATATGTTTATTATACCTATATACCTGCATTAAATAGGAACAAGACCTTAGTAGTAATTAATATTTTAAATCATTGCATTGGAATCCTCATTCCTGATATAAAATTGCACCAGTGTAAGTCAAATACTTTTATCATTTGAAGAACATGAAAATAACATAAACAATAATTGGAGTGAGCAAAAAGAAGGACATCCTTTATATTCTTACAGTAATATCTTCTGGATTAACCCACTGAGGAGTAAATATGAAAGTCTAGACTTAGCAGGGTATGTAGGTTCATTTTTACTATTTCCTCCATTGATTGCTAAGGGAAATTTTGGAGCCAAATAAATTTTTGAAGATGAGTTACCTGATAAAGACAATTGTGGATTCTAATCACAGACAGAAGAACACTGCATGCTGTTTCATGCACTTCCTGAAGTTCCTAGGCTATTTTAGTTTTAGTAGACCTTTTCATGACAAAAAGTGTTCAGAAAAACAATAAAATTAATTCAGTAAAAATAGATTCAAGGAAATGTGTGAGGCACATACTTAAGAGATCTCTTTTGCAAAGACATGAAATTTATTTTCTTAAAGTGCAATGCAATATTTTTACTGCTTTTTTTTCTCATCTAGTTTTTCAACTAGTTCCTGTGTTTAACTATATATTTATTTGTACTGTATTCATAACAGCTTTTCCATCTCAACTTTCTTTTGCATTAAAATTTTACTCAGTCTAGATAAGAAGAACAGTGGTTTAACATAACCTGTTAACAGTAATTGTTTGGTTATGACAGTCTTAACAGCAATCATGAGTGTTGTCAGTGTGGGAACTTTCCTTCACTCATGTAAAAGCTGATGCCTGAAGGTCTGAGGGAAAAGCTATAATATAGTTGTGTTCTTGGGATTTCACCCCCCCACACCTAAAGATCAGGGTAGTTTTATAGGAACTGTATGCTTTACAATAGATACGTAGCAGAAAAGCAAAGCTTGAACCACAAAACTGTCAATTAAATATCCAAAGGAAACCAGTAGTCAACTATCCATCCAAATCACTAATGTGATTTTCAGGCTGATTACCGGTAAAATTGATTTTGTTTCTATACACACTTCTCCTGCTTACTTTTCTATTAAGTGTAATATCCTCTGTTCTAACCTTTCAGGCTATTCTGTACAAAAGATATTTTGCAAGAAAACAGAAGTGTGAGTGGTGAGGACCAGCAGCGTATCAGATGGAGGATTGCATTAGCTTCAGCAAAACCAGGGCTGCACTCCAGACATCCTGGAAAATGAGTGGTGTCTGGCAACATGACATGATTCAAAAGCAAACCATCAGTCATATTCAAAACGTTCCTTGTATCTCCTTCACCACATTCATAGGCAAACACAGGCATCAGCAACACTAGGAAAGCCTATAGACTTCTGTTCATTTTCACAATATATTCAGAGAGTGTCCAAAAAGTGTGTGATACCTGATATATCGTAGAAAGGTTTAAGAGTGCTCTTTCTCACATCCCTGGCAGAAGTAGAGACTAGTAGATTAGTATGATAATCAAGCATGTCAACAAAACTATTAAGAATGCACATTACAAATAATTACAAACCCAAGTCTTTGAGGAATCCCTACTAGTTTATTTTTGCTTGATATATTTATAAATTCTTAAATGAGTTACAACAGATGTAGAAACCAGCTCAATCCAAATAAGTTTCTTAGATCTATACAAACTGAATTGTGCTCTCCCATGATGTGTTCCTTTGGATGTAATGGAGCAGACCATAAATTACTTTAATTAAAATCTAGATCGGCAGAAGTGGATGGCTTTGCAGTCAGCTGATGTGCGGCTGCTGAGATGCTTCAATATAAGTGGCAAAAAGAAAGGTAGAAAAAACCCCGCCAAACTGCAGACTGAAAACCAGGCAAACAAAAGCTCGCTGCCTCCAACAGCACATCTGGGCAGTTCTGTTGGTCACTGCTGCTGCCAGCTGCAGCTCACTGACTGGTAATTCGGAAACAAAGGGATAAAAACCCTCAGGCAAATCCGCTTCATTCACAAGGTATATGTGCCGGTGAGAACATTCTCATGAACTCGCATCCGTGTGGTGGGGCAAGTTTTGTGTTTCGCCGCGTTCTGAATGGACTGGCTTTCCAGGAGCTCCCGTTTCGGCCCCGAGTAGCGATGCCCGCGGCTGCCCGGCTCCAAGGAGCCCGCGGGCCCTCAGCACGGATGCGCCCCTGCCGCGGAGGAGCTCTCGCATGCAGCCGAGATTTAGCAGTGAAAAGCGGCTAGACTTCCTATTCCATTTCTTTTGCTTTGCGGTGTTGCTTGGTTTGGTTTGGGGGTTTTTTGTTGTTTGTTTGTTTTGTGTTTTTTTGTGGTTTTTGGGGGGTGTTTGTTGTTTTTTGTTTGTTTGTTTGTTTTTTGTTGGCTTCTTTTTTTAATAGGAAGGCGTGACAATGTCTGCCGCCTTTTGTCCTTTGAGATACTGAGTTATTAATGGAAATCTGTGAAGGGGGTGAGAAGAGTGAGCATAGGCGGCGCTTAGTCCGGAGTAACTCTTGCTGCCGGCTACCTGTTGAGGTGGGTTCACGCAGGCGCTTCATTATTTCTGTCTTTCCGAGCGAGTTCATTGAAGCCGGGCCGGACCAGCC